>JANAVB010002000.1:9978705-10578705 GCA_029216955.1 Iris pallida | reverse complement strand
TCTAGACTAGTTCATTCACGATGCACGGATTGGACCTACTCAATCCTCAAGTTTCATTCAATTACCAATCGTAAGACCTAACATACTCAAATTTTCCTTCGCATCAAACCGACAAGTCAGGACAATCAAAGTTGCCGTATCCTGATTTTCTGAGTTCGATTATTCCCGCGACATGAATCACCATGTCAGCGCTCACGCGGAACGATCGCCCCAAATCCGACGCAACGCATGTGCGAGGCTGGAGTTGCGCTCGCACAAGACAAGACTGTCGACGCTGTGGTTATCTGCGTAACCATCAAGACGCGATCACTTTCATCTAACGTTTGTCTCAAATCAAAATCTTAAGTATTGCATCCATCGGAACGATAACTCTTGTACGATCGTCATTCACCGTGTCAGAGTACCCCCGAGTTATCGCATATCGATCTTTGATACGCCTCAATACCATCGACGATATGCGTAACCTGACGATCTTCCTTTGCAACAAATTTCGAGTCGTACGAATGATGCTATCGTCCGATTGGATGATCTCCTCGAATCGTTCACCATATCGATTTTCTTCAACTCAATTTCACGTATTGTTTATCCGTCTATCTTAAGTCGTCGACCAACGTATTTCCTCAATCCGTATCATTTCGTGCTAACTCAAACCATCGAGCACATCGATTTCAATCCTTAGAGTCGTTTACGTAACTTCAAAATTCAACTTTTCATGCACGCTATCTACCTGTCGTTCTAACTTTTCGTATACGATCCGTATCGATTTCCTTCAATCCGATTTCACCTACTCAATCATTTTTGCGTTTCGTACTCGTGCAATTCCTCAATCTTTTGCTCGAATGATTTCCAAGACGGACCATACACCACTCGGGATTCGAGTCATCTAATCTAGTCCAAATCACGTTCGTGTTATTCGTTAAGACATGTTTCAGATTTGTTCGACAAATCCCTAGCGTAATGGTTCACGTCGCATCGACGCACTAAGTCGTTCGTACTATTCCTCAAAATCCAAAACAATCTTTCCGTGTACGCTTAAGCGTTAGTTTGATAATGTTCCTATCGATATACACTCCAAGTGTATCTTCGTTCCCGGCCAAGTGGTACTTAGTTTCGGTTGTGACTCGTTTGCACCAAAAGGTCGAGGTGCGCAATACGCAGACTAAGTAGTACTGCATAACCATCCCGTATGGACTATACTTCGAGTTTTCATGCTCATTTGCTAACGTAGGACTCGTCAGGCACGCACGCGATTTTTTTAACTTTTAGCACGCATTTTCTATCAACTCAAGGTCGGCACCGTTCGGCCCAATGGCCATCACCTATCGATGCATTCGATTGAACGTTTGTACGAGCTTTCGAAAATATTAGACTTATTGTATGGACATGCCGAGGGACGTTTGAGAGAGAGCGCACCAACGATATCACGTTGCGGAAGCACAATTCAGAGTTTGCGGAACAACGGAGTTAAAGAATTCAATCGATAGTCCAAGGACGTAAAGCCGTGCTCTGATACCATTTATGTCACACCCCGCTCCCGTAGGAGCGATCGTCCTCGCTAAGGCGTGATGCCGTACGAGCCTAGATTGCGCTCGTGCAAGGCGGGTTCCATAACGGCCGATTACAGCGGCTGCGACGGGTCGTCGCACAGAAGTCCCGAGCAGAGATATTGAACACGCAGCGGAAATTTAGAACAAACACAATTTATTCAAAAGAAGCTCTTTTATTGATATCGAAACAACGGTTACATTGGGGGCACAAGGCCGAGATTACAATCACTCAGATTCACTCGTCTCACATTACAAATCACTCTGCTCTCTCTCATCTCTCGATATAATACATGAATCCAGCGGAAGCTTCGGAAGGCGATGTCCATACATTATGTCCCGTATAAGTCTTCGAATCCATGCGGCCGCACGCTTCGAATCGCCAAGGAACTCTGTGCCTCGACGCATCCAAGCGAGCTCCGCGCCACGAGCTTCTATCTGTGCCTGCACATGTAAACTATGTGGGTGTCAGTACCACTGTACTGGTGGAGTGAGCTCCTCGCCCACCCATACAAAACCGACACGTTTTACTTTACTTTGTGCAATACAAGCCCCTTTACGATTGTCTTTCTAGTCTTGCCTTAGGATCGATTTTAGGACCGACGCTCGGCCTATTTAGTGTCTTTAGACCATCTTCGTGCCTTGCACTAATTTCGTACCCGTACTTTGCCTCTAGACCTTTCTCGTGCTTGTATTGTCAACGTACGGACTCATACTTGTCTTTCGTACCATACTCATGGACGTAACGACTAGGTCGTGTCAAATACTTGCCCTACGGCCCTTCTCGACTTAACTCGAAACGTATAACCCAACTTGTGGAACCGATGTTAAGAACTCAAGTACGACAACGTATCTCGTGCCGAAGCACGTATCTTTACGTATAACCGAATCGTAGGCTTTATAATACGTTTGGGTGCAACCGAGCACACATTTTACCGTTCAACGTATACCGTGCTTACACTTTCTTTGTTACAACCGACACCGTGCATGCGGATTCGCCGCGTAGCACGCCAATTATCTATATGAAAGGCCACTGGCATGACAAGCCATCGCGGATATAGCTCGGATAGGCGGCGGGTCCTTCGATGCAAGGTAGCTAGCCCCATGGAAAGCCCCCGACTTACCCACGCAATAAAAGCATGCATTGCTATAACGTCTACCTCCTAGGACGACTGGGCCCGGTGCCCCGGCGTATAACCAGTCTAGGCAGAAATCCTTGTAGACAAGGTGTCCAATGACCACGCACCTACGAGACATCTAACTCACGTAAATGCATGGCCTACTTATTGGTACGATCGGAACTATACTTAGCAACTCGTGCTCTGAACCACCCTTTGCATTTCGTGCATCAGGGACGCGAGACTCCCAACCGAGGGAACGCCTCAAACATCTTAACGTGGATAGGAACGCGAGACTCCCAACCGAGGGACCGTCTCGAATACTTAACGTGGATAGGAACGCGAGACTCCCAACCGAGGGACCGCCTCGAATACTTAACGTGGATAGGAACGCGAGACTCCCAACCGAGGGACCGCCTCGAATACTTAACGTGGATAGGACGCGAGGCTTCCAACCGAGGGACCGCCTCGAACTTCTTTGAACTCGAGGGAACGACTACTACGTAGCCTTCCAACTTAACTTGAACAGAACGTGTTCCTTACGTGCCATGGACCGTGGCTAACTTAACATCGTGCCAACCGTAGCTCGTGCCTGTAACTGACTTCCGTCTTACGCGACGCTATCACTCAAGTCATACGTTCTATGACGGCCCATAAGATCGTAGGACTATTTGACTTGACAACCGCAGAACGAGCGGGACGGCAGTTAGAATGACTTAGGTCGATCGGCATAACTTTGCCTAACTTTCTCAAACCTACAACTTAACCCAAGGGACGAGCCAAGGCTATGCCAAGCCTTGCACAGTGGAAACGTGCATGCTTTATCGAGCATTTACGCGGGCGACGCCTATGACTTAGGGTAACTCATCGTTTGTGTCGAATACCAACTTTCCTTCTCCCAAGCCACGAGACGAAGGACCGAGTGTCATTTTAAAGCACGCTGAGCCGACTTCTATTGAGACCGTGGGACCATTTTCCATGTTCTAAGACATTCCGACGGGTCGGGATTACTCCCTTAGCTATGTGCGTTCGTAGCTTTTATATTAGCCTACTAGTGCAAGTTGAAACCACACGAATTATTAAGTGAAGGCAGATATGAGGCAAGTTCACCGAAACTCCCCCACCTGAGCGATGTCTTCGAGTCGCCGTTGTAAGACCAAGTCCGAACGCCGTCGGCGTTTCGATTCCTCCGATTGACTTTGCGGGACGGGGCACTACACAAATGGAGATACAACCATGGGGGTCATTTTTATGGGTTCAAAATAGACCTATATGCATGAGAAAATGAAAAGAAGAAGGGATTTATACCTCTCGGTAGATCGAATCGAATAAAAGCCTTCCCGGAGCGACATCGACACTTAGAGATTCCAAAAGGACACGAACGAGCTCCGAATCCTCCCAAACTTGGGTAGCTTCCTCCTTGGCTAGAATGGAGAAGGAAAGAAGAAGATTTGGTGGAGAAATGGAAGGATTTGGTGGAGAAATTGCTAGGGATTGCTCTCTAGGAATTTGGGGAAGAACAAGAGAGAGAAATATATATGGATAATGACAAATGGGAGGCTCAATCCTATCCTTATTGTGGCTGGACATAAAGGTAATTTTGTCCTATTAGGAAAAGTCCAAAAGCCCATTTTCTAGTCTATTTACTAATACATTGGTAAGGGGTTAAGTCGGGGATAGTTTGGTCAATCCTAAAACACTAATCCATATTAATACTAACCAAAATAATTAGTCTAGTCACTAACTAAAATTAATATCATGTGGATTAAAATTAATATTATGTGGGCCATGCCTAACTAGTGTGTGGGCCCGCTAGAGTCAAAACTACTCCGGGTCCCCGATACAAGTCGAAATGAGTTGAAATTCGAACCCGACTCAAATAACCCCAAAACAATATCATAAATAATAAAATAATATCAAAATAATTCAAAGAGGTCAAATGCAAAAATATTCTTAGGCCAAAAATGATATTAAAATATTATAATCACATGGTTAGACTCTAGGTCAAACAGTCTCTAGGGTTTCACTAGTAAAACGTCAAAACCACAAGTCATTGATTTAAATAATTTTAAAATAATTTAAAATTACCAAAAATCATATCATGAATTAAATATCATTATTAAAATAATTATAAACACAAAATTTTAAAATTACCCTCATTTGGGAAACTGGGTGCTACATAGCATCATGTTCTCCATATGCACACACAAAATGGTTTAATTGAGTCATTTATCAAACATCTCCAACTTTTAGCTAGACATTTACTAATGCAATCTAGTTTGCCATTTAAGGCTTGGAGACATGTTATTTTAAATACTGCATCTCTAGTTAAATTTAGACTGATTTCTACCATATTTTTACATATACAACTTGTTAGTTATAAACAACCAAATATTTCATATTTGAAAATGTTTGGATGTACAATATATGTCCAGTTCCATCTCCTAAAAGATCTAAGATCGATTCCCAATGATATTTGAAAAATATACATTATTTTTGAGTTTTCTTCCATAATAAGTTATTTAAAATAAAAAAATCAATGATTGGTGATGTCTTTACTACAAGATTTGATGATTGCCAATTTGATGAGAGAGTCTTCCCGCCGTTAGGGGGAGGTAAGCAACAAATTGTTCATATTGAACAAACTATTACTAATTAATGGCGTGAACTGACATGGAATACGCCTACTGAATCTCATCAAGTTCCAAGAACTCCACAATGTGATTATGAGACAAGAAGAATGATACATTTGCATGGAATTGCTAATCAATTACCTCATGCATTTAATGCTGTCGCAAAGGTAACAAGGTCACATGTGGCAGCTATGAATGTGCCGGTCATAATCATTGTTCCAATTGGACAAAATCCAAACAAGGCGGCAAATGAATATACTACTACACGTCAAAATTGTGGTAGGGCTATAGGTTCCAAGGATAATGCTCCTAGAAAGATGAGAGATAATAAAATATATTGTCCTGATAAAAGCCCACTAGTGGCTGGGACTCCGAAAACAAATAATGAAGACGTGCATATTTCCAAATTCACTAAATGTCTATGGATGCCTCTAGAGAGGCACATGTACCTGAAAATAAAGAGATCTCGATATCCCATGCATGTTCAGGTGAATTGTGGAATAGAAAAGCACTTGTCATCGATGACATATTTAGCTATGCAGTAGCTACTGAAATATCAAATGACAACGATGATTGTGAAAATGAACCACGTAGTATAAATGAATGTCGATAAAGAAAAGATTGGCCAATGTGGAAAGATGCTATTCAAGCAAAATTAAAATCTTTAGAAAAACGTGGTGTATTTGGACCTATAGTGGAAACACCAAAGGGCATAAATCTTGTTGGTTTTAAAATGGGTGTTCGTGAGAAAACAAAATGAGAGAAACGAAGTTGCAAGATACAAAGCCCGACTTGTAGCACAAGGTTTCTCTCAAAGACCTGGAATTGACTATGTTGAGACATACTCTCCAGTTATGGATGTCATTACTTTTAGATATCTAATTAGTCTCGCAGTTTCTAAAAATTTTGATATGAGACTTATGGATGTTGTAACTGCATATTTGTATGAAGACTTAGATACTGACATCTATATGAAAATTACAGAAGGATTTACAATACTAGAAACTAAGTCAAAGGACATGTGTTCAATTAAACTTAGACGAGCATTATATGCATTGAAACAATCCGAAAAAATATGGTATAATCGTCTTAGTATATATTTGACTAAGGAAGGATATAAAAATAGTCAAATTTGCCCATGTGTCTTCATTAAGAAAGCAGAGAATGGATTTTCTATAGTAGCAGTATATGTGGATGATATAAACTTGATCAGATCTCCTGCTGAATTGGAAAAAACTGCAAACTATTTGAAAAAGGAATTTGAAATGAAAGACTTGGGAAAGACAAAGCTTTGTCTCGGCTTACAAATAGAACGAAGTTCTAGTGAAATATTAGTGCATCAATCCCGATATATCGAAAGGATTTTGAAACAATTTAGAATGGACAAAGCACATCCACTTAGTACACACATGGTTGTACGAAGTTTGGATTTGGATAAAGATCCATATCGACCAAAGGGAGAAGATGAAAAAGTTATTGGTCATGAAGTGCCGTATTTAAGTGCTATTGGAGCACTACTATATCTAGCACAATGCACAAGACCAGACATTGCTTTCTCTGTTAATTTATTATCTAGATATAGTTTTGCACCTACACTTAGACATTGGAATGGAGTTAAACACATAATGAAATATCTTCGTAGAACAACTGATATGAGATTATTTTATTCATGTAATTCCACTAATAACTCCCATCTAGTTGGTTATGCATATTATGGTTATCTTTCTGACCCACATAAAGGTTGTTCCCAAACAGGTTACGTGTTTATTAATAATCATGCAGCTATATCTTGGCGATTAACAAAGCAATGTTCAGTAGCAACTTCCTCTAACCATGCAGAATTAATTGTATTGCATAAAGCAACAAGAGAAAGTGTCTGGTTGCGATCGATTATTCATCATATAAGAGTAAATTATCAACTACCCACAGTTACAGATGAGCCTACAATAATATTCGATGACAATACAGCTTGCATTGCGCAAGTCCGAGAGGAATTTATCAAAGGAGATCGAACAAAGCACCTTCCACCTAAATTTTTTTATGCACATGAGCTCCAAAGGACGAAAGTGATCGAAGTTAAGCAAGTAAGATCAAGTGAAAACTTAACCGATTTGTTCACCAAGGCACTTCCAAAGTCCACATTCAGAAGTTGGTACACGGAATAGGCATGCGACGACTTAATCATCAGACAAATTAGCTATTTTAGATCCATTGTATCGAGGGGGAGTATAACTTGCACATAATACTTTTGTTTTGCGTGTTGTACTCTTTTTCCTTAACTAAGATTTTTCCCACCGATTTTTTTTCTTAGTAAGGTTTTAATGAGGCAACAAATGCGCATATGCCACCAACTAATTAATGGTGTATATCCAAGGGGGAGTGTTGTAAATATGGATAATTTACCATTATTATTTGGTGCCTATAACTTATGCCTTTTGGTTATCCATAACCTATGACTTTTAACATTATTCTTTTTAATGCTATCATGATAGTAAGCTCATTTGTAAGCTTATATAAGAGGCTCTTGTCAAGTTGATCAATACAAGTGAATAATGAAATAATTTCCTCAATCTCCTTCTCTTTGTTTTACAATAATTACTCTATTTTTCGAAACTTTAGTTACTAAAAAATTAGTAAATGAAGATAACTTTAAAATGATTTTCAAGGTGATTCCTGCTATTTCCCTAAAAATTCATAATACGATAATACTGTATAATGGATACTTAATCCATCTCAGGTATACAGTATGATGGTTCACATAAATAGGTCAATCCAATTCAATAAATGGTTCAGAAAATTACCATTCTGGTTCACATAAATAGGTCAATCCAATTCAATAAATGGTTCAGAAAATTACCATTCGGTTCGGGCAATCACGTGGCCAATGATATGTCCACCCATCACCAACTCCTGGACAAATAGAGAATCTGAACAATTCACGATCCAACTTCCAACACACCAATCCATTGACCATTGCTAGCCGCCTAACACTATGTTTGGGAACATTTGTGGAGAGGAGAGAAAAATTTGAGAGGAAGGAAAATGTAGGAGAGAAAAATAAAAGTAAAGTTAATTTTTCCTTCCTTTGTTTGGATGGACAAAAAGTAAGGAAAGAAAAAGTTTAAAAATATATATTTTTTTTATTTATGGATAGAGGTATAATTACTATTTTCTCCTTGGTATTCTCAAATGATGATTTAATATTAACTTTTTGAGGGGTGGTGGGGTAAATTCACTCAAATTCCTCTCATCTCTCTCCATTTTTCTCCCATTTTTGGGAGAAATTTTTTTGGGTGGGACCCACCTACTTTTTCCTCTCAAATTTTCCTCCCCCATTTTCTCTCCTCCTTTCTAAACACCATCATTTAAAATTTTCCTCTCACTTTTCCCTCAATTTTTTTCTTCTTTCCATTTTCCATCCTTCCCAAACAGTACCTAAGGAGCGTGGAGTGGAGCAGGGGTTTTAAGAGCATCCACAGTGGTAACACTCCAAACCATACTGCAAATCACTTCAAACCATATTTCAATAATTAATTTTGTAGTATTCCCTTCATGTTGCTACACAATGGTATAGTCTAAATAAACACTCCAAATTGACAAGTGGCAACACTCTATTTGTTTTTTCCCTTATTTTTCTTTCATAATTGACAAGTGGCACTAAAAAAAAAAGAATGAAGGAGAAAAGTAAATATGGTGGGCCCACAAGTAATATAGCTCAACTAGTGGACTCTCCAAATTTGAAGAGTCTCTTAGCTTTCTACCATTTTTCAAGTGTGGACATGAGTCCACTGGAGCCATCAAGTGCTACAAAATTTGGAAAGACCGAATATAACACTTGAAATTAGTCCCACTGTGGATACTCTAACGGGGCAATGGTTGGATTCAAACCCAATTGAATATATGAATGTCGAAATATTCGTAAATCGTATTTTTTAAAATTGAAAATCAAAATATTATTATAAAAATCGAACAAAATCGACTGAACAAATTCAGATCGGTTTTCGGTCGGTTCAGTTTTATGGACCAATGTACCGGACCTTCAAAGTTTTAGCAAAATAAATTTATTCAAATAACATTTTTTTAAAATATAACATTATTGTATTTATGAATTATTACATTATATAGAATGAAAAATATTAGTATATATAGATTGATGGTAGAGAGGGAGTGCTCAAAGAAGCACCAATAGAGAATATGAGAAGAGAGTGTGCTCAGTTAAAGGTAAAAAATATTAGTATATATATATTGAGTGTAGTTTGATAAATTACTAAATCTAATCAACTTTGCGGTTCGATTACTCGAAAATTCGAACCTTTTTTTTTTAATTTTTTTTATTTTCAAATCAAAAATCGTAAAATCTAATCTTTGTCATATTTTGATTCGTTTCGATTCGACTTTCGATTTTCAACTGTTATGTGCTTATCCCTAGCTTTGATCATCTCGCATCAATTGAAGGTGGTCATGCATCACTCAACAAATAGTCTGAAGACCATGTAGACATTTTGGCTGTCTCACATTTTAATTAGTGGCAAATGAAAATTATAATTTTTTTTAATACTTTTGAAAAAAAAAAACAATTGTCCCCTCGCATGCTTCTGTCTGAAAGACTTGCCATTTTTTCAATTTAAAAAATATCTATACTAATTTGAATAATTTATTCTTAATTAAAAGATGGGCCTGACAACATAAATGGAGCAAAATATCAGGAGGATTATACACAATTTACTAAAAAATACTACAGAAGTAGGGGTACTTTCGTCATTTAAGTACGCGCTGTGATCTCGCGGATATATTAGATCTTCAAGCAAGCATCTATTTTTACGCCGTCCTTGTCCAAACCCCCCAGATCCGACGGCTCACATCCCTCCACGTGAACGTCCAGTCTCCCCGAAGTCTCCTCCTCCACTCCGATGGCGAAATCTCCGGATTCTCCATTCTCCATGTAATCGCTTCCTTCTTCTTCTTCACCGATGGCTATGGCTTCACTGGAGAACGCTCCCCCGACGAAGCGAACGCCGGTGATCCGGTCCGTCGGAGGCGGAGGCAGCGGCCGGTCCTTCCTCCACAGGCCCAGATCTAAACTCGCTCGGTTCCTCCTCTTCGAGAGGGTCGACTACCTCCAGCTGATCCTAACCGCGCTCGTCTTCTTCCTCGTCATCATCCTCTTCCAGGCCTTCCTCCCGAGCTCCGCCGTCGAGAGGTCGGCAGCCGGCGACGCCGAGGGCTTCCTGGCGAAGATCGGGGGACTGGACTTCGGCGAGGGGATCAGGTTCCTTCCGTCGAAGCTGGAGGAGAGGTGGGAGAAGGAGAGGAGGGAGAGGAATTCGAGCTCGCTCGGGAGGCCAGTGAGGCGGATCGGGCTGCGGAGGCCGCTGATTGCTCTGGTGAGTGTAATTTTTTTGGACACTGCTATTTTGACCGCAGTTTTTGTGACCGCAGCTGCACCGCCGCCACGTGGCGGCCTTCCATGGCCCCCCGGCCTGGGTTCTAAGGGGGTGGGGGCCGTTGCTAGCAGGGGGCCAATGGTTGGTTGCCACGTGGGCCTGCGGTCACAAACCATCGGCAAAATACCATTTTCCATTTTTTTTAAAAATAGTTTTTGGAATTATTTTTGGGGGTGGATTGTAATTATGCGAATTTTGGAGGGTTTCAGGTAGTTCCGGAGCTCTGGGCGGACGGCGCGCAGCTAGAGATGATCAGCATTGCCGCTGCTTTGAAGGATATTGGATATGATATTGAGGTATGTGGTCGATGTTGGTTTCCATAATTTAAGTGGTACTGTTCGAGTATATTGCTAGTATATTATAGTGGTAAATTAGTGTGATTACTCGTACTACTATATTAGTGTTTGAAAATATGATAAGCAATTTTTCGCAGCAATGTAGTGGTTACATGCATGTTGCATTTCTTCAGGCCGGCCCTGAGTTCATGGGGTTCTAGGCAAACTTTCAAAGTGGGACCTATATATAATATAAAAAAATTGAAATAAAAGTAAAATTTAAAAAATGCTACAACCAACAATTGAACCTATGACCTCTAGTATGCAAGTTTCACATACTACCTACTACACCAAATTGTTTTGTGATAAAATAGGATAATGTTACATATTAGTTCTATTGTAGATACAAGATTACTAATATATATATTTAAATTATTTTTTTTGGGCCTCAAATTCTTTGGGGCCCTGGATGGTCGCCCTGGGCCAGGGCCCCCGGCCCTGCATTTCTTGTAGGAGTAACAGTTTGTTTGGCTCAAAAATTTTGGAAACAAAGTTTCGTACTAGGAATATGTACTTCTTGAGATTTGAGTTTGATTGGTTTACATATACTTCTCGAGTAATATGTACATCTAGATTAACCATTTTGGCAAGTGGGTAAAGTGTTGATGATCATGAGCCCTATGCATGTGTCATGTCCTAACAGGCACGTCAACCGGGACGTGACACTATATGCCTTCGATCCATGCTAATGAGTCTTTCACTCAAATTTACCCAAAATGCACCCTTGTTGGAGTTACTTAGTAAATCAATTTAATGTTGGATGAAAAAACATTTTTTTATCAATTTGGCTGGTGATCTGTATTTTAAAAATGCTAAGAAAGTAGGTCTCTATGTTTGGCATTTTCAAACCAACTTTGGAAACTTGTAGCTCTCACCACTTAAAGTTTTTTAGCCATATTATGGATGATATGAGCCAAGGTACATGATGATGGTTCTTCATACAACCAACTTACAGCAAAATGACTATTAAAAAGAGTTTGTGAGGCTAATGAATGTGCAACCATGTTAGCTTTTCTTGGAATATATGAAACTGAGATGATGCTAGTTTGGACGAGAGTTGATCTAGCTTCTTCAATGACATGCCGAATTCGCCATAGGAAAGGAATATCTCTGTGGACGATGGTGTCGAGTAAGGGTTTGCAATCACCTTCAACAATGAAGTTAACATTTCGGTTTCTTCTGCATAGCACAAGAGCCAGACTGAGAGCTATTCCTTCAGCCTCCAAGGGTGAACCACCTTGCTGGAATGTTGAGATTGCACCTCTAAAACAGCCCTCATTTTCTCGTGTAACTGCTCCACCACCCATTTTATTATCAAGAAAAGTTCCATCGAAGTTTATTTTCCAAGAGTTATGTGGAGGAGGACACCACACGTCCAGGGGCGGATCCAAAGGGTGGCTGGGGTGGGCTCCAGCCCACCCCAAATTTTTTTTTTCATTCTTTTTTCTCTTATAATTTTTTATTTTTGATTTTTTTTATATGGGCTAGTGCACCTCTAGCCCACCCTAATCCATTGTAGCCCACCCTAGCTTTAATTTCAGGATCCGCCCCTGCACACGTCGGTCATTTGTTGGTTTGGTTGACAAACAAGAGTAGATTATAGAGTCTTTCTATTGGCTTCATATTTATCTCAGTCTACATGATGCTTTGATGATGTTAATTGTGCTAACCGGAACTTGTCGAAAGATGGCAGTGTTTCTGGCGTGGAGTTACTCACCAACGTCTCTCAACTTTTCGACAGAGAACTCAAAGGCACCAGGGCCTAAGCTCATCTTTAATTACCATCTTCATTACCGATAGTTGATTGATGATGCCTTGAACCTTGTTTAGATGTTGCGCCACCATGTCGTCCTTCGTGTACTTCGAGTTAACTAGTTGGCGAATAAGATACACCTTATTTACAGTAGTCTTCCGTTTGTACAGCCAATGCAGCTCCTCTATAATCCCTTTGCCGAACTCTCCTTGGAGACGTGATGAAATATCGAATCGTTCAAACATTAACGAATAAATCTAACAGCCTTTTGATCGATAGTTTTTCAGTCATCAACAGTCTTGTCTGATGGATTGGCGTTGTTGCCCTCCAACGAACGATACAAATCTTTGCACCTGAGTAGATTCTCCATTCTTAGCTTCCAGACCATATGCGTGTTCATCTTCTCTACAGATATTGTTACACCTTCTCCCTTTCGAACCTAAGAGTTCTGATACTACTTTGTAGGGTTTGATATGCCGCGAAAATGACACCACCACTAACTCGGAAGATAACAAAGCCCAATCCCTATGCAAGAACCAAGACAAATTAGACACAAGTATATGCAGTGACTCCGTCATCTGGATAAATTCCTATTTTATATTTCTAACTAATAAAAGATTGGTTACAATTGTATGTTGAACCCTTTGTCCTAAGGTTCAACTCTTCAGAAATCTCAAGAAGACAAAAGATTACACAATAAAATCAGTTACCAACCTTGTGACGATCTCCCTGACCGGAGTATACAAATTTTCGAACATATCTTCTTCAATTGTGTATTGAAGAGCGAGCCTAGGAACAAAACACGAACTTTTTCGTAGATTATGGAGTCTGTCTTCGTGAATGATTGAATCTCCTTAATGAGCACATACAAGTGACAACCCACTTAGCCTCCTTTAAATTGATTAAGAAACCCTCATTTAGGTTTAAGAGAAACCCTAAATTATCCTAGCCCAACCCTAAATTATCCTATCCTAATACTGATCGTCGATTCTTGATCCAACGACTCAAAAGTGTTGCTGAAATCCTGTAGTGCACCAAATTACACTTGGGTGCTTTACTACCAGAATACCCCCCCGTGTACTGTTTGCACACCAATTTACATTCTAGAACAAAATTGACAAAACCAGTGTACTCGAAGTATACTCCCAATATACTGTCAATGTGTACTGTTGCTCTTGTTTGCCACCGATATTTCATCGTCTTTGTCGCAACTCTCAACGACGCTCCAGACTATCCCCCACACCTCGAATCGAGGCTGGAATCCCGAGAAAATCCACCAGTGAAGAAATAAATGTTTAGAATTTTAATAATAACTTAATTGATTGAAAGCAAGTATAATAGGTGCCTTTAAATAGGCCTACAAGCTTTCTTGATAAAGGAGAAATGAAGTCGAACGTAACTTAGTCCGTTCAAAATAAATATTCAAACATACATGATAAATTTCGATGAATTATTGAAAAATCTAATCTAACCTAATTTTTTCATAGAAAGTGTTCTAAAAGATGTGATAATATTTAATGAAACTGTAAGGACCCTCTAGACGAACCAAGTCCAAAGGGGTTTTTTTTGGAGATTTTGTTCGTTATTTATCTTAAAGGTTATTAGGGTTTATGTGGGGCTTATAAATAGCCATCATTTGATCATCTTGTAATATAGAATCATATGAAACTAGTGGAACTTTGGAAGAATAAGAAAACATTGTTGTGCATCGCAAAAAAAAGAAGAAAACATTTTGCCCGTGGTCTTTTCCTATTTGGGTTTCCACGTAAAAAATTGTCTCATCTTCGTTCTTGTTGTTGTGCATTTTCTATTTTATCTCGATTAGCTGTAGCACAGCCTTACCCTAGGGAGGAAAGCACAGGGATTTAGATCACAAGGTCTTCAAGCTATGAGAAGATGGAGAATAAAAACAAGCTTAGAGGAAGTAATAGTTTTTTCTTTTCACTAGTCTATTATAGTTTTCTCTAAAAATACCCGACACATCTGTCCTTAGATTTACTTCCAGTTATTAAGCTTGAAGTTCCGGATAAAACTTTTCTCCAGAATGAAGCAACAGGTTACAGTTTTTTGAAGCGGACCTCTAGTGTACTTCTAGGGAAAGACTGGAACGTCCAGCTGCTTTGACTTTCCTTCTGGTATTGATGCTTCAGTTCCAGAGCCAAATTAGAAGGCTCCAATTTCTTTACTAGCGTTTTATGTAGTGTAGGTTATCCATATTTCACTGTGTACTTGGTCTCTATAGTCTATTCGACCCTCTCAAGCAATGTATAAAATGAATAACAAAAATCTAAGGTGGGATTCAGGGTCTGTTTGGATCGAGGGGAAAAAAATCAGAGTTAAGTGGGGTTAAATGAGGGGGAGTTAAAGGGTTAAATGAGGGGGAGTTAAGTGAGGGGGAGTAGAGTCGATACATAAAACCTTGTTTGGATTGGAGGGAGAGTTAAGTGGGTGGGGGGGGGGGGTGTTTAATAACTATTGCTTGGATTGGAGGTTTTGAGTGAGAGGGGAATAATAAAAATATGATAGTTACAAAAATAACCTTATTACGTATGTCATAGAATTAAATTTGATTGAAATTTTAATTATAACATGTCAAAATAGCTTCACAAATTAGGAAGCTATGGAGCAATATGTTGAAAACAAGTAAAAATGAAGAAAAAAATCATGATATTTTATAGTACAAATAAGGAATATTTATGACTTTTTAAACAAAACTTCTCAATCCCTTTCGTTAACCCTCCAATTTGGGGGTGTTTAATAACTATTGCTTGGATTGGAGGTTTTGAGTGAGAGGGGAATAATAAAAATATGATAGTTACAAAAATAACCTTATTACGTATGTCATAGAATTAAATTTGATTGGAATTTTAATTATAACATGTCAAAATAGCTTCACAAATTAGGAAGCTATGGAGCAATATGTTGAAAACAAGTAAAAATGAAGAAAAAAAATCATGATATTTTATAGTACAAATAAGGAATATTTATGACTTTTTAAACAAAACTTCTCAATCCCCTTCGTTAACCCTCCAATTTGGGGGGTTAAAAAATGGACAAAATGTCACGCCCCGAGTCGACAAACCGTTCGTCCCCGGTGTTATTTTGCCGAATCGATCGTCCTCGCTAAGGCGTAATGCCGTACGAGTCTGGAATTGCACTCGTACAAGGTAAGAACGTTACCTTAATTTTTATATTGAAACGCCAAGTTGAAACTTCACAAATCACATCCAATTGAGACGCAATATATGAAGATAGAAATATGCTTTTCATTCATAGCTTGCAACGAAGTGCAAGTCGAAATTACATTGGATGCCGTTGCGGCTACATTGATTGAAAACAAAAGAAAACATACTCGACAAGCTGCCTGAACTAACACTTGTCGTTCCATACATTCACCCCTTTATACATAAGCCGTCGATTGAATTGGCTTCAAAATACTTCAGCATAGGCAGAGCTTCAAAACGCCCCTCCGCACTTCAGGTTCAGTTTAGAGCGCCCGCCGCACCTGGAGAAATTGGGGGAGGGGATTAGCACACTTGCTAAGTGGACGAGACGAACCCACTCGTCTAAACCGACTCTGATTGTTAAGGTAGGCATGCTTTAGAGTTGTTTTTCTATTTAGAACTAAATGAATTCAGTTCATATCGATAGCCATCTTTGAAGTAATAAAGCCTATAGTAAGACACAGCAATTTATCACATTTCTTACCACGGCCGTGCTCGTCCCTGCATAAAAACAGAGATAATACTTACTATCTGCATAAGACAATAGGTGAGCATGCTACTATCTTATATGCGCGGTCATTGATGTTACACACCACGTGTGACTATCTCAACGGCATTTCGGCCCGTTCAGTCTAGGTTGCAAGCCTGACTGACGGTCCCGCAATGCATCAGTGCCGAAGCACGATTATTCATTCCTCCTAGGTCGATTCGATTTCGATGCTCCGGATACCGATTCGAGGAAAAATCAACTTATGCACAAGCTGTCCATGACCATTGCAATGCGTGAAGCCGTGAACAGTTTAATATATGCAAACAGTTTTGTATAGTGCGGACAGTATTGAACGACATTATCATTTCTCCCAACTCATGCAACGATTCATTTTTCCCAAGCCGTACTCCCGATTTAGCGTCCCGTGGGCACCAAATTGTCCGAGGCATCATAACCCATAATCGACGTTTCATATTATTTTGCAGCACGTGAAATAGTCTATCTTTTTACTAGAACCTTAAACTTTCTAGTTTATGTGAGAAACTTGTACTTTTCAGAGTAGATTACTCTAAATCGATACATTTTTTCGAGTTCTTGACCTTAGTGGATTGTCATGCATTTAACTTGGCATCGTCGATTTGAATGAATTCGAGGCAAATGAATTTTGTTTGCGGGAGTAGAAAAGAAGGACCGAATCACCCACCAAGTTCTATGATCGTGTCGAACGTCGAAGCGCTTCGTAACGTTCAAGTTTTAGTTACGCGAGCTCCTGCAATGGCACCAACACTTTGTTAGGATTCCTTCTTTTTCCTTTACTTCGAAATTTGTAGATTGCATCCAGAAAAACGACGCGAAAGCACTTCATCTAAACCCAGCGGCAAAAGCTCCAAGAAAACCATACAACGGTCCGGTCCGTCGAAGGGACTCTTATATAGAGCTCATTCGCCGAGACGCAGTCCGCTACATCTAGCACTTATTCCAACAGAAGTCGTTCCATTAGTTGGATCGATTCTCGTAACGTCCGTCCAAATCGATTTGATCGATGTCGCAAGGTGTTATCGTTTACCATTACCAAGCTCAGCGATCGAGTCATATGGCTATCTAAGTTTTCGGCCGATCTGACTCGGCGCAAGCATATTATGAAGTCCGTCGCCTATCAAAAGCGGGGCGCTACATAATATACCACTAAGAAAAAGTTTCGTCCCGAAACTTAAGAACAAGGGTCTGACCTTAATTTAGGCAAACAACGAAGGATACTTCTCCTTCATCTCCGCTTCCATTTCCCACGTCGACTCTTCAACTGAGTGGTTCCGCCAAAGCACGCGGACCAAGGACATCGACCGATTTCGTAATACCTTCTCCTTACGGTCCAAGATTTGGATAGGCTCATCCGAGTAAGACAAGTCAGTACGTAGCTCTAACTGATCGAAGCTAACCACGTGACTTGGATCGTGCATGTATTTTCGAAGTTGTGAAACATGGAAAACATCGTGCACATCCGCCAAGGCAGGAGGTAGTGCGAGCCGATAAGCTACCGTTGCAACTCGTTCGATTATCTCGAAGGGGCCTACAAATCTCGGGCACAACTTGCATTTAACGTCGAACCGCATCACACCACGCATGGGCGTCACTTTCAGAAACACATGGTCCCCGACCAAAAACTCTAGCGGTCGTCGACGAAGATCTGCGTAGCTCTTTTGTCGACTTTGCGCGATACGGAGTCTATCTCGAATCAAACGAACATTTTCGACGGCCTGCTCCACTAGTTCCGGTCCAAGCACTTGTCGCTCTCCAATTTTATCCTAGCATATTGGTCAACGACACTTCCTCCCGTAGAGCGCTTCATATGAAGCCATCTGAATGCTCGACTGATAACTGTTGTTATACGCAAACTTCGCAAGCGGCAAATGCGTATCCCAACTAGTCTTTAGATCGATCGCACACAGACGCAACATATCCTCTAAGATTTGGTTTACCCTCTTCGTCTGACCGTTTATCTGGGGATGGTACGCAGAACTAAAGTTTAGTTTGGTCCCCATCGTCGCTTGTAGGCTCGTCAAAAAATACGATAGGAATTTCCGTCTCTGTCCGAAATTATTGAGGCCGGTACCCCGTGCAGTCGAACAATCTCGTCAATATAGATTTGCGCTAACCGATCGACGCTCCATCCTACTTTAATTGCGATAAAGTGAGCCGACTTGGTCAATCTATCAACAATGACCCAAATCGCATCATTCCTCCGCGGCGTCTTCGGAAATTCCACAATGAAATCCATTGAGATGTTGTCCCACAGCCATTCGGGAATGACGAGGTTCTGCAGCTCCCTGCCTGGCCTTTGGTGTTCCGTCTTCACTTGCTGACACGCCATGCACTGCGACACGAATGTCGCCACGTCTTTCTTCATGCTGTGCCACCAAAAGTTTGTGCGCAAGTCCTTGTACATCTTGGTGCTTCCAGGATGTAACGAGTACTTCGCATAATGTGCCTCCGTCAGAATTTCTTTTCTGAGTTCGGCAGTTTCAGGAATGCAGAGCCTTCCCTTTAGTCGCATCGTCCCGTCTCTGTCTTCCGCAAAGTCGGTCGTCCTTCCTGTTGGAATCAGCTCGCGCATCTTCTTCAGGAATGAATCGTCCTGGAATGAATCGTCCTTCTGTGCGGTCTTTATTTTGCTAAGCAGGCTCGATTCTAACTTCAACTGAGCTAGGTGCAGGTGTCGATACTCAATTCCGAGTTCGATACCCATCGCTTCAAGGTCTCGCCGTATCTTTTTATTTATGGCCAGTGATCCCATGAACATTCTGCTAAGCGCGTCGGCTACAACGTTTCCCTTGTCCGGCGTGTACTCGATCGTTAGCTCGTAATCTTTTATGAGTTCGAACCAACGTCGCTATCGTAGGTTGAGTTCTCGTTGCGTAAACAAGTATTTCAGGCTTTTATGATCTGTGTAGATTCTGCACGCCATACCATAGAGGTAGTGCCGCCAGAGCTTTAACGCAAACACGATCGCCGCCAATTCTAGGTCGTGCGTCGGGTAGTTTTTCTCGTGCTGCTTCAACTGCCGTGAAGCGTAGGAGATGACTTTTTCTCTCTGCATGAGTACACACCCGAGGCCAGTTCCCGATGCGTCGCTGAATATCTGAAAGCCTTCTGGACCATCTGGAAGTGCAAGGATTGGAGCTGAGACGAGCCGTTGCTTCAACTCTTGAAAGCTGGATTCACAGTCGTCACTCCATTCAAACACTACTCCCTTCTGGGTGAGGCGAGTCAGAGGCGACGCTAGTTTTGAAAAGCTCCGCACGAATCTTTGGTAGTAGCCCGCTAAGCCCAGGAAACTCCGAATATCGCTAGCTGAGGTAAGTCGTTTCCAATCTACCACCGCTTCAATCTTCTTTGGGTCCACCGCAACACCTTCGACAGAGATTACATGTCCGAGGAATGTCACACTAATCCAGAACTCGCATTTACCTGCTTGGCGTATAATTTGTTTTCATGCAGAATTTGCAATACCGTCTTCAAGTGTTCTGCATGCTCTTCTCGATTCTTTGAGTAGATAAGGATATCGTCGATGAACACGACTACAAATTTATCGATTTGGGGTCGGAAGACTCGATTCATCAGATCCATGAAAGCGGCTGTCACGACCCGCACCCTAGAGTAAGGGCACGAGACGTGGGTACGTCCAGCCTACGCCGCAGTGTCGACGGTAGAACGCTGTACTAGGTCAAACATCTAACAATATAAAGGTACCTGTACAGTATATACTCTCCGAATGAAGGTGACATAGCAGATACAGTCTCAATCACAACTAAGATAGAGCGAGATAAAAGATAGGTAAAACATGAAATCCAAAAGAGATACAGCAGATAGAAGTCTAAGTGTCTAAGATACACAAACCCAGAAAATATCTCAAAGCTCAATACAGTAATCCATAGAATAAATACAACTCAATACAACTGAAATAACTAACTATACAACCTCTACTGTGTCTCCTCTAGGCTAGCAGGCAACCTCCAGGCTATCTGTAAAATTTATCAACAGGTCCAGTCAGGACAGGAACGAGTACAATCTCATCTAGAAAACCCAAGTAAATGACAGAGAACTATACAACAGTTATAGACAGTTGTATTGATGAAAAATGGCACTTTATATTCAGGTGATGGTAAGAAAGAGAGATAAAGTGCAAGGAAAGTAAATACTAAACAAGAGAAGAATCATAGCAATGAAGACTGTAAAAATAGAACTAGCTGAACCAGGGTAATATGATATAAAGTCCAGACAGAAAATGTAGACCAGTGTAACTCCAATGTAAGTCCAGTACAGGATGAATCTAATACAAGATGAATCCAGTAAGGGACGATTCCAGTTATAGTGATCAATGATTCCAGGATGAGTCCAGCCTATACTAATAGTGTGTTTTAAAATACCGAGATCGACATGTAAACGACTGTGGGTAATCAAGCACATCCCTCACTGATCAAGCGAGAGATGGCTATGCTTCCAGTAGATTCCAGTAGGGAGATTCCAGATTGGGGTATGTCTACATGTCTCACTCTAGTATTTTCCCTCCCAGCAAGTGAATCCAGAATTCCGACACAATGATTCAAGATGAGTCCAGCCAAAATATAATGATACCAGTAAATGATTCCAGTATGTGATTCCAGTAATAGAAGCCAGGAATGATGATACCAGTAATAGAGGCCAGAAAATAAATGTATGTCGTATACATGAATCCAGAATATCCATACGTGTTGTAACAGAGAATCACATACAACTAACTAGAACTGAAGTACAGTAATTGACAAATAAATGAGAGAACTATCAGAGAATGTACTCGCCTGATGTCTGAATGTCCAAAGTAAATATACTGTCCGATGAGAGGTGTCTGGCTCATAATTAGAACAGCAAAAGTCACAACAAGTCCAAAATGACAATATGAAGTTCTACTATGCATTCTACATGATTCTAGGTCAATCTAGACCAAAGTCAACTCTTGGTCAACTTGGTCAACCCTGAAAGTCAAATCTAGGTCAACTATGGTCAAACTAGGTCTAACAAGTCTAAGTTAGGTCAAACAAGTTATTCTAGGTCTAAACAAACTAAGTATATGCAAATCAAGTATCCAAGATAGCTACTAACTCATAGCCTAAGTCACTTGCTAAACCAAGCACAAAACTAAACCATAAGCTAACAAGGCACACAAACTTAGTCATATAATGTATATATATTATTCACATTCACATATTCATATACATAGATATATATAGGAAAGCTATATATATATAGGCACACACACACACATATATATATATATATATATATATATATATATATATATATATAGAGAGAGAGAGAGAGAGAGAGAGAGAGAGAGAGAGAGAGGTAAAAGAGTAAGCGAGTATGTGTGTGTTTGGCATGTGTGAAAGGATGTGTTAATGTTCTAAAATTTAGTGATAGGTAGGTATATGTGACATGGGATACATGATGTCAAAGGGTGTATGAATGAATGTGTGTAAAAGGTTATAGGTTAACTCAGTTTATAGAAATGCATACATACATACATACTTACCTTGTATACATGCATACATACATATCATGTATATTACATTTACATGATACATACATGTATACTTGTATTATATTATACTTACATTCATGCATATTAGATACTTGTATTTATATTAACATATTGCAAACATTCATTTCATTCATGCATCTATGCATTACCTACATGTTTTATACATATGCATACATTGTATATTCATATCATTTCATACATTAACATAGAGACATACAAAAATACACACATCATATATTTCATATCTTGCATTACCTATATATCATGTTATATATTATTATTCATTCCTTTCATATATTACATTCTATATTACCTATATACATGTATTTCCTCCATTCATTCATGGTTGCATCATATACTCTACATTACCATACATGTTATCATTATATATTGTATTACAATATTTATACATTATGCATTCATATCTATCATTACATATATATATCTTGCATTCATATCTAGCATTCATTATATACTTTCATGCATACATTGTATATCATTCTTTCATTCATGCATTGCTTATATGCATTATATTAATAGCATTCCTACATGCTTGCATTCAACCATATATATAAATTAATGTAAAGAGAATATATATCATTTTATTCATCTAACATATCATGCATTACATACTCTATATTCATTTAATATCCATACTACATAGGCTCATAGGTTACACAAAATGCATATATCGTATAGTCACTCTTCTACTTAAAATCAATACTGTACCAATTGAGCCTTAACTAAATTCTAGGATTACAATATGTTGTAGCTCATCGTGTTAGCTTTCCGAAACTTTAAACGGATCGCATTTTCGTTTCCGGAAGCTCCCGGAATTGCGAAAACACCGAAACGCGTTCGTCTTTCGTACAACTGACACTCAAACAATTCTACAGAAAGTTTTAGAACGTATTTGGCTTATTAAAATATATATGTGGAAAGCTAACTTCGATACGCTTCGTTTAAAAAAAAACGGGAGGTTAATTGGAGTTATGAGCTAAAAGTTATAGCATTTCTAAGTTGCTCTAGCTACTAAAAACGTGGATAAAAATTATGACGAATTTAGTTAGTTTGAGACAAAAGAAACACAAGTATATAACATAATATATCAAGAAGTCACTCTCTACACTAATATATATATATGAGACGCTATAGAATACATCTCCAATACAAAAATATGAGATTAAACATGTAATAATTCATTCATACATAACAACAACACATAGTGTGCCCAAATTTAGGGTTTTCCCACATGGACACAACCACAACACAAAGGACACTCCTATGACCTCCAAATGGACACGAAATGGACACAAATGGAGATACAACCATGGGGTCATTCCTATGGGTTTAAAATAGACCTATATGCATGAGAAAATGAAAAGGAGAAGGGATTTATACCTCCCGGTAGATCGAATCGAAGAAAAGCCTTCCCGGAGCGACACCGATACGTAGAGATTCCAAAAGGACACGAACGAGCTCCGAATCCTCCCAAACTTGGGTAGCTTCCTCCTTGGCTAGAATGGAGAAGGAAAGAAGAAGATTTGGTGGCGAAATGGAAGGATTTGGTGGAAAAATTGTTAGGGATTGCTCTCTAGAAATTTGGGGAAGAACAAGAGAGAGAGTGTGGATGAGAATAATGAAATGAACTTGAGCCTATCCTCTCCCAAAGTGGCTAGCCATATGGGGCTATTTGTCCTATTATGGTAAGGTCCAAAATGCCCCCACTAACCTATTCTATTACTATTAGGAAATGGCTAATTGGTTGGGGCTAAATTAGTCATTCTAAAGTATCTAATCACACTAACCTTATCCATAATAATTAGTCTAACCTCTAACTAAAATTAATATCATGTGGACTAAAATTAATATCATGTGGGCCATGCCTAACTAGTGTGTGGGTCCACTAAAGTCAACACTACCCCTGGGTTCCCGTTTCAAGTCGGATTGAGCTGAAATTCGAACCCGACTCAAATAATCCCAAAACAATATCATAAATAATAAAATAAATTTCAAAAATATAAAATGACAAAAATACCCCTGTTCCTGAAAACTGGGGGTGACAAATTTTCTCGAAATTAAAACCAAACAATAGTAAAATGTCAAAATCACAAGTCATAATTTTAAATAGTTTAAAAATGATTAAAAATCATCAAAAATCATAATATAAAATAATAATCAATAAATAATAATTATAATTACAAAATTTCAAAATTATCCTCATCTGGAAAACTGGGTGTTACAGCGGCTTGGGCATTCGTCAAACCGAACGGCATGACTAGGAATTCGTAATGACCATATCGAGTGCGGAAGACAGACTTCGATATGTCACCAGACTTGATCTTCAACTGATGATAGCCTGAACGAAGATCTATTTTTGAAAATATTGCCTCGCCTTGCAGTTGGTCAAACAAGTCGTCGATTCGTGGCAAGGGATACTTGTTCCGCACGGTCGCCTTGTTGAGTTCACGATAGTCGATGCATAGCCGCATCGATCCATCCTTCTTCTTCACAAACAGTACGGGAGCTCCCCACAGAGAGACGCTAGGGCGAATAAATCTGCGATCTAGCAACTCTTGTAATTGCACCTTCAGCTCCTTCAGTTCTGCTGGAGCCATTCGGTAAGGCGTCTTTGATATCGGCCGTGTATTCGGAAATGTGCCGATGCTGAATTCTATTTCTCGATCCGGCGGCATCCCGGGCATCTCGTCAGAAAAAACGTCGGAAAAATCTGCCACAACATCAGTCTGCATTGTATTTATATTATCCTTCCGCGTGTCTCGAACTGATGCCAAGTATCCCGCACAGCCGAAACGCAGCATACGTCTCGCTGAAATTGTCGATACCATCATTGCCGTCTTCAAGACCGTACCGCACGAATATGAGAACTCTGTCTCGCCAGGAAGACGAAACACCACTCTCTTCTCCGCTCACTCGATCATTGCATGACAAGCGCCCAACCAATCCATGTCCAGGATTATGTCGTACTCTTTGATGTCTAGTACGACGACATCCAATGATAGATTTCTTCCTCCGATGCAAATGTGGCCATCCCTACAAATAAAGTTCGCAGGCATATCGACTCCCGACGGAGTGCTAACACTAATGTCTATATCAAGTGATTGCATGGTTATTTTATTTTCTTTCGCATAATCAGCAGATATAAAACTATGCGTCGCACCCAAATCGAATAGTACTCGAGCAGGTATATTTTTGTAGAGTAATATACCTGTTACAACAGTATCGGACGCGAACGTCTCGTCCCGAGTTAATGCATAAACTCTGCCTTGGGCTCCATGGCGTTGATTCTGCGGGTTGACGGGCACCGCATTTGCGCCTTGCAGTATAGGCGCTTTATGCTGATTCGGAACGTTCCTTGGTGGGTTGTATTGATTCGGAACATTTTTCGGGCAATATGTAACTATATGGCCAACCTCGCCACACTTGTAGCAAGATCTCGTGACGCAATCGGTGGTTCGGTACCCACGCCTACCGCATCTATTGCAGTGTTGTCCGCCATGGCCTCGGTTATCAAATGTGTTCGTACGTTTTGATATTCCCGATCCCCCGGCGTCGTTAGAACGCTTGTTGAAGTGGTTACGGACGACAGGCACGGCTCTATGCGACATACGGCCAAAGACACACTCACTATCGAGAGCGGCATCGTAGGATTCATGGTATGTTCGGCACCTTTGATTCATGATGTCCCTTCGCAGTTCGTCATTTAGGCTTTGTTGGAAGCGTTCACACCATGCTTCTTTGTTGGGCAGGAAGGCGCCGGCAAACTTTGCCAGTTTTGAGAAGCTCTAGTCATAATCGTCGACCGACATATTTTCTTGTCGCAACATCATGAACTCGTCTTCTTTTTTACGACGGACGGCGCGAGGAACGTACTGTTCGAGAAAAGCTTCCTTGAACATTTTTCAGAAAATTGTGGTGTCCGTATCGGCTTCGTAGATTTTCTGCTTCTTAGCTGCCCACTCGTAAGCCCTCAGTTGTAGCTGTAACGTCGCATAAGTTACCCTCTGGGACCCTTCAATGCTAAGCAGATTAAACAAGTCCTCAATCTCTGCGAGCCACCCCACTATTGTTAGGGTTATATACTAAAAGCATCACTTTTGTAGTAACCTTATTTCCTTAAATTTTGAATGAGAATCATATGGACAAATGTTTGCATATTGTATTTGTTGTAAGTGTTAATGCAAATGTCTGATATTCTATATTGTAGATAATATGGGGTGTGGTGTCACACGGAAGATCATATTATCAGTTTCCTATGGAGTATATAAGTAGTTCACAACCTAGATGGACTTGGACAATCTATTGGAAAGGTTGTAGTGTAATCTGGTATTAGTCTATCTTGACTATAGGTTTACACTAGTACACTTTGTGTATATTGAACAGGACCACTTGAGGTTGTTCTCTTTGTACTGACTACATAAGAGAACAAATACCTCTGTTATTATGGATGCTTGTGCTCTTAATCCGGATATAATAACGGACATATATATGCAGTGTGCATTACTTTGACTCATAAAAGAGTGAGATTCATTATGGATCAACAACCTCTATGAATTGGGTAATAACATTGTATGTATGATGGGCTGTTGATTATAAATGGAATCCATGTCCCGATACACCGGGTTGATGATGTCCCCTTAAGGAGCTCATAAATATTGTCATATAAACCCTGTAGGTGGATTATATTCGAGATGACAAATAAAGTTGAGCGGTACTACTTAAGGATAAAAGATGTCGAATCAATATAGTTGTCAGTAACTTAATTTGATCGACGGACATACGATATCTTAACATGGGGAGCCAAACGAGCATATAATAAAAGGGGCCCACAAACATAATTTGGGATTAGGGAGATAGTGCAACAATAGCTCATTAGTGGACCGAGCTATTGTTAATGGGCCTGGATTGTGTGTTCGGACTGAACACGGGATATCCAGATCCGTTAGGAGGCCTAACCCTAATTTTCTCCTCATGGTCCCTGCCGTAGCCTATATATCCTCTATTCTCTGGCCGCCAGTTTACTGATCAGAAATCAAATACTTTTTCTAAATTCGTGATTCACGTAAGGAGAGAAATAGAGGGCTGCCAAGGAGAAGAAAAGGTTGGAAGATCGTCGCCCACACGACGTCCAACTCTAGGAATACGTGCAGAAGATCTTGGGTTGTCCGCTCGAGATTGCCAGGAATTACTTGTCTTCTTTCCGCCGCAGGTATAATTCGTGAACCCTAGTTTCCTCCTATGAAGGGTTAGAACACGTATTAGATTTTTTTAACTTTCTATCGATCAATACGCACACCAAAGAAAGGGTCATGGGAATCCCCAGTTCCATCAACTATCACATCAGCCTCTGCTCGGCCGTTGAATTTTGGTGGATTCATCTTGTGGAACTCCTTTGCTTTGAACAAGGAAGAATAATTTATCATTTGCGATTGAGCTTCTTCATCGTCTTCTTCTTGAACATCTTGCTTCTCCTTGGGTACCACGGCCGTTGCCTTGGTATTGCCCACCACCTTGTTCACTATCTCAGTCAGGGGGTCCATCTGCTTCTGCTGTGCATCAAATTGGGTCTTGATTTGCATTTGAAGCTGTTGCTGCTGCAGTTCCATCAACTGTAGCATTTTATCCATAATCGTTTCGCTAGGGCCAGTACTCTTTGTGCTCGACGTACTATCCACGGTTTGGGTTGTTGTGCCGGGATGGTTCTTATTTTTCTTAGTCATTCCTACAAAACATAGTAAACCCGTTAGTATTTTTCAAAAATATCTACGAGCTTACCTGTATGGAACTTTTATTTCACGCAGCATGTCGACAAGCATTTCAATCGAGCCATCGCAACGAACATTCCAACAATGAAATATCTTTCGAAAATTTGAGGAAACATAACTGTGCTCTGATACCAATTTGTCACGCCCCGAGTTGACAAACTGTTCGTCCCCGGTATTATTTTGCCGAATCGATCGTCCTCGCTAAGGCGTGATGCCGTACGAGTCTGGAATTGTACTCGTACAAGACAAGAACGTTATGTTAATTTTTATATTGAAACGCCAAGTTGAAACTTCACAAATCACATCAAATTGAGACGCAGTATAGGAAGATAGAAATATGCTTTTTATTCATAGTTTGCAACGAAGTGCAAGTCGAAATTACATTGGATGCCGTTGCGGCTACATTGATTGAAAACAAAAGAAAACATACTCGACAAGCTACCTGAACTAACACTTGTCGTTCCATACATTCGCCCCTTTATACATAAGCCATCGATTGAATTGGCTTCAAAATACTTCAGCATAGGCAGAGCTTCAAAACGTCTCTCCGCACTTCAGGTTCAGTTTAGAGCGTCCGCCGCACCTGGGAAAATTGGGGGAGGGGATTAGCACACTTGCTAAGTGGACGAGACGAACCCACTCGTCTATACCGACTCTGATTGTTAAGGTAGGTATGCTTTAGAGTTGTCTTTCTATTTAGAACTAAATGAATTCAGTTCATATCGATAGCCATCTTTGAAGTAATAAAGCCTACAGTAAGGCATAGCAATTTATCACATTTCTTACCACGGCCGTGCTCGTCCCTGCATAAAAATAGAGATAATACTTACTACATGCATAAGACAATATGTGAGCATGCTACTATCTTATATGCGCGATCATTGATGTTACACACCACGTGGGACTATCTCAACGGCATTTTGGTCCGTTCAGTCTAGGTTGCAAGCCTGACTGACGGTCCCGCAATGCATCAGTGCCGAAGCACGATTATTTATTCCCCCTAGGTCGATTCGATTCCGATGCTCCGGATACCGATTCGAGGAAAAATTAACTTGTGCACAAGCTGTCCATGACCATGCCAATGCGTGAACAGTTTAATATTTGCAAACAGTTTTGTATAGCGCGGACAATATTGAACGACATTATCATTTCTTCCAACTCATGCAACGATTCATTTTCCCCAAGCCGTACTCCCGATTTAGTGTCCCGTGGGCACCAAATTGTTCGAGGTATCATAACCCATAATCGACGTTTCATATTATTTTGCAGCACGTGAAATAGTCTATCTTTTTACTAGAACCTTAAACTTTCTCGTTTATGTGAGAAACTTGTATTTTTCAGAGTAGATTACTCTAAATCGATACGTTTTTTTCCGAGTTCTTGACCTTAGTGGATTGACATGGATTTAACTTGCCATCGTCGATTTGAATGAATTCGAGGCAAATGAATTTCGTTTGCGGGACAGAGTAGAAAAGAAGGGGCCGAATCACCCACCAAGTTCTATGATCGTGCCGACCGTCGAAGCGCTTCGCAACGGTCAAGCTTTAGTTACGCGAGCTCCTGCAATGACACCAACACTTTTGTTAGGATTCTTTCTTTTTCCTTTACTTCGAAATTTGTAGATTGCATCCAGAAAAACGACGCGAAAGCACTTCATCTAAACCCAGCGGCAAAAGCTCCAAGAAAACCATGCAGCGGTCCGGTCCGTCGAAGGGACTCTTATATAGAGCTCATTCGCCGAGACGCAGTCCGCTGCATCTAGGACTTATTCCAACAGAAGTCGTTCCATTAGTTGGATCGATTCTCGTAATGTCCGTCCAAATCGATTTGATCGATGCCGCAAGGTGTTATCGTTTACCAAGCTCAGCGATCGAGTCAAATGGCCATCTAAGTTCCCGGCCGATCTGACTCGGCGCAAGCATATTATGAAGTCCGTCGCCTATCGAAAGCGGGGCGCAACACAAAAGATGGTGAAATAAACCCTCACTTGACCCTCCCCTAAACCCCCCTACCCTCAAACCAAGCATGGTTTTATCCCCCCCTCACTTAACTTCCCTTCACTTAACTCTCTTAACTCTCAATCCAAGCAGACCCTCAAACCCAAAAAACCATACCAAAAGACATCGACTTATATTCATCCTGCTAGCCACAACGGAATATTAACTTTTATGTTAATATGTTACATACAAAATATTTATATTTATATGACGATACATATTAAAAAAATCAGTTGGGCCTAGGCGGCGCTTAGGCAGCCTAGGTGCTAGGCGGTCCTCCGGGGCACCAATTCCACCTAGCGAAATTTATAACATTGCCAGAGGGTTCTTTCTTCTTTTTGAAGATGAGAACCCTTTGGCGTATTCATGAACTGACTCACCAAATTGACTGCATCCAATTTCACCCACGAACAGTTCATACCAAGTCCTATCCCACAGATATTCTCCAACATCAAAATACTTAATAATGATTTGCATCAATAGGAAAATCTGCAAATAGACATCCTGGTTGTCTCGTTTAATTAATCAATTAAATATCTTCCCTGACAAATGAAAATATCGTCCTTGGATCGGACTATTTATGAAACAAGGAAATACTATACTTCTGAAGGTCTTTAATCTAAAACTTTTAGTCTAGGAAGTCCTTCAAGGCTTCGTTTTTGAAAGTGACACTCGTAATGGCTATATCTTCCATATAAACTTTTAGGAGTGTAATTATGTCTCCTTTCTCTTGATAAATCGTGGTCTTTTACTATGACACAATAAAAAATTATCTGGGTTGCAGTATGCTTCGGTACATTGTACACTACTTTCTCCGGTATACAATATGAGGGAGTAGACTTAACCAATATGCTATTTCAGGCTGCAGTTCACTTATGAGCGAGTATTTTGTCTGTAATATATATATATATATGTTTCTGTCCCCATGGCCGTAGCCCGTTGGGAACGGTGGAGCACCCCGGCGCAGTGGTGTGGGTTCGAGCCCCCTTGGAGGCATACCTCCAAGCACCAGTAAGAAGTGTTGATGATTTATTGGTGCTACTCCAGCCTTCCATGAGGGGAATGAGAGCGCTCTCTGACATTATGGAGGAGTTCGGGCGGCTTTCTGGGCTCCAATTAAACCGGGAGAAGAGCAGAGTCTACTTCAGCTCCCGGTGTACACTTCAGGAGGAGAGAGCCTTCGCTTTAGGTGTGGACAGAGACGAACTTCCAGTGAAATACCTGGGGGTCCCGCTGACGGTCAACTATGCCCGAGAGCAGGATTGTCACAGCTTGGTGGACTTTGCTCAGAGGAGAGTGGAGGGCTGGCAAGCGGCGGGGCTTTCTTTTGGGGGACGGATTGAGTTGGTGCGGTCGGTCATTACTTGCATCACTATGTTCTGGCTCCAGTCTATCCAGATCCCCATAGCTACTATTCGGAAGGTGGAGGCTATTTGCGCTAACTTCATCTGGAGGGGAGGGATACATGCGATATCATGAGATCAGTTATGTCGGCCTCGAGAGGAAGGAGGAGTTGGGTTGAGGCCTCTACATGCGGTTAGGAAGGCAGCTTGTGTGAAGATGGCCTGGAAATTCATCAAGGGGGGGTCGCTCTGGGCGGACTGGATGGCTAGCAGATACTTACGGAGGACCAACTTCTGGGCCTGCAGGATAGACAACAATTTCTCGGTCACGTTTAAGGCCATCCTGAGATGTAGACCGGTGCTCCAGGCTGCTATCTGCAGGCGCATGAAGGATGGGATGACTACCGACCTTTGGCTAGACCCTTGGTTGGGTTCCAGATCCCTTCTCGAGATATTGGGAGGGCAGCTGGACAGGGAAGCGGGAAGGGGGCTCACGTGCAGCCGGATCATTGGAGACGGAGTTTGGAGGCCAGAGGGATACCCATTTACTGCCCAGCTTGCAGCAGAGATACACCTTATTACCATTGACGCTAGCCAGACGAAGGATACATGGAGCTGGGCCGGCCTAGGTACGGGGGGCGGGTCAGGTCTATTCTGCTTTCGTAGCTGCTATGATTTGGTTCGGACCCACCACGACCAGGCTGAGGAGGTGGACTTCATTTGGGGCAAGGGCGTTGCACGGAAAATGCAACTATGTGCTTATCGCCTTCTCCGGGGTAGATTGATGACGAGAGACAGACTCCTCCGGTTTGGGATGCAGATCCCGGATGCCAAATGTGTGCTATGTAATGATGAAGATGAATCTATGGGGCATCTCTTCTTTGGTTGCCGGGTGACCTGGCACATTTGGACTGAGCAGTGTGCACAACTGAGAGGAGGAGTGGGGATGGACCTGGACATTCGGAGCATACTTAGCTGGATTCGAGATCACAGAGGACGGGATCCGGGGTAGGCTAGAAGAGCCAGAGTTCGTCTTGCTGTGTCTGTTTGGCACATCTGGAAGGAGCGGAACAGACGTATCTTTGAGGGCTTGACTACCCCCTATTGGAATTCTACATAATATAGAATTTGATGTATCTGTAATGGTCCCATAATGGTATTATTGGGGCATGGAAAGTTGTGATGTTGTACTTTAATACATTTTCCGCTATATGCGAGGAATAAATTCACCCTTATTCCAAATATATATATATATATATATATATATATATATATATATATATATATATATATATATATATATATAGGGAAGATTTATGAAATGCCCAAAAACTAAAAAAGTTTTATGTAAAATCCACCGCTAAAAAAACTTTCATCGCGTGCCCAGAATTAGAGAAACTTATCCAAAGCGGGTTCCAAATGACCCTTTTGCCCTTCCTTTTAATTTATTAGAAACACCCACAAAACTGCTCTTAAAAAAAACGTTTCAATACTCCATCTTCTTCCATACGCTGCTCACTTTCGAATCTAGGTTTTCTCCTCAAAAATCTTCAAAAACTCGTCGAAAAATTTCGGAAAGACCGGGACGAACAGCAAAAGTGCTAAAACGGAGGTCCAAACATCATTTTTTTGCGAATCTAAAATTTCGGAAGGCCGTCTAACCTTGAAGCAGTTACTTTCAATCTCCTCGACGATACGCTCATTTTGCGACGAATGGGACCTCGTTTCGACCTCCCAGTCAAAAGTTATGGCCCTCCAAAGTTTCAGCTAACCATAAAATGCAGGAGAATGACATTCTCCGTCTTAATTTACACGGAGAATGACCATTCTCCGTCTTAATCAGGACGGAGAATGTCATTCTCCGTCTTAATTTACACGGAGAATGGTCATTCCAGTGTTAAAACGCAGGAGAATGACCATTCTCCGTGTTAGAAACACGGAGAATGCCATTCTCCGTGTTAAATGAAACGGAGAATGTCATTCTCCGTGTTAAATAAAACGAAGAATGGCATTCTCCGTCCTAATTAAGACGGAGAATGGCCATTCTCCGTGCTAAATTAAACGGAGAATGACCATTCTCCGTCTTAATTAGGACGGAGAATGTCATTCTCCGTGTAATTTATCACGGAGAATGGTCATTCCAGTGTTAAAACGCAGGAGAATGACCATTCTCCGTGTTAATTAGGACGGAGAATGCCATTCTCCGTCTTAAATAAAACGGAGAATGCCATTCTCCGTCCTAATTAAGACGGAGAATGGCATTCTCTGTCCTAATTAAGACGGAAACAGAGAATGTCATTCTCCGTGTTAAATAAAACGGATAATGGCATTCTCCGTCCTAATTAAGACGGAGAATGGTCATTTCCAGTGTTAAAACGTGTAATTTAGTTTTTTCCGGAATAAAGAGTTTCGTTCTTCTTTCAAAGCGATGATAATTCTTATGAAAAAGAAGAAGAAAGATCTTCTGTCCACAATTGAAGATCTGAGTTCAAATGTCTCCACGATGAAGATGATGATGATGGTGATGATGATGACGAGCGATGATCTGAGTTCGACTGAAGAAAAACACACCGAACTACGAACGATCTTTGCGATCTCTGCTGAATATGAGAGCAATGGAATTCACATTTCCCGTGAAGAAGAAGAAGACGAAAATCGCAATCCAGATCTGAGTTTTTTGAATTCAAATACATATAGATGACCAATTCGCACGGAGGGGTAGTTTCGGTATTATAAAAATAGCAGTTTCTAGCGGGTGGCATCTAAAAGGGAATCTTGGAATATTTAACGTGAAAATACTTAATTCTGGGTATTTCATAAAACTTATCCAGCGGGTGGACATTTCATAAAAGCCCACCCCGAAATTGGGTTTCTCAGCAATTTTCAGTATATATATATATATATATATATATATATATATATATATATATATATATATATATATATTGGAAAAAGGGTAAATTTTATTCCACTATCATCGCAATAAGGTTACAACATAAAGATACAGTCCCAACTCAGGGGGACATTACTAGTACATCCGACTCAATGTTTTGAAGGATTCCCACTGGTGTAGTGGTCAGGCCCTAAAAAATGCGCCGGTTCCTCTCCTTCCAGACATGCCAAACAGAGGCAGCAAGTCTCAATCTAGCACGTCTGGCCCAGCTCTGCTCCTGGCCCCTGCGATCACCAATCCACTTAAGGATTTCTCTGAAGTCCCGCTCCCTACCAACCCCTCCCAAGTGTCTCCGGCTCTGCTCTGCCCAGATGCTCCACGTCACATGGCATTGAAAGAACAGATGCCCAATGGATTCATTCTCTATCTCACACAAAACACACTTAGGGTCAGGGACATGGGCCCCGAACCGAAGTAATCGGTCTCTAGTGAGTAATCGGCCCAGCACCAGTTTATAAGCAGACAGTTGCATCTTCCTGGCAAGCCCCTTCCCCCAGATAAAGTCGAACTCCTTAATATCATCGAAGTGGGGGCGAACAAGGTCGTAGCAGCTGCTAAATCTGAACTCCCCCGCACCCTCCGATCGGCCGGGAGGGGTCCAAATCCAGACATCAGACAGTGCCGTAGGAGTGATCTGCACCTGTCTGATCTCCTCACCTAACTGAGCAGTGAAACGATACTCCTCTGGTCTCCAGACCCCACCACGGATGATGTGCCTACAAGTCAGACCTCTGTGCGCCACACCGTCCCTCTGGGGGCCCAGAATCGCCAGAAGAGACTGACCAGAAATCCACGGATCCAGCCAAAGGTCCGTCTCCCCTCCCTCCCTCATCTTCCTCCGCAAAGCCGTCCGAAGAACAGGACGGTTCCTCAGGATATGCTTGAAAGACACAGAGAAGTTGTTGTCAATTTCACATACCCAGAAGTTCCTGCCCCGGAGATATCGACTAGTCATCCAGGCCGCCCATAGAGAATTGCCCTGAAGGAACCTCCATGCCAGCTTGATCCCCGCCGCCTCCCTGACAGATACAAGGGATCGCAGACCCACACCTCCCTCCTTCCTGGGCCGACAGAGCTGCTCCCAGGAGATGGCATGAATCCCCCCATGCCAAATAAACTTGGCACAGATGCCCTCAATCTTTCTGATAGTAGCCAGAGGAACCATAATCGATTGGAGCCAGAACAGAGCAATAGCAGAAATAACCGATCGAACCAGCTCAATACGTCCACCAAACGATAGGCCAGCTGCCTGCCAGCCCTCTACCCTCCTCTGTGCAAAATCCACCAGGCTCTGACAATCTCGGTCCTTCGCGTAGTTGACGGAAAGGGGCACCCCCAGATATTTCACCGGGAGGTCCCCCTTTTCCACCCCAAGCTCCAGTGCCCGCTCCTCCTTCAAAGTGCAAGAGTTGCTGAAGTAAACTTTGCTCTTGTCCCTGTTTAACCGAAGGCCCGATAGCTGACCAAACTCTTCCATCACTGCCGCAAGCTCCCTCATCCCTCTCATGGAAGGCTTCAGCAAAACCAATAGATCATCCGCATATATGAGATGAGAGACCACCGGAGATACCCTGCTGTATATCGGTACAATCCTCTCCCGATGTACCGCGATGTCTATCAAACAGGTGAAATACTCCATCACAAGGGTGAATAGGTAGGGGGAAAGCGGGTCCCCCTGCCGAAGCCCCCTGCTGCTGCCGAAGAACCCGTATGGAATACCCTGAATGAGGACCGAGAAAGTAGGAGAGGTGATGCACTCTCTGACTCTATCCACCCATGTCTCGGAGAAACCCATCGCACCCATCAAATGGCATAGGAAGTCCCTGTTGACGGTATCGTAGGCTTTCCTCAGGTCGAGCTTCACACAGGCCTTCATCCCTTCCGGCTTGTGGAACTCCCTAATCAGCTCATGAGCCAACAGGCTGTGCTCCGCAATGGACCGCCCCTTGATGAATGCCGCCTGATTCCGAGAAACCAGGCCCTGCATAGCATCCTCCATCCTCCTGCACATAAGATGAGTAATTATTTTATACAAATAATTACAGCAAGCAATCGGTCGGAAGTCAGCAAGAGAAGTCGCCCCCTCCTTCTTGGGTACTAGCGTCAGGAAGGTGTGGTTCAGCTCCTTCAGGAGCTTGCCCGTATCGAAGAACTCCTGAACAGCCTCTAGGACCTGGACCTTGAGGATACCCCAATGACGCTTGTAGAAGCCACTGGAGAACCCATCCGGCCCAGGAGCCTTGGAAGCATCAGCCTGCATCACAATCGCCTCCACCTCCGCCATCCGGATAGGAGCCATAAGAAGACTATTGCCATACTCCGTAATCAACGTCTTCGTAGTCAGCTGCGGGAAACCCGAAGGATAGTCCGTCTGATGATAGAGCTCGGAGTAGAACCGGACAGCCTCCTCCTGGATAGCAACCTGGTCAGTCACAAGATGCCCGTCCCTGCCAATCAGTCTCTGAATACGGTTCCGGTGCTGGCGAGCCCGGATGACATCATAGAAGAATTTGGTGCAGCGATCCCCATCCTTGAGCCAGGAGCATTTGGCCCGTTGGGCCGCACTAATCTCCTGCTGAAGCCGCAAGGTGTTGACCTCTGCAGCCAACTTCTTCTCTCTAGCCGCCATCTCCCCACTCATCATGTCGCCCTGAAGCTCAGACTGCAGGTCTCTCAACTCCGCCTCCTTCTCCTGTAAGGAAGTCCGGGGAAGAGCCCTCACCCAGTCTCTGATGGCGCGTTTGGTCTTCTTCAGCCTGTGGACCATACGAAACTGGGCAGTGCCGACCGCCTCCTGGCCAAGACCTCCCGCCACAGTCTCCTCATATCCAGCCGATAGGAACCAACTGTTGTCATACCGGAACGGACGGGCTCTCCAGCTGGGACTCTCCACGAAGCGCACCAGGATCGGCGAGTAGTCACTGGTCCCCGCAGGAAGCCCCTCAGCCACAGAGGAGGGGAATAGGCGGAACCAATCACTGTTCCCCAAAGCACGATCCAGCTGGCATGCCACCCTACTCACCACCGCCTTGTTGTGCCATGTCCATATGTGCCCTATCCTCTCCAGATCCCTGAGTCCAGACTGGAGCAAGCAAGACTGAAAATCTGAAAGGATCTGGTCCGGGACCGGTCGTCCCCCCAGCTTCTCACCCCTGTATAGCGTAGCATTGAAGTCTCCCATAATAAGTAGGGGGAGATGACGATGCATCGCTAAAGAGCTCAGCCTGATGATGTCATGCCACAAGGTCTCCCGACGCCTCCTGTCGTTGTGCCCGTAGACAGCACCAAGTAAGAATCGGAACCCACCCTTGTTGGTGAAGGAGATAGCCACCAGCTGATCGGACATGAAAACCTCCTCTCCCTCCCAACTAGCTCCATTCCATCTAACCCAGATCCTCGCCAATATATATATATATATATATATATATATATATATATATATATATATATATATATATATATATATATATTGGAATAAGGGTAAATTTTATTCCACACAAATCGCAGTAAAGGTATTACAATACACTATTCTCACATCTCTCCCTCCCCAGTTAAGGGGCTATTACAGATACATCGAATTCTATATTATATAGAATTCCTACTGGCGGAGTAGCCAGTCCCTCAAAGATACGCCTGTTGCGCTCCCTCCATACATGCCAAACTGATGCTGCAAATCTAACTCTAGCAATCTTGGCCCAACCAGGGTCCATGCCTCGGTGATCTCTGATCCAGCTGAGGATCTCCTGTATATCTCTGGCACTGCCAACTCCACCCATCAATCGCATGCACTGCTCAGACCAGATATGCCAAGTCATCGGACACTCAAAGAATAGGTGGCCTATAGATTCCGCGTCACCCGTACAGAGTACACACTTCGGGTCTGGAATCTGCATTCCAAACCTGAGAAGTCTGTCCCGCGTCATCAACCTGCCTAGAAGGAGTCTGTATGAACAAAGCTGCATTTTACGAGCAATCCTCTTTCCCCAGATAAAGTCATACTCCGCAATTCTGTCGTGTGGAGTCCGAACCAGATTGTCCCTGACCATCCAACCGAACCAGGGTCAACCCATCTCCTGGAGTCCGCAGGCTGGCTAGTATCAATAGTGATCTGACGAATCGCCTCTCCAAACTGAGCCGTGAATGGATACTCCTCAGGCCTCCAGCTCCCATCCCTGATGATCCGACTACATTATATATATATATATATATATATATATATATATATATATATATATATATATATATATATTTTGGAATAAGGGTGAATTTATTCCTCGCATATAGCGGAAAAGGTATTAAAGTACAACATCACAACTCTCCATGCCCCTAAATATTTATGGGGCCATTACAGATACATCGAATTCTATATTATGAAGAATTCCAATCGGGGGGGTAGTTAAGCCCTCAAAGATACGTCTGTTCCTCTCCTTCCAGATGTGCCAAACAGACGCAGCAAGACGAACTCGGGCTCTTCTAGCCCACCCCGGCTCACGGCCTCCACGATCCCGGATCCAGCTGAGAATGCTCCGGATGTCACGGACCCCTCCAACTCCTCCTCTCAGCTGAGCACACTGGTTAGTCCAAATGTGCCATGTCACCGGGCACTCAAAGAAAAGATGCCCTATGGATTCATTCTCTACATAACATAGCACACATTTTGCATCCGGTATCTGCATCCCGAACCGTAGGAGTCTATCCCTCGTCATCAATCTACCCCGCAGTAGGCGATAAGCACAAAGTTGCATTTTCCGCGCAACGCCCTTGCCCCAAATGAATGCCACCTCCTCATCCTGTGCGTGGTGGGTCCGGACCAAATCATAACAGCTACGGAAGCAAAATTGACCTGATCCGCCCCCCGTACCCGGGCCGGCCCAACTCCATGTATCCTCCGACTGGCTAGTATCAATAGTAATAAGACGTATCTCGGCTGCCAGCTGGGCAATATATGGGTAGTCCTCTGGCCTCCAAACTCCGTCTCTAATGATCCGTCTACAAGTGAGCCCCCTTCCAGCTTCCCTGTCCATCTGCTCTCCCAGAATCTCGAGTAGCGATCTGGAACCCAACCAAGGATCTCGCCAAAGGTCGGTAGACGACCCATCCTTCATGCGCCTGCAGATAGCAGTCTGGAGCACCGGTCTACATCTCAGGATAGCCTTAAATGTGACCGAGAAATTATTGTCAACTCTGCAAGACCAGAAGTTGGTCCTCCGTAGGTATCTGCTAGTCATCCAGTCCGCCCAGAGCGACCCCCCCTTGATGAATTTCCAAGCCATCTTCACACAAGCAGCCTTCCTAACCTCCTGGAGAGGCCTCAACCCAACTCCTCCTTCCTCCCGAGGCCGGCACAACTGGTCCCAGGATATCGCATGTATCCCACCCCTCCATATGAAGTTGGAGCAGATAGCCTCCACCTTCCGTATAGTAGCTGTGGGGATCTGGATAGACTGAAGCCAGAACATAGCTATGCCTGCAATAACCGACCGCACCAACTCAATCCGACCCCCAAATGAAAGCCCCGCCGCTTGCCATCCCTCCACCCTCCTCTGGACAAAGTCAACCAAGCTGTGGCAGTCCTGCTCCCGGGCATAGTTGACCGTCAGCGGGACTCCCAGGTATTTCATTGGAAGCTCGCCTCTGTCCACCCCCAGAGCGAAGGCCCTCTCCTCCTGTAGAGTACACCGGGAACTGAAGTAGACTCTGCTCTTCTCCCGGTTCAGCTGGAGCCCAGATAGCCGTCCGAACTCCTCCATAGTGTCAGACAGCGCTCTCATACCCCTCATGGTAGGCTGAAGTAGCACCAGTAAATCATCAGCATAAATCAAATGAGATACAGCAGGACTCACCAGCCGGAAGAGGGGAACAATCCTCCCACTATGAACAGCTATATCCATCATACAAGTAAAGTACTTCATCACCAATGTAAAGAGATACGGGGAGAGGGGGTCGCCCTGCCTCAGCCCCCTGTTGCTACTGAAGTATCCATGCGGCGTGCCCTGGATGAGGACAGAAAAGGTAGGAGAGCAGATACACTCCCTCACCCTCGCCACCCACCTCCCGTCAAACCCCATGGCAAGCATCAAGTGGCAAAGGAAGTCCCGGTTGACCGTGTCATATGCTTTACGGAGGTCAAGCTTCACACAAGCCTTCATCCCCCCCGGTTTGCTGAACTCGCGCACCATCTCGTGAGCAAGCAGGCTGTGCTCCGCTATCGACCTTCCCTTGATGAATGCAGCTTGATTCCTGGACACTAAACCCTGCATGATACCCTCCATACGCCTGCACATAAGGTGAGTAATAATCTTGTAAAGGAAATTACAGCAGGCAATGGGTCTAAAGTCTGCAAGAGATGTCGCTCCTTCCTTCTTAGGAACCAGCGTCAAGAAAGTATGGTTCAGCTCCTTCAGGAGCCGGCCCTCCAGAAAGAACTCCTGTACCGCTACCAGAACAGGTGCCTTGAGAACAGCCCAGTGGCGCTTGAAGAACCCAGATGAGAAACCATCGGGACCAGGGGCTTTGTTAGGATTAGCCTTCATCACAATATCTTCCACCTCCTCCATCCTCACCGGCGCCAAGAGAAGACTGTTCCCATGACGGGACACCAATCTCTTCGTAACCAGGGCCGGAAACATGCTAGCATAGTCTGACTGCTGGTATAAATCAGTGTAGAATCTGACGGCCTCCTCCTGAATCACTGCCGGGTCTCCAACCAGACGACCCTCAGCATTCAGGAGTCTAGGGATGCTGTTCCGGTGCTGCCTGGTGCGGATCACATCGTAGAAGAATCTGGTGCAGCGGTCACCATCCTTGAGCCAGGTGCACTTGGCCCTCTGAGCCACACTAATCTCCTCCTGCAATCTCATTGTGCTAACCTCCTCAATCAAGGTCCTCTCCTTAGCTGCCAGAACCCCATTCATAATGTCATTTTGGAGGGCCACCTGAGTATCCCGAAGCTCTTCCTCCTTCTCCGTCAGGGAAGTGCGCGGTAACTGTTTAACCCACCCCCTGATAGCCCGCTTGATCTGCTTGAGCTTGTGAACCATGCGGAATTGGGCCGTGCCGTCCCGGAAGTGCTGCATCTCACGTAAAACCACCTCCTCATACCCCGGGGAGAGGTACCAGCTGTTATTGTACCGAAACGGCCTCGCCCTGAAAGTGGGTCTCTCACAAAGGCCCACCCTGATGGGAGAGTGATCGCTAGTACCCGCTGCCAGACCTTCCGCCACCGCGTTCGGGAACCATCTGAACCACTCGCTATTTCCCAAGGCCCTATCCAACTGACAAGCAATACGATTCTGAGTAGCCTTGTTGTGCCAGGTCCAAATATGTCCCGCTCGCTCCAGCCCCCGCATACCTGACCTAAGAAGACATCTCTGGAAGTCGTAGAGAATCGAGTCCGGAACAGGCCTGCCCCCAACCTTCTCGTGACGAAGTAACATAGCATTGAAGTCCCCCATGATGAGTAAGGGAAGATGCATGTTGTCCGCCATACGGCCCAGAAGCACGATGTCCTCCCACAGAGCCTCCCGGAGCCTCCGGTCGTTGTGCCCATATACAGCACCTAGAATGAATCTGAACCCACCTTTATTCTCAAAAGTGATACCAATGAGCTGTTCAGACTTATGAGTCTGAACCCCCACCCAGCTACCTGTATTCCACCTAACCCAGATCCGTGCCACACCGCAAAGATCTAAGTTATGTAAGTGGTCCCAGTCCGCCGGGGTCCGTCGTGAGAGCATAGCGGCCCCTCGAATCTTCGTCTCCAGCAGAATAGCAATGTCACATGCCTCTCTCCTCAGCACCCCTCTGATCTCCCTCCATCGGCCAATGGAACACCCCCCCTAATGTTCCATGCTAGGACCGACATCTAAATAAAAGATGTTGGGCCCCTCTGGAATTTCTCTGGATCGACACTCGAGGGAAGTGTCTCGTCCGTCTGCTCAAACACAGCATCTACCATGGAGGAAGGAGCAAGATGAGCCTGAATCCTGCTAAGGGTAAGCGTCCAATCCGGATTCGGGTCGGTCTGGTCATCCACCTCTCTCATCTGAGGAAGATCCTCCAGAGTGGCCGGAGCATGTCTCTTCCTGCTGCTGTAGACCATAAGTGTCTTGGAAGCCTCCGCCTCCCTCTGATCACTATCCGGCGCTCTCATACCCCTGGTCGTCATAGTCCTCTGTGGCCTGAATGGAACTAGTGCACCCTGCATGTTCTCCTGTCTCCCTGTATCCGTACTCCTATCAATCTCCATGACTGTGTCAACCTCCGCATGACCCTCTGGCTCCGTCTCCTCAGGCAGGTGGCTGTGGGTCGCCACCTCCTCGGGTGCCTCTGTCTGACCCTCCTCCGGCCTAGGAGTACTTGTCTGTCCCGCCTGTGGTCTGGCCGCCTCCTTCCCCTTATATTTGCATGCACTCGTGGTGTGTCCAAAGCACGCACAATGTGAACACATGGGTGGGACCCAATCATACTCCACTGCCTGCGTAAGGACCTCTCCAGACGGGACCTGAAACTCAAGCAGGCTCGGAAGCTCCGAGCCTGCCTTGATCTCCACAAAGACTCTGGCGAACATTATTCTGGATCGGAAGGTGGTGGCCTCATCAGCCTTTATCGGCTTCCCCACGAGGCTAGCAAGTCTCATGAGGAGGAGGATGCTCCAAAATTGGACGGGGAGTTCGGGGAACCGGATCCAGACGGGGATCGCATTCAACACCTCCTTCTCACACCGCAGCTCCGGTGTCCATTCTTTCAAAATAATAAGTCTCCCATCAAACGACCATGGCCCTCCCTGCACAATCCTGGTCACATCTTCCGCCAGCCCAAATTTGACATAGTAAAAACCATTCTCTCGAGAGAAGAATTCCATGCTACCCTTTGGCCTCCAAACCCTCTCCGCATACCCCCTGATTTGGCCGTAGAACGGCTTATTTCCTAACACATAGAGCACTAATGTGTTCTTCCAGGATTCAGCAACCTTAGCTAATTCTTCTGCGGGGAAGTAAGCCCGGAGTCTTCCACCAACCGCCATCGGGGGAACATATTCCATAGACATCGGGCTTTTCGTCACCCCTGGGGTGCAGACCTCCTTCCATGATCGAGGCCTCTGCTCCCCTGCTGGGGTCCTGGTAGGGGGGATCAAAGCGTCCGGGCCCTGCCTACCAGTATCGACAGCCACCCCCTTCCCCTTCTCCGCCGCCGTCGCCTTGGGCCTCCACCCCGGCACAGTTCGCACCATACCTCCCCCACGTCGTCGGGGGTCCAGAGCGCCGTTCTGGGGTCGAGTCCCATGGTTGCCTGTCCCCGCCCTTCCCATAATTTGGGATTGGGCCCCTCTTCGTCCAACAGTCCGACGTCTCGTCACGGTTTGCCAGCCAGCGTCTCCGGATTTGTCTCCTTCGGAGCCGAACTCGAAGATGGGGGCTTCTCCAGAAGATCCGCCGCCGCCTTGGGGAGTACCACCCGCCGCGCCCCTGCACTTCCCCGCCGGTGGGGGCCTTGCCCACGCCGCCCGACCCCCCCCCCCCCCCCCCCCCCCGCCTGGGGGGGTCCCTCCACCGCCTGGTGCGGCGGCTGCTGTCACCGCCGGTGCGCCTGCTGCTGTCCCGCCGGACCGGCAGCTGCTGTCACCCGACCCCCCCCCCCCCCCCCCCCCCCCCCCCCCCCCCCGCCTGGGGGTTCCCGCCACCGCGCCCCTGTCCTCCCCCGCCAGGGGGAGCCCCGCCATTGCCTCCCGACCCCCCCCCCCCCCCCCGCCTGGGGGGGATCCGCCACCGCTGCCGCCTGAGCCGCCTTTGCCCCGGCCGCCGCCCCCCCCGCCACCCAGCCGGCGCAGCCCCCTCCCCGCGAGCGGGTCGGGGGGTCGGGGGGGCGGGGAACCCAAACGGGAGCAAACCCTAGCAGAGCCATCCTCTTGCGGGAGCATCTCCTGGTTATATATATATATATATATATATATATATATATATATATATATATATTTCTGGTGCAGACGAGTTCATACTCTTTTTTTAGGCAATTAATTTTTTATTTCCTTTTGATTGATATCCCTTTGAGATGAGCATCATCTTTGAAGATCTGGATCACCACTTCTGATGATCCAGATGGGGGATTGTCCGTGTTTGGGTCATATGATCCAGGACATGGTTACCGAGGTGTAATGAGAAGCCGATAACACTGCTATGAGCCACCCAACATTAAACATTCCCCAACAGGCTCTAGGGAACCAAGTTCTTGATTACTGTGTGGCCATCCTATTTGTGTCCACTTGGAGTAGATCCCCAATCAGTGAGACATTCTTTACATCTAAGTGAGACATTCTTTACATCTATTTCGTGAAGATTCCAAGAGCAATTGGCAGGTATTTACTTATATTTTGCTTCTTGAACAACCATATACTTGCACTAATACATTTTTGCATAAGTACTCCTACCAATCTGACCTTGTACCTTTCCACACTATCATGTAGCTTCTCTTTGTTGGTTATACCTACCTACATGGGGTTCGTTCCTTTTCGTCAGTTCCAGTAGCTCTTAAAGTTTTTTATTTTTATTTTAAAATTCTTTGGCATTTAGGGCTCGTTTGGATCAAGTTTTTGGATTCCTAGGAATAGATTTTCAATTCCTTTCCCATGGGAAAGGAATTCAACATTCCCATACCCATGTTTGGTTAGGTTGGGAATAGGTAGTTCAAAATTTTTTAAAAAAATATTTTCATGTTTGGTTCACACATGGATAGAAATCTTAATTTATTTAGTTTTACTTTAATACCCTTTCACTAATTTCATGATGATTCACATGTTTTGGATGAGAGTTGAAAATTTTAAAATAAAGCGAGGGTATAACCGTCCAAACAAAATAGTCAAACATCATTCCTAGGAAAGCAAATCTATTCCCAAGGGGGGGCTTGGGAATAGCTTTCCCACATCCATGGGAATAGCTTTCCCACCTAACCCCCTCCTCATTCCCAATCCTAAACTTACCAAACATGGGTAAGGAATTCAAATCCCATTCCCAAGCCTCAAAAACTTGAACCAAACGCCCCCTTAGTGCTAACAATCAGGTGGGTCTAGAACACAATAACCATGTGAGTGACCTAAAGGAGCTCAAGATAAGAAAGGAGAGCCTTGTTATGATAAGAACAAAAAAAGCTTTTATCCCAAATTTAGGTTCAGCTATCCATATTCTCCCTCCCATTACCAAAAGCCATATCCTGTTCACGGCCTCAATCCAAGTTTGTTTAGTTCTACCCCTAGCTCTAGGAACTCCTATAGCTAGTGCATCTATTGTCCCTGTTGCACATTTCCAAACCATCTCAAAGTTCACTTATCACTGATGCACTTATTTCTTATCCTCTTAAATCACAGTTTGGTTGAAATATTAGGATAAGAATGAAATCAAGGAATTAGAGCCATTCCTTGATTTCTTTGTCAAACGCTATTTTTGTACAACCAAGAATTATACTTTGTAAGTACTTGGTTCCAGTCAAACATTCTTATTCCTCGTCTTTTGTGTTTTTTTGGGGCAAATTCCTAGATTCTTGGTTGTGTGAAGAATCGAGGAATTACCTCCTAATTCCTGAAATACAGTGAAAATTTGCTTATATTTCTTGGTTATTAAATTGACATTTGATTGAGGAATCGAGGAATCAAGTTTAATTCATTAATTCCTTAAACAGTGGCTAAATGTATTACCAATCATCCATATAAATGTTTTCTTTTTGTCTATGCCCTGGCCATGCTATTCTTAACTGCGTTACCTTCCAACCCATGATGCATGGGTGGCTTCATTGCTATCTTATAGAAATTTCCAACTTCAAAGATACCTATGATCACAAAGCACTCCCGTAGGTGATGTCTTGCTTCAATCCTACGAACATTCTTCTCTCTCGATCACTCTTGTGTCTCTCTACTTTAGAATGGAACTCTTCTCTGGTTTCATTAAGTAACACAATATCATCAGCACTAACATACACATCGAACCTCATCAAATTTAAGAAATAACATGTACCATGTATTTCATAGCATTATTCTCATTGGACTCACAAGTCAATCATACATATCTTTAACAATCTCAATATAACTGTTGAAAGCATTTTCCTTCATAATCCACCACATTCTTTCTAGGGACTGTTAAATATTTTCTAAGCCAATGAAAACACATGCAAATCTTTCTTGTTCTCCCTAAAATCATCAATTAATTGTAGTAAGTAGGTGGCTTCCATAGTAGACTTCCATGACATAAAACAAATTTATTCTACAAATACTTGTTTCTCTTGCTTCTGGTCTTGATCTACATTCAGTAACGGTCACCCAAATTTCCGTTCTGTGACTTATAAGCTTATTATGGGGAAACTTATCAATTAGTCAATATCTCCTTGGAGTTCGCATATTATGCATTTCAGTCAACTTTTCATAATCGTCGAGTATCTTTAACATTGATGTGCTATATTAACTCTCTATACCTGTGATATTCTCACAAATCAGATTGTGTATATACATTGATCAAGATGTCATGCCCAGCCTCTAGTTTTTCTGCCAGTCGAACGGTCTGGGTAGCCCATTGGTTGGTTTCCCATGCTAAAATAAAGTAGTATTACATGAACCCAAGAATAAAAGGCAAATAATACATTTTGACAGCATGTTCCTTGAGCAATCGATATTTAGAAAGCCATGGAAGCAGATAGAGGTAAGACAGTAATAGTGAAGCCCTCAAAAATATCTGTTTTTCACATAGAGAAGGTCTGTCACTCCTGTAGTCCTGTTAATTAGATGATCAGAATACCTATTTCCATACAAATGGAAATAATTACCTAATGTTGCTTATTTACATTAGTAGTAGTCTTCATACCATCCTTCAATTGCCTTAGTCATCAAACTTTCAACATGCATCTCATATCAGCTCATAATCAGTATTGTATGCAGGTAGAGGCAAGCTTCAAATCTTATTTTCATGGAGAGCTTTTTATGCTAATTCTTGCGTAGTAGATTAGCATTTCTGCACTTGCAAAAGTATATTTGTGAAGCCATCTTGAATTTTCTTAGAATTGCTCATCTTTGTTTTATATGTGTTCAGGTTTACTCATTGAGCAATGGTCCTACTCACACTGCTTGGAGAGCTATTGGGATGCATGTCAATATCTTGCCTGTTGATATGAGACAGGAAGTCAATGTCGATTGGTTGGAGTAAGCCATCCGTTAAGTAGGAGCTTTTGATATGAGTAGCTATTAGACTTGGAGCTTAAGCTAGCAGTACATATTCATAATTAACAATGCCACCATAATTTGCCTTAGCGTTGAAAACATCTCTTTTGGGAAATTCATTCCTTGACCAATATTTTTCACATGTTTTGTGCAGGTACAATGGGATTCTTGTGAGTTCTCTTGACAGCAGGCCTGTAATTTCGTGGTATATTCATCTCTTTGAAGCTCAACTCAGCTTTCTGCTTTACCATGACCATTTTTGCATAGTTTTATCAGCATAATTCTCTAATCCTTTTAGCATAATGTGTCTGAATGATCATGACTCCCACAAGACCACTTTTTCATGTATGAAAGTCAAATGGCCACTGGTGAACCTCTGCAGCATCTAGAGACAACCATATGATGATAAATATCTGACAAAGCAAAACTTATCTTTCGGCCGAATATTGTAGTCCAAGGCAACCACTCACCATTAGGAGAGATTTTTGTGGCTTGGATAAAATTTAGTTTCTGAATTTGTGAATATAATATGAATATGGTAGATAATTGTTGGAAAATAGGATCCAATTTTTTTTTTGGGTATAAGAATGGAAATCTGTTTTCACGAGACTGGAATTCTGGTTGGGTTAGCTAATGTTATGTACGATTGTAGGCGTTTTTACTCCAACCTTCTAAGCAAGAATAAATTTCCTACTGGGGAGGTATGGTGGGTTTCGTCTTACTGAGGCTTGGGTTTGGGATTGTTTATCATGGTTGATTATGCTTATGTTTTGAAAAGCAGTCCCAGAATCTGTTTGGCAACAACAGGTTCTCAAAACAACTTTAAAAAGCTGGTTCGATTTTGGGTAGCTTTTGAAAGCAGGTGGGAGGCTGCTTTCACAAAGCTGCTTCTGCTGCTGCTTCTTTGGGAAACAACAGCTGCTGCCAAAACCTGGCCTGAGTTCTCTCTAGAACTAGGATTACTCTTACCTTCTCTTCTCCTCTATACCCTATGTCTAAAACCCCCTACAAACATGGTATCAGACCATGTGTCTCAGACCTAGTGGCTGCTTCTGTTTACCATAACATTGCTCCTTAATGCTACTGAGACTGTGTGACTACTTTTTTCTTCTAATCAATGGGATTCGTTTCATTGAGCGGTTTTGAGTACATACGTAAATGAGGACGATAAACTTCCTCGTACAAGTATATCCAGTGTGGGACTAAAGTAAATACATAGACCCACTAACTCTAGTAAATCTCTTTATTTAAAAAAGGAAATTTTATTATAGACTGAATAGATTTATTTGCACTTAAATACCCTCAAATATTCCAGTTTTGCAACTTGCTCCTCTGAATTATTTTTATTAGCAATCCCGTACCACAAACAGTTGAGAAGTTGCGTGTCAATACCTCTGCTAACTTTCTGTGATAACTAAATGGCTACATGCTCTGGGACCATTTGCCCTTCAAATGAAACAATAATCCATTTGTGTCGTTCCCTAAACCATATATCCCATAATCCTCGCCGGAACCCCTAATCCGGTCATCCCTGGTGCAGTAACTCGCCCCCCCCCCCCCCCCCCCCCCCCCCCCCCCCCCCACCCACCAGCATCACGCTCACTCCTACCCTTGTTGCAACCTTGCCTCCTGCCATGCAGAGCTGCAATGCGAGCGGCGACACCAGCACTGCTGCCCTGCAGTTCAGTATGCAGGTGGGGCAAGGGAGCAGCAACTTGGTTTCGTGGTGGAGGTTGGGGGGGGGGGGGGGGATTGCCATCGGGGTTAGGTTACCCGTGAGGGTAGGAGGGAAGTGTACGAGTGAGGAAGAAAAAGGGGAAGAAGATGGGATTGTAATTAGAAAAAAATGTTAAGGTTCTATTTTTATGGAAAATCCATTGATTATAATGTAATGGGGAAAAATATCCAAGGGTTTTTTATGTGTGTAAAATTAGATGATTTTTAAAAAAACAAAGGACTTGTACACAAATTTTTCACTTACTATTATAATTTTAATAGAAGGGCAAGATGGCCATTTATCATTTTCCATTAGCAGTGTCATGATAGTAAAGTGCAAAGAAAAGGTTTAGGGTAGCCAACCGCTAGTTAAAATAGTTTAGAGGAGCAAATCGGATAGCTGGAATCATTTATGGTATTCAAGTGCAAGTAACCCTACAAGTAGATCCAGATGAATAAATGCATTGAAGCTATTTCTTTGACATTCAAGCTATGTTGTGAATAATTAATTTTGTCTACTGAGTAGTTGTAAGAACAAAATAGGTCAAAGGGAGAAATAATGAGGATAGTAGCCTGTAGTACCATTCATGTCTTAGTGTTGATCCCTTTGTTTTTAAAACTGAGGGCAACCTCACACTATAAAATTGAAATGAATGGCAAGTTTGGTGGTAGTCGAATTGGAGGTACATTATCAATGTTAGAATAGTGTTACAAAGCCTGTAATTTCAAATATTTCAAGTATGCCCATGCCACGTAAGTTTTACTGGCGGAACTGGCCCTCCGGAGCTAAGTGTAAAGAAAGGAGTTATGACTTCCAATCTTGGTTGTGGTTAGAGAAGTAAGCTCATGAAAATGAAAGGACACATTGATAAGAACACAGTTTTTTTTGCCTTACATCACAAGTTCAATTTTATACTCATGTATATGATGACATTCTTACATGCTTTACTTTGTCGAAGATTCTAAATTATTAAGCAGCTCCAGGTTAGGGAGCTCTTAAGGAGCTATGTTCTTTGTATCCATAAACAGCAAACATAATTGTAATTTGCTGTAAGAATAATAATATACATAAAAGCTCTATAAAGGACGAAACAGATGCCCTAGTTTGAGATATTTGAGTGTTGATGATGGATAGGTGTTTTATAAATAAAATTATGGGAATGCTTTTTTTAAACCTTTATTCCTCATCCTTTGATGTTGGAATACTTCTAATCTCATTTCAGAGGAGTGTATTGATACAATTATACAGTCTTTTGCAGGAACCTTTCAAATCTATACCTGTTATATGGACCATAAATGAAAAGTCCCTAGCTCTCCGTCTAAGTAAGTATACTTCAAATGGTCAAAATCAGCTTATCAGTGACTGGAAAGAAGTTTTCAGCAGAGCAACTGTTGTGGTATTCCCAACCCATTCCTTGCCGGTAATAAATTTGCATTATGCTCAAGCATTTTGTTCTCTAAACATTAGGAAAACTGGGAAAAGTATGTTTTTTATTTATCTAAGGAATCCAATTTCTATCTCAAAAATCAAAATCCAGATGATGTATTCGGCATTTGATGCGGGTAATTATTTTGTTGTCCCAAGTTCTGCTGAAGAAGCATGGAGAGCAGAAAACTATGCTGTGACAAATAATGAGCATGATTTACGAGTTAACATGGGCTACAGATTAGAGGATTTTCTTATTGCTATTGTTGGCAGTCAATTTTCATATAGTGGTACGTTGCTGGAGTACTCACTTGTCTTGCAAGCACTAGCACCCTTACTCCAAGAGTTTCCTGCTGATAATACTGCTCTGCTGAAAGTTGGAATTGTCAGCAGGAATTCAACTAGTACATACAAGACAGCTCTGGAGGTTGTTTCAAATTTCTTTGAACTTCTTAATGTAGTCAAAATGTTACTTTTTCCCTCTGTTTCATATACTGATTCAAACTTTTGTGCTTTATGCTAGACCATTGGTTTAAATTTTGGTTACCCAAGAGGCAGTTTGCAGCATATTGTTTCTGATGAAAATGAAGTTAATTTCCTTGGTATAGCCAACATTGTGATATATGGATCATTTCTTGAGGAGCAATCTTTCCCACCTATTTTGTTGCAAGCTATGACTCTCGGGAAACTGGTTATTGCACCTGATCTTGGCATGATTAGAAATTATGTATGTCAGTGAGTTGTCTTCTTGATATTCTACTTCTAATACTACCTTTTGTTTGTGTGTGCGTGCGTGCACGCATATCTGTGCATACACACACATGCAGTTAGCCTGTTTGTCTTCGTATCTGTCTGAAATAATGTATCATAATGTATTATAAGATTTGCTTAATGTGACTTTCAGGTTGATAATGGGATAAATGGATATCTTTATCGAAAAAAGGAAGTAAGCACGCTGAGACAGATTTTACTTCAAGCAATCTCAAGAGGGAAACTATCTCCTTCAGCCCAGAAAATTGCATCAGTTGGCCGACAAAATGCCAGAAATCTGATGGTTTCTGATACAATTCAAAGCTATGCACTATTATTGGATAATGTTCTCAAGTTGCCATCAGAAGTTGCTTCTCCGAAGGGGGCTGCAGAAATATCTTTAAGTTTGAGGGAAGAGTGGCAATGGCATTTTCTTGAAAATGTAACAAATGCAAATGATCTATATAGGATGTCTGGAAGGTTCGGAATATTAGACAAGATTGAGGAGCAGTGGAATCGTAGCCATGAGGAAGGTTCAACTAATGCTATCTCATGGACGGAGGAAGCCTTGGTAGCTTGGGAAGAAGTAAAAAAGATCGAAATGGTGAATGCTAAAAGGAGAATAGAAGAACAAGAGGTGATTTTTAATATTGTACATTGTTTAGTTTTTTTATTACTGGCTTCTCAAATCTTGGTTCAATATCATGTAATATGTTAAAACCTTCATGCAGTTGAAGGATAGAACTGATCAGCCTCATGGAACATGGGAGGAAGTTTACAAAAATGCCAAAAAAATTGAGAGGGCTAAAAACGAGTTGCATGAAAGAGATGATAGAGAGCTTGAGCGGACAGGTCAGCCCTTGTGTATATATGAACCCTACCTTGGGGAAGGATCTTGGCCTTTTCTACATAATACCTCTCTCTACAGAGGAATAGGGCTGGTAAGTTACTAATACAAACTATATTGCTTATTTTTGCTTCAAAGAATAATGGCATGTGGAGATGTTCTGGTCATTGTCTTCTATATGAGAGAAGTGGCTTGTACGATATTTAGTATCCTGGAGTTTATTATATTGAGGACATTGTTTAGTTGAAGGTTTTAAAACTTGGATGGAACTGAACATTTTGGCTGTTTCAGATTGAGATTACAAGTGTCTGATCCAAAACCAAACCAAGTTGTTGGTCTTCACCGGATCTTTCTAGTGTAAGATTTTGATTCCTAGTATTGAATTAGTTTTAAATGAAAATGATCAAAAACGTCTTAAATAATCTGACATTGGAATCTAAAATTAAAAAATGGCTCAATTTGATGACTGATTCACAAGAAAAAAGAAAAGAAAGAGAAACAGAATGAAGGAGAGGGGAAGAGAAGCAAGGAGAGGATAATAAAATACCTCATGTCCAACAACAGGTGCATGCAATGCATACGGGGAGGTGCTGCTGACAGGTTATGGAGCATGGAGGTCTCTGCTTGGATGTTGCCCAATGGTTGGTGAGAGCAAGCCTACTGGTGTCCAGCGACCGGTGCGAGTGTCCAAGCTCGTATAGAGGCGGTGTAAGCCTCAGAAGGAGGGTGATGGTGGAGGTTTACGGTGGTGATGGATCCGATGAGAAAGGAGGAGCATGAAGGCGGGGTGGTGCTACCTGTTGGGACGAAAGGGGCTGGTGCCAATGTCGGGTTGACGGAAGGGTAGGGGCTAGGACTGACCAAAAATAGGAGGGAGGAGAGAGGCTAGGGTCGGCTAAAATAGTTAAGTTATATTGTCTTGTTTCAAAGTTATATTAGTATGTGTAGTTTTCAATCTAACTTATATAATCTTCTTAGTTCCTTGTATAGTTGAAAACTTGAACTCCACAAATAGATGCAAGACAATTATAACTCCAACATGGAAATAACAATAACTGAGTTCTCTTTTATGACATTGATGTTTTTGTGACTTTTGGTTAAGTATCATCCAGAATTGAGTTTCACTTTCGGGTTGGCTAATACCAAACCCAATATGGAACTGTCAAAAGACAGATACTACAGTGAAATACACATACATACTGTTTCCTCGTGAACAACACTAAGAAAAACTTGTATTCTTGTAGACGAAATACAACTTTACAATGAAAAGGTTTACAATTAATTGCTAAAATTTACAGAGTTCTGGAAAAGTGGCGATGAAAGTTTGGTCAGTGCGTGACTATTTTATTCCGTTGACGATCCGAATCCAAGACTCTGGTTCTTCTCGACGACGGTGAGTTCTTCGCGGATGCTTCAAGCACTCCAAGACGTCAAAAACTTGCTGCCGAGATGAACGACAAACACTCTTTTGTTGAATAGCTTTTGCACGGAAGCTCGTAACCTACGTAGCTTGAGAGTGATCGGGGTCACTTGGGACCAATCTTTTGTTACAATGCCGAATGACTATCATCCAAGGAATGACCTTGGGGGTATTTCCTTCTTATATGCGTAGAGTAGAATTCTTGGAAATAGAAGAACATATTTTAGCCCTGGCATGAACTATTTATAGAGGGGACACATCTATAAGTGCCTTCCACAGAGCAACACACATGCTCCTTCCTTCAAGAAAAACAGGCCATGATGGCATATCCACAGGGTGGTTAGCAACCCACCACCAACGTGGGTGCTACACCTGGCATCCCATTAAGGATGTAGATCCTTGACAATCACTCAGTCGCTTAGCAGCATCAACACAGCCAGTAATGCTCAGTAGCATGAAGAAGCACGCACAACGGTGCTAAAGGAACAATTCACAGCACCGCGAAATCAAGGTACATGCAGCAGCGCAGAAGAAGCATCAGTGCGCAATATGTTCAACTTCGCGTAGGTAGTTGTGCACTTGGCTGCAATATGTTCAACTCTGCAGAAATAGTTGTGCACTTAACTCCGTGGAAGTACCCAGCTTTGATGGAGTCTCATAGTAGCACGACGTGGAGGCTCTGCTCTTTGTCAGCTTTTTGGAACTAGCCTTCAAGGCTACTTTTAGCCCATTTTGGGCTTAGCTGGTTTGAAATGGCCATTTTATCTTCATGAGTCCATCTAGGCCTGACCTGTCTATAAACCAACTCTTTTTAGGTGTCAACAAAGTCCACTTCAAAGTTTTCAAAGATTCGTATTGAGTTGGTTCGGATTTCGAAATACTTTAAATAACTTGAAGTATCTTGTTGGTTTGTGAGCTACAACATTGTCCGTTCGGGGGGTTGTTGTTGACTTCTCGTTGTTGAGTTGATGTGGAGATGATTCTCCACCGTGGAAATAGCAATCCATAGAATGAGCTCGTAGCAGAGTTGTTATGTCTGGAGATGGTGCTCCATTGTGGATATGGTGCTCCACGAGATAAGGATTTGCATGATGTCACGGGTGAGGGCATGGAGATGGTCCTTTGGTTAGCTCTATAGGCAGAGCTTTTAAGCCAATGTTTGCAGTATCGGAATCGGTATCAGACCCTTCTCATGAATATCTGGATCGATAGTATCAGCAATATCGTCAGTTTAGGATCAGAGTATCGAATATTTTGGTATTTGAAAGCAAATAATTCCAAATAAGTCATTTAAAAAAATAGTTATACATTTAGACATAACTTTTAAGTATTTTATGTGTTATTTCTTAACATTTTTGAAATTCAATAAAATAATAGTCAATCTTATTGATTGGTTTGGTTTACCTTTGATAAATAACTTTTTTAATTTACATTTTTTACAACCTTACTAAGCTTTTGCACCCTTGTTGATTGGTTTTTTATTCAATTTTCTCTACCAAATTAAATGGGAAAGAGAACCCAGTATCGGATCGGATCGGAACATGGCAAATCGTATCGGTATCGGCCGTATAGGATCTGTATCGTCCCATACTGCAAAGTATGTTGTAACTATGGAGATGGTGCTCCGATTTGGTTTCTACCAGAGGTGGTATTGTTGGACGTGACATGACGATGAGTCGACAATCAGAGGTTGTAATGTTGGACACCATAGGCTATGACTCAAGATTGGATTGGATGTGGGAATGTGTCTGTTCAGAGATAATTATTAACATGACAAACTAAGTAACACTAGACTTGAAATCTGCTATCAGAGATTGTAATGTTTGACATGATAGTATTCAAGGTCAATGTTGGATTTGACCTAGGAATCCGTCTGTTTTGAGGTAATCTTTAACATGACAAAATAAGAATCAGTGAATCACCAGGCTCAGAATTGATTGTTTAGAGGTTTAATGTTAATATGATAGTTTTACGACTCGAGATTGTGATTTGGTTTGAGAACTCGGCACATTCAGAGATAATCATTAACATGATAGGCTAAGAAGCATTAAACTCAAAATCGACTATTCAGAGGTTATACTAGAAAACACGATATAACTATCAGAGATAATACTGAGAAACATGATAATTTAAATTTTTATGGAATTGTCAAAGGTTTAATGTTAACGTGATAGTAGGATATCTCTAACTTTGATGGGAATTAGGGATAGGGAATCGTGGGAATAAAAACAAGTTGTCAAAGGTGATTATTAGCGTGACAAGGTTGTAGACTTCGTTGGGGAAGTTTAATAAATATTTACCGGGAATGTTATGCTTCCGATTGGAGATTGAGGCACAATATTATCAATTTGTAATAGGTAACCATTAACCTGACAAGAGTAGACTTTGTGGGGATAAACAAATATTTACCATGAATAAGTTACTTTTGGCGTCTCTTATATTAGTGATCAGGGTGCAATGTGTTAACTTGATCAAGAAAAAACTCTGTTGGGGAATTTGATGGTAGGTTTACTATACATGGTGAGAATTTATGGAAAAGTATGGAGGGTTCTGAATATGAGTATATCTATCAATTATTAACGTGATAGTTTGAACATTCTACTGGGAAGAATGAATTGTCAGAGGCAATTATTAACGTGACAAAGGATATTCCTAACCCTACTGGAGGATTGGAATGGACTATCAGAGGTAATCATTAAGGTGATAGAGAAAATCCGTTGTAGATTGATCGTCGGAGGTAATCTTTAACTTAGCGAGTCTTAAAGACTTCTCTGAAGAAGTCGTTGGTCATTACCGGAAATGAATTGCTTCCGGTAAAGCAAATAGATTTAACGTAACGGATGAGTTCCATTAGAGGTGAAATTTTAACATAACGGGAAATGACCACCAGAGGTAATGCCAGCTTAGGAGTTTTATTATCACTTCGTTGAGGATGAGAGATGGACTTTTGCAACCATTGTTCTCAACTTCTCATGTGGAATTTATTTAATTCGACGATGATGGCTAAGGAGTTTTAAGTAAGTAGCACCTTTGTAGGGAGGCCACGACTTAGCGATTCAAAGCTAATCATTAACATGATCACAAGTTGTAGGACATATAATAATATAGTCCAACCCCTTGCATGTGTATGACCATAATTGCCTTCTGCGTGAAGTAGGTCATACTCCTATTCTTTACTGGATGACAGAGGCTTACGGATTGTCATTAAAGATTTTTCATATCAGAGACAACATCGTTGTCCTCTTATTTGAATCTGCACCATCGTCGTTGTCGGCAGATTGATTTGTAACATAATCGTCACCCCTTCTTCGCTCACAATGTTGGGGACATCGAGTTTTTCAATAACTGCTCGATGACCTCAGCTTGTCGGGCTAGTTGTTCCGAAGTATTAGTTGTGACAGCTCCCATACATGCTTCTAATTGATCGTGGAAGTTGTGTCTGCATGTTTGCAAGAACATGGGTAATGACGTACCATCAGGGCATCGAAAAGAAATTTTACGGAATCTCTTTATGAAGTTCCTGGTAGATTTAGATTCTTTCTCCATTTGAACTGTGGAAAGGTGTTTAGCTATGGTCACCTTTTCGTTATTCTTATAGAATCTTGAGAGGAGTTGTGTTCGAGGTTTTGCCAGGAAGTGATTGAGCATATAGGAAGGCTTTTGAACTAATTGAAGACACCTTCTTTAAGAGTGCCAATGAAGAGTCCGACCATGATGACGCCATTGTCTATCACGGTATTGATCGGGATCCGAAAGTGATAAATATGCTGACTTGGAGAGCCTATGCAATTATACGATTGCAACGTTGACGTACCATCAGGGCATCGAAAAGAAATTTTACGGAATCTCTTTATGAAGTTCCTGGTAGGTTCTTTCTCCATTTGAACTGTGGAAAGGAGTTTAGCTATGGTCACCTTTTTGTTATTCTAATAGAATCTTGAGAGGAGTTGTGTTCGAGGTTTTGCCAGGAAGTGATTGAGCATATAGGAAGGCTTTTGAACTAATTGAAGACACCTTCTTTAAGAGTGCCAATGAAGAGTCCGACCATGATGACGTCATTGTCTATCATAGTATTGATCGGGATCCGAAAGTGATAAATATGCTGACTTGGAGAGCCTATGCAATTATACTGTTGATATATATATATAGTGTTATTGGGCTTTAGTCCCACATTGGCTAGAATGATAGGAGAGGAGGCTAGCCTCTCCTATATATATGTTGTTACTCCATTCAATAAAATTACTTCAAGTCTCAACATGGTATCAGAGCCTGACTGTATGGGTAGACAAGAAACAATAAAATTACTCCATTCAATAAAAGAAACAATGCATTTTAGTTGGAGAATTATAGAACTAATAGACAAGAGACTGACTGGGAAGGATGGAGCATGCAAAACATTGGATAACCTTACTGAACCCGTACAATTAACAGTACCCTTACCGACCACTGGTTGGAAAGTACCATCCGCAGTCTGAATGGTGTCTATGGCAGAGAAGGCTGGAATGGAGGAGCTGCAGCAGAAGACTGAAGACACTTTGATACTTCATCATAGGAGGATGGGGCATTCTTCCTTTGATACTCTAAATAAGTTGTATCCAGATATGTATGCAAAATCAAATAAAAGGAAATTAGTATGTGATGCATGTGAGTTAGGAAAACTTACTAGGAGTTCATATGTTGGAAATGGTCATAAGAGTTCTTCAGTCTTTGAGGTAGTTCATTCTGATGTTTGGGGCCCATGTGCTACTAACACTATGAATGGGTATAAGTATTTTGTTTCGTTTATCGATTGTGCATCTCGTGTCACCTGGCTGTATTTGATGAAGAACAAAAGTGATGTATTTGCTTGTTTTCGGGACTTTCATAAATATGTCCAGACTCAGTATAATGCAGTGGTGAAGATACTGAGATCTGACAATGGGACGGAGTATACCAATAGGACACTTGCAGAGTACTTGTCAGCACATGGAATACAGTATCAGACCTCTTGTGCATATACACCAGCACAAAATGGAGTAGCAGAAAGGAAGAACCGACATCTTCTGGAGACCGCAAGAAGTATGATGATCGACATGAATGTCCCACAACACCTATGGGGATATGCGGTGTTGACAGCAGCTCAACTTATAAACAGGATGCCTTCAAAAGTCCTGGGATGGAAGTCTCCATGTGAAGTATTACAAGGTAATAATAGTGGAATACTTCCACTAAAGGTGTTTGGATGTGTGTGTTTTGTGAAGGACAACAGACCATTCGTTGGAAAACTTGACCCTAGAGCAGTCAAGTGCATCTTCGTGGGCTACTCAGCAACTCAGAAGGGGTATGTATGCTGGAGTCCAGTAGAGAAGAAGAAATTTGTTAGTATGGACGTCCACTTCCGGGAGCATGAGCCATATTACCGCCAGGATGGAACTTCGTATAACACGCCTCATACTACAAGTATAAGGCGAGAGGGGGAGATAGAGAACTTGGAGAACCTGGTGGTAACCGATTTAGAAGTTTGGCATAGAGACACGGTTGAGGAGGAACATGAAGGTGAAGCGGAACAGAGGGAGGAGACGAGAAGTGTTACACCTACGGCTCAGGGGGAGTTACTGACCTACAACAGGAGAAACAACAAGCAGACTACAGGACCAGTACCTACAGTGTCAGTGCCAAGTCCCTTGTCTGCGCCTGTCCCAACTCCTGAGACACCTATACCACCATCCTCCTCATCTACACCACCATCCTCCTCATCTACACCACCACCCTCCTCAGGTGATATCGTTCCTCCCATACCACTACCTACACGAAGGACTACTCGCAGCAATGCGGGAAATCCTCCGGACAGATATGGTTGGGATCTTGCTAAGTTTGTTTCTTATGATCATATATCTTCTTCTCATGGAGCATTTATAGCATCTTTGGATAGTATTACTGTACCTAACAATTGGCAGGTTGCCAAGAACGATCCAAAGTGGAAAGCGGCAATGCACGAGGAGTTGGGAGCTCTTGAGAAGAACCACACTTGGGAGCTGGTGAGACTGCCAGAAGGGAAAAGAGCAGTTGGATGTAAATGGGTTTTTACTGTGAAACAGAACCCAGATGGACAGGTTGAGCGCTATAAAGCTCGACTGGTGGCAAAAGGATACAGTCAGACGTACGGCATCGACTATGACGAGACCTTTGCACCAGTGGCGAAGATGAGCACTGTCAGGACCTTGATCTCCCTGGCAGCCAATGGAGGGTGGAAGCTACACCAACTGGATGTGAAGAATGCATTTCTTCATGGAGATCTAGTAGAGGAGGTGTACATGGAGATACCACCAGGATTCGGCACAAAACAGACAGAAGGCAAGGTCTGCAGACTGAAGAAGTCTCTCTATGGACTGAAGCAGTCTCCTCGGGCATGGTTTGACAAGTTCAGGAGAGCAATGATAGGGATGGGATATCAGCAGATCAATGCTGATCACACTGTCTTCTTCAGACGGAGTGGAGGCCATATCACCATGCTTGCAGTATATGTAGATGATATGATTATCACAGGCAATGATGAGCAGGAGATCGCCCAACTCAAAGTAAAACTTGGCAAGGAGTTCGAGGTGAAAGATCTTGGCCCCCTTCGATACTTCCTTGGGATTGAGATTGCTCGAGATAATGAGGGAATCGTTCTTTCTCAAAGGAAGTACGCACTGGACCTGCTTACGGAAACAGGGATGATGGGATGTAAACCAGCTACGACACCGATAGACCAGAAGTTTAAACTGGATGCTGAAGCTGGAGAACCAGTTGACCGGGATAGATATCAGAGATTGGTGGGCAAGTTAATCTACTTAAGCCACACTCGACCTGATATCAGCTTTGCGGTAAGTGTAGTAAGCCGCTACATGCATGACCCCCGGAAGGGTCACATGGACGCAGTGTACCAGATTCTGAGGTACTTGAAGGGAGCCCCCGGGAAGGGACTGATCTTTAGAAGAAATAATCATGTAGGCATTGAGGGCTATTGTGATTCTGACTGGGCTAGCTGTGCTGACGACAGGAGATCCACATCGGGATACTGCATATTTGTAGGAGGCAACTTGGTCTCTTGGAGGAGTAAGAAGCAGTCAGTAGTGGCCAGATCAACAGCTGAAGCAGAGTATAGAGCGATGGCCTTGGGAGTCACAGAACTATTGTGGTTGAAGAATATGCTGACGGAGCTAAAGCTGGACCAGGGAACAAAGATGAAGCTATGTTGTGACAACTAGTCAGCTATTAATATTGCCAACAATCCAGTGCAGCATGACAGGACCAAACATATTGAGATTGACAGATTCTTCATCAAAGAGAAACTGGATAAAGGAGAACTAGAGCTGGGCTATGTTCCAACCAAAGATCAGGTAGCAGACGGACTGACAAAGGGGCTTAGTTCTATCAACATGATGAGAGGATGTGACAAGATGGGCTTAGTGAATATCTTTCGCCCATCTTGAGGGGGAGTGTTGATATATATATATAGTGTTATTGGGCTTTAGTCCCACATTGGCTAGAATGATAGGAGAGGAGGCTAGCCTCTCCTATATATATGTTGTTACTCCATTCAATAAAATTACTTCAAGTCTCAACATATACGATTGCAACGTTGACAGTTGGAGTTTGTAAGGGTACAAAATCATATCCTATTCAGGTGAATAAGGACAGACAATCCCTACTTTCTTCAATTTTTACTGTTAAGGAAATCGATTTGAGCTTGCGTACTTTTCAAAGTGCTAAACTTGGCACTGGAAATCCCATGTTCACTCTGATCAGCTTCCGAAACAAAATGAACATTCTCCTCATTATTTGAATTGTGTTGAACTAAGAGTTGTTTCAGCATTTGCTTCAGCTCTTCAATAGTTCCATCTCGCACTGCCTCAGCTCGCTCAATAGCTCCATACAATGTATGAGATCTTAAGAACTGTCTTCAGTCATATATACTGGTACTCTTTTTTACTTTGGTAGAGCATGTGGTAGATGACGAAGCATAAATGGCGTCAATATCTGATTATGACACAATGAAGAATATTTCTCAAATATAGGTGGCAAATTTATCTGATTATGACACAATGAAGAATATTTTTCAAATATAGGTGACAACTCTGAGCAAGAAGGCATAGTTGTGTTAGCTCCGGTGCCTTGAAAAAGACCCTCCAGGCGAATCAAATCCTTCCGTCACAATGGGTTGAGGTTCAGATTTGACAAGCCTTGATTTGCAGCGAGCGGGCGATTCTGTCTCGGACTTTGAGGCCTTCATGATCTCCAACTTGTCACATAAACGCAAGGTACTGGAGCTTGTCCTCTAGACAGATATCTCAAGGACTGGAAATTTAGCTCGTGAGAGCTATCTTAGCCTCTTGGCTAGCGGGAGTACGAATTTAAATGCTACGCACAAAGTATTCCGCGCCACTAGTGGACGTGCGAGTTCTGTCGAAGCAACAAGCTCTGATTGTGAGCACATTATTAGCTCTGTTTTGAGCTTGTAGATCCACTATAGAAAAAGTGTCGCGGAATTGATCATAACTCCGCTGTCTTGGGTTCGCATGACAGCTCTGCGGACTTGCATTTTCGTGGTGGGCGTACTTAGTCGTTCTGCGAAAGAAATGCTTTGTAGTTCCGTGGGGGATGTGCTCGGCACTTCCACGGGCTTGAGCTTGGTTGATACTTCCACAAACAACAACAATCACAGTTAGCTTTCAGTATAATTCTGCTAGGAATTGACATAGTGCCGCGGACAACAACAAGAGGTTTGCAGGAAGCTTTTGAGTTAATTCTGTAGGGATTGATTCAATGTTGTAGACAATAGAAACGTTAGCAATGCTGTGGAAGGCAACATAAGTAGTAGCTGAAACTTCATAGGAACATTTAGATCCGCTCCTCGGAGAGAGAGCAGTAGTGTCGCGGTCAGCACTGATAGCTTTTAGAGAAGCTTGCAATATCACTTTCAGTATATTTCTGCTAGGAATTGACATAGTGCCGCGGACAACAACAAGAGGTTTGCAGGAAGCTTTTGAGTTAATTCTGTAGGGATTGATTCAATGTTGTAGACAATAGCAACATTAGCAATGCTGTGGAAGGCAACATAAGTAGTAGTTGAAACTTCATAGGAACATTTAGATCAGCTCCTCGGAGAGAGAGTAGTAGTGTCGCGGTCAGCACTGATAGCTTTTAGAGAAGCTTGCAATATCACAGAAGTTACTAAGGTTGAGGCGTGAATAGTCTGAAACAAGATTGTTTTGTCCAGAAGCACTGAAATGGGGCTCGCACGGCCTTGTGAGAGTGTTTGCTCAAACACTTGTTGGTTGAACTCGATGACCAGTATTTTGGCAGTCGTCCTGAGAGCCTTGGCGTTAGATTGTGCCGGAATCTTCTCGTTGGTGGAGAAAGTCTTCCCCACCTGAGTTACCATTGTCTTTCGATGAAATACGCGAAGGAAAACTTGTATTGATGTAGATGAATTACAACGCAAGCGAGAACTTAAAAATGGAGGATGAAAAGACATGATAAAAACGTGTCATATCCCGCTCCCGGATAATCGAATACGAGTACGTGAATACGTCCAGCCTTCGCCACGGTACCAGTGTTAGCACGTTGTCTTTACCTCAAGTATCATAAGTCCATCCAAATATGCATAACAAGATTAATCTAACTCAATAACAGTAAACAACTATGCAGGAAGATAAAGAAAGAAACGAAACATAATCCAGACTAAAGAATCACCAACAACATAAAGTATCTCACAAGAACAAGTCCAAGATTCCAAATCCAAAATATAGTACATGCCAGCGACAAGGTTACTCAAAAACAAATCTGGTCAAATGGTGCTAAGAAGATATACTAAAACTAGACGAAACTAAACCCTTCCAAGGGTCCCATCCTGGTCCATGTCAACATCAACACCTATCTCATCTACTGCATCCTCATGAGGACCGTAGTAAGTAGAGTAAAGATCATCCTCGCCTAAATGTCAACGTATCCAATGATGTTTAAAATGTCTTTTATATTGTGTACACTACAACACAAGCGAGAACTTAAAATGGAGGATGAGTTCTTCAAAAAAGGGAAAACAACACAGAGAACCTTCTAGATGAAGCATTTTCGTGAAACAATACTGAAAAGCTTTTGGATTACCATTTGGTCGTTTCATTTTCATTTCGAGAGTTACCGTTTGATGTTGGATGTCATGAAGCGTTTATTATTAGAGTTTATATTGAATTATTATATGCATAAGTTACTTTTGATTCATTCTAGGGAGATGCAAAGTTACATAAGTTGTATTTGCATTAACCAATATGCACCCATCTAGTTTTTTTATATTTGTAATTGTTTTATCATGGCAAGTCAATAAACAAAATGGCTTCAACCATATCCAGACATAAGGGCATCTCCAATTGACATGTTGCATAAGACTCCATTGGGGATTCTCTAACAAGTCAGTCCAGCGAGCACCTATATTTCTAATTATAGTATCCATTACAATAGTGGCTTAATCACACTCATGATATAAGTTAATCTAGAATGTCTTTCCGCATCTTCCCAACATCCTTTTTGGTGGACATACAACTAGTTTTTGCTGACTTTGTCATATTATAAGAAGTTTGTAAACAATGTTCAATACGACAAATACCATATACTCTTTATAAATAAATATTGTTATTAATTAACATGTACGATACATGAAGCGATTTGACATGGCTTCGACCCTTGAACATATTACATAATACAATCTGAAACACCTTTCAGATTGGCTGCTAGGGCATATCAGTATCAAAGATGGTGATGTTGAAGCTTGGCTTGCTTCATGGAGGATTCGGTCGTCGAGTGAGAACTCTGATTTCTACATAATAGGGCTTTGAGACTACTAACCTTATATTATTTGGAGCGTTATATACATTCTTGTAGTGTTAGAATAGTTAGAAATTGATCATACTAAATATAATTTTACTACTAGGAATCTTCGGAAAGGCAGAGTATGTCTGATCCACTTATTAAATTAAGTTCCTGTGTCATATATTTTGATTCACATGTTCTGTTGAAAGCACACTTTTTAAGTTCTTGCATATTTACAGTTATGACATAAAGATGTGAATACCATTTATCTTTGGTAACTAATATGCTTTTATAAATTTATTTCAAGTACCTTTAGAAGAAGCTACGCTTTTTATCCTTCGTCTAACTTTGATATGGTTGTTTTCTAAATGGTAGTCCTCTAAAGGCTGCAGAACTGGAGGGGATGATATAAATGCTTCTTCTCGACTTCCACTTCTAAGAGATTCGTATTACAGAGATACATTGGGAGAACATGGAGCCTTTTTCTCTTTAGCTAACCAGATTGATCGTATACACAAGAATGCTTGGATTGGATTTCAGTCATGGAGACTCGTGGCGAGAAAGGTTTGGTGATAGTCCTCTATCACATTTATATTCAGAAATGGAATTTAATCTTTCGGTGATCCCTGTTTTCTCTCATTCTACATTAATTTTTTTTCAATTTGAAAGATAAGTCTACTACCATTCGTTTTGAGACATAGGATTTATCTTTCTCTCATTCTACATTAATTTTTTTCAATTTGAAAGATAAGTCTACTACCATTCGTTTTGAGACACAGGATTTATCTTTGTCGTTGTGTTCGCTCTCAATTTGACTGTTACCTGGCATGTATCATTTTTATTTTTTTAGTAATGCCTTCTGCAATAGATCTCTTATTGACAAAGACATATAATTGGTTACTAGATGAGATTTGGTTCTCGTAACAAAAAGAGGCAAGAATAGTAGTGCAGATAGTGGTTATATTAGTTCCCCAAGGGAAATTCTCTATAGAAATATTATAGGTGATGTATATAGAGTTCTCTTTGTATATTTCTTTTCTGCATAAATAGTCTGTGATGGTTCTCATCCTAGAAGGCTTCTACTTCATACTCCCTGGTACTTTATTGGAACCAAAACCACTATCTGAATTGGACCAATATCTTTAAATGAGGTCCTTTCATTTTGATTCCTGCAAATAACACAATAATGTGAGGCTCATTTTGTAAACATCCACAAAACTAAATGGATGCTGAAGGGAGGGAGAGAAACTACAAATAAGTTATCACTGTTTGCTTCCTCATGTGCTAATATGGGCAAGTGGTTAATTTCAGGATTCCTTATCCAAGAAGGCTGAGACTGCATTATTAGACGCCATCCAATCAAGAAGGCATGGGGACTCACTTTACTTTTGGGCTCGGATGGACAAGGATCGTAGAAATCCTTTTCAATATGATTTTTGGTCATTTTGTGATGCCATAAATGCCGGAAACTGCAGGTCATTTTTTTCTTTAAGATGTCTCTTTTTCCCTCAGTTATATACTACACATTTTGCCATATGCCTATGTGAATCTATTTCCAATGTCCTATATGAAAGCCTGCTTGCTTTTGTGCATTCAATTACATGTGGTTTTATTTTGGATTGGGAGTATTGTAGTTTCATGATCTTACACACTTTCGCTTATAACTAGGATGTCTAAAAATGAAACTTTATGAGGGTGTTGCTTAATTTTTGTGCTTTCCAATACACCAAATATAGACAGTTTCAATTATGCTAGTCACCAGCTTTGCATGTTTTATGTAAACTGTTTTTTTAATAATGTAAACTGATTTTACTTGTGAACAACATTATATAGCAGGTGACAGATGATACACCAGTAATAGACTAGATATTATAGTCAATATTTCCTAGTTGTTGAGTCTACCCTGGTGGAATTTGTAAACAAATGGGACATAATCAGAGCAGATGACGATCTGTGGGCCATGCGATAATGCCTAGTTGTCAAACAATCAGACAAATTGAAATAAAGCTGGATAAATGTGGAAATCGAGAATATTATTTCTCCTAATTTAATTTGATAGATTCTATAGTTAGGTGTTTCATACAACAACAGCAGTAACACCACAACCAAAGCCTTATCCCAAAATATTGGGGTTGGTTACATGAATCATTTTTCTTCCATTCACCTCCTTGTGGACCATCTCCTCTGCAACATTACCCAAGTCTTTGATGGATTCACTAAATTGATCCTTTCCAATCTTTGTTATCTGAAGGTTTGCTGTTTCTGAGGCTCTACAAAGGATGTATGGTGTACAATTACCACATAATTGGGACTCATTGCCCAAAATGCCAACAAATGGAGATTCTTGGTCTGTCATGCATAGCTGGGCTTTACCAACAAGGTCTTTCCTTGAATTCGTTATGTTCTCAAGGTATGCTATCTGTTAGTTTTGACTTGGTAAAATTTTGAATATTGTTCGCTCCTCCACAAGCCAAATGCTATGCTTTCTTGCACAATAGACAAACAACCTCATGCATAATGCATATGCAAACTAGTTTGATCATTTCAAATTTTTTGGGTCAATGATATGCATTCTTGTGTGTTCTTAAATCTTGTAAAACCCATATCTTCGTATTTGTGCACAGTTAGCCGTTCATGATATGCATGTTAAATGCAGAGTTGTTACAGATTCCAGTTTGAACTTTGGACTGCTTTATGGTAAACTACTTTTTTGTTGTATTTGGAGGGCATCGCATGGCGAGAGGGTTTTTTTTGCTTGCATCCCGGAAGATGCAGGTTTGAGACACGGAAACAGCCTCTCCATGTACATCTTAATCCTCCCCGGACCCTACCTAAGTGGGACTCTCTTGGCACTTGGACGCCCTTTACTTTTTTTGTTGTATTTGGCTCAAACATGGAAAAGCTAATTTCCAAATCCTAGTTTGGTTGGGATCCCCATACAAACTCATCAATTAGAAAGCTACCCCTATTTGAATATTATAAAGGTTCCCTAGTAGGACTTTGTAAAGGTTCGTGGCAGCAGCCAACACTGGAATAAAGCTATGACAAGAAACAAATTCATTGCAAGAAATCAAATAATGAGACTAATATAGAGTTTAGGCAACAGGAAGCATCAAGTATTCCGAAGTGCGGTAGTCGTCAACTTTTTCGATTCCTTAATTGAAGAGCCTTGTCATTGAATATTCTGAAGTGTGATAGTCGTCAACTTTTTCGATTTCTTCAAGTGAAGAGCATTGCTTTCAAGGTCGCAGAGGCGACAACTTCAGAGAAATTTTGAGGGCTTGGTGAGTGCTCTTATAATTCTTTGGAGTTAAAGAACTCTTTTGTGTGTTTAATAATTGTATTTGAGGTTGTAATCCCCTCCATAATTCTAGTATCTCTTTTGCATAGTAGAAAGCTCTTGATCACCTTTGTCCATAGACATAGCCGAGTTGGGTGAACCACGTTATCCTCATGTGCTTTATTTTTCGTTTTGTCAAATTTTCTATTTTATTGGTGTTCAGTTTGCGATTATCTGGCTTTTCTGCAATATGTTTAAGCACTGACTGATTGTAAAAGTTGAGAGATATATCTAAAAAATTGTAGTGCAACAAGAGAGTAAGGATAATGCCTACTGCTTTGCAAGGCATCATTGATTAGAAGAAGAAAAAGAAAACACAACAAAAGTCATCATAATAATGTCTTATGCATGAGTATTTGATCAAGAACAACAACAAAGCCTCATCCCAAATTTTTTTGGATCAACTAACTATTTTTGTCCTTTTGTTTTTGGTCGAATAGTATATGGGTGTTTGATCCGAACCGACCAAATTATGGTTTAGGATTTCCCTAATTTGAAGAACTAGGATTTTGAACAACTAATCCTAATAATAAATAAATATGCTTACATCTAATAAACTCCTAATCCCTGAGGATTAGTAATCCTGACCCTAAAGATTAGGAATAGTAACCCAAATCCTAAAATTTAGTAATAGTAATCATAAACCTAAAGTTAGAAACAGAAAATCCTTTCGGATCAATGTTGCTTGCCACAATTGTAAGGGACACTTGGATTATAGAAGATGCAGCTTCGAGTCTCGGGAGCAGACTCTCCATGGGGGTCGGGGTGGGGGTTTAAACCTTTCCAAGACTTTTTTTTTTTTTTTTTGGGCGGGGGGGGGGGGGGGGGGGGGGGGGGGGGGGGGGTGCACAGATGGACCTTTCCAAGGCTTTGCATTGGTGGGAGCCTCATGGTGCTGGGATGTCCTTACTAGATACTTTTTGTTCCCTGCAACCTCTAACCCGTTGGGAACTCCCTATTATTTGATTCATTAAGTAATGTAATCATAATGCAAACAAGGTCATGTATCAGCACAGGCATCAGTTACCTGATTCAATTCTTTCAGTAGATTTGTAAGTTGGCATTCCACCAAGGTATCCCTTATAATATATTGAAACTAATACCAAGTGTGACTTCTACCTTTCACAGAACAGCATGAGGGTTTAGGATATACACTTTTAGCCAATGGGTTGCCTTGAGCCTCATATAGACATTTGTTCAACTTGCACTGATTTTTGACATCCTCTAGTGTATCTTGTAGTGTCTGTGGCGTATCCTGTGTATTCAATGCAGATGTGATACGATATGGCACCAACTTTGGACTACTATGTGCTTCCACTGTCTAATATTTGCAGAACCATACCTTGTTATAATCTCTCTGCCACTGCACCAAAAGTCCAAGTTGTGCTGAGGGTTGAGGGTCATATTCTATATTATTATAGTACTCTCTAAACATATCACATAAACTTCTGGATGATTCATAAATACATATTCCGTCCATGAAGTAATATAAACTTTACCTAAGAGCTAACAAGAGCTGACCAATTGATATCTCTGGTACATGTACACCCTCCTACTCTATTTTCTCTGCAGGAGCCATCTCAATTTAAAATATGGAAGTAAAATATAACTCATAGTTATATACACTTTATATTGCTTTAATATTACACAACTCTTAGGAGTTTTACATTACTGAACTTCATAGTTAGGTGGTTGGTTACTCACCTTAGCATCTATATCTTCTCTTTGAAGAAAAACACAATTGAAGAATTAATTGAAATATTTGAGGTTTTAGTTTCCTTTATTCAAATTTTGCTGAAGATAGCATGATATATTTACCATTGTATTTCTTCTGTTTCTAAGACATTTTGATATTCCTAATTATCATATATGCATGTGATCAAGGCGGAAACCATTTCTGTAACATGACTTATGACTTACCCAACTTAAAGCTGGTAAGTCAATCAAAAGATTCAAAACTGAAGCCAAACCAAAAATAACATGACAAGAAGCCTTTATCCCAGTTTTTTATGGTCTACATGAATGCTCTTTTCTCTATAACAAAAATAGCATCCCAATTCTTCTCTGTAAGGTTCATTTTCTCAATAACATTTGCTACAGCCTCTTTCATAGTCCTGGATCCAAGTTGGTAGACCTACCCCTAGTTCTAGCGTCACCTTGAACTTCAGATCCTTTCACTCCTAACTGGTGCAACTATTGGCCTTCCTTGCACATGTCCATACGAAAATCCCAACAACGGAATGCTACTTGATTGTGTATGACATGACTCCAATACCCTCTTTAGACTAATAATTACAGAAAGAGGACTTCGAACTGTAGGGAGTGAAATTTTCAATGTTATCATCCAGATAGAGATGCTTAGTAGATAACCTTCACATTATTGAGGACGTCTGTGCTGCTTCTCCGATCTCTGATTTTTTCCAAGCTATTTTAGAATCTTTCAGAATATGAAGGAAAGAGACATTATCCAATCCTGGTTATCCTAAAGAAGCATCATCAGGCCTTATCCAATTAAAATAGGTCACTTGTGGAGCCTAAGAAAGCTCCCCCACAAAAGAATTGACGAATTTTGTACGATTTACTGTCAATATATGTTAACCTTCTATGGCAATACCAAATTCCTTACGAAGGTAGCTAATGTGCAAAAGAAAGAGTTGTCATAAAACCTTGAAGGTAGGCTAACAGGAAGGTAAAAGTCTACCTTCATGGTCATGAAGCTTGATGGAGAACCAATATGAATTTGATGTTATCTTTTAGTTATTTTGGTTATTTTAGATAGGGATCATTTTGACCTCTTTTATCAGTTATGATTTTAAGCTTCTTAGGGATGCCTTTAGAGATTGGCTTTAAGAGATTGACTTTATCTCCTTTTTATTTCTTGAGTCTATAAATAGTCTGTAAGTTCATAAATTATTCATTGAAGAATGAGAAATCTAATTTTGAGTTTGTATAATGCAATGCCAAAACCTAAAATGGAATTTTCTATTTATCTCCTTATCTACCTCCGACGTTGACGTCTAGTTTGGTCTCGAGTACAAAAGTCCAGCATCGAGATCCGATGTCACCAACGCTATTCCAAACCGGGTATTCCCATTAATTATAAGTCGATTGTTATGTTTTGCATTTCTATTAGAATTTTTGTAATAAATTAATAGTTGTTGATTATTTGCATTTCATTTAAAGCTTTCGCGCACAATTTGTCATAACTTCCCAATTCCATACAAACTATATTTTTTCCTAGGTCTTTGTCCCACGTCCCACGTCCCAGCTTATGTGCATCCAACCAAAAAGCAGCATCAATGTTACACTAGGCTAGAAAAGAGTCTAGGTTTACCAAGAATCTCCAAGGGCTTTATCTATAAGGTCTTCTATCCATATGTTGTAAGCATAGTTTGCAGTATCGGTCGATACCGATCCGATATAGTCTATACCGATTGGAATATCCCGATACTGTCATTAGGGGTCTCTTTTTCCGTCAATTCCACACACAAAATTGAACGAAAAAGGCCAACAAGATGTAAAAGCATAGTAAGATTGTAAGAACATGTAAAAGAAAAATTATCTATTACAGGTAAATCAATCGACAAAAGTGACTACTATTTCATTCAATTTCAAAATTACTATGAAACAACACAAGAAATACTTAAAATTATGCCCGAATGTATAAAATATTTTTTCCTAACATTTTAATAATTTATTTATAATTATTTTGCTTTTCGATACCAAAAAATTCGATACTCTAATTCGAAACTGTCGATACTGCTAATACCACCGATCCCGATACTCATAGGAAGGGTCCAATTTCGATATTTGTACCGGTACGACGGTACTGTGAACCTTGGTTGTAAGTTTCTGGAACAATATTCAGTTTTTGTTATGCAATCGTGGCCAACTACATTTTTACAGGGAATGATCCTTCGCATAGCTTAAGACACATAGTAGGCCGAATCAATGAGCCCTATGTAGAAAATAATGATCCCCTAAATTCTCTTATGAGTGTTTGGACTCATATATATAGAAGTAAGAATGTTACATTTACATATAGATCAACACTTGTTTAGATATTACATAACAACCCTAATATCTTAATACTCTCTCTCAAAGTCGGAGTATAGATGCCAATCATGTCCAGCTTGTTACAAAAAAAATGAACATGAGGGCCTAAATAGACTTCGTAAAGATATATGTTATCTGATCCCTGGTCTTCACATGGTAAAATGTTATCACACCTTTTTGGTATTCACCAGGGACGAAGTAGACGTCGATCTCAATGTGTTTCGTCTTTTCATAGAATGTAGGATTGGTAGCAGTATGGATGACTGACTGGTTATCACACCACATATTTGTTGCTTCCGATTCTGTTTCTTCTAGTTCCTTTAGAAGATGTTGCAAATATAACTTCTCTGTTATGTCATGAGCAATGACTCGATATTTCGCTTCTGAACTCGATCGTGAGACCACACTCAGTTTCTTGTTCTTCCACGACACTAAGTTCTCGCCTATAAATACTGAATAGCCGGATATAGATCGTCGATCTGGAAGATTCACACCCAAATCACCCATAAACTTACTCACTACACTTACAACAAAGGAAATGTCCGGGAGAGTCATAATCGCCAAGTAATTGAGTTTTTCGATCAACCGACGGTACTGCGCAGGATTGATCATCAATATCCCCTCACCGGAAAGTAACTTTATCCTTGGATCTACTGGTGAGGTTACTCCATTAGTTTGCATCATTTATGCTTCAATTAGTATATCAAGTACGTACATCTTCTGAGACAGTACAATGTCTTGCTCGTCCTGTGTGACTTCGATGCTCAAGAAATACTTCAATGCTCACATATCTTTGGTCTAAAATTGTTCGTCCAGAAACTTTTTCAGCTAGGCAATACCTTGACTATCATCTCCCGTAATCACGGTGTTACCAACATAGACCCCAAACAATATTCATCTGGCTGATGTAAATCGGTAAAATACTGAATGATCCTTCTTCGATTGGCACATAAAAACTGATTAACTACATATAAAAATCAAACAAAGCACGAGATGAGTGTTTGAGACCATAGAGTGACTTTCGCACCCTCCCTTACAACTAACCCTGGAGGTTTCATCACATACACTTCCTCGTCAAGATCCTAATGGAGAAATGCATTATTTACATCCAACTGAAGTAAGGGCCAATCATATCGGACAGCTAACGACATGAGCGTTCGTACAGAGGTTATCTTGACTACCGGGGAGAAAGTCTTGAAATAATTCACTTTGTAAGTTTGAGAATACGTTTTTGCCATAAGACGAGCATTCAGATGATCAAGAGTACCATCCGATTTTACATTGATTGTGAACACTCATTTACAGTCTATCGCCTTCTTACCAAAAGGCAAATCCACCAAGTCCCATGTATGGTTCTTCTGAAGCGCTCGCATCTCCTCTTTCCTCGACAGATTGTTGGATCTGAATCCCATCAATAGTAGACATGGTAGTCAAAGGCGCGCCTCGCAGAAAGCCGCAGCAGTTACGTCTCACCCCTCACTAGACGAGGTCCCTTTCTCCGGGCGCACCCAAGGTGTGCCTAAGGCGTGTCTTTTAGCAAGGCACAACCAAGAAAAGGCACGCCTAGCCGCGCCTTATGATTTTTTTATATGTATAAAAAAATTGAGGCATGGAAATAATCATTACCTCATACAAATGGGAGGAAGATAACACTTTCCACTGTTGCCAAAGTTGGTTACATTTGAACTAGAAAAACTAAAAATTACTAAAAACGTGGTAGGAAGAATACAAACTCTTGTTAGTTCAGTTGATTACTACTGCTATTACTGTTCTGATAGCTCACTTGGTTATGTTTTAGCATATTTTTGTTGGTTTAATATGTTATTTGGTTTTATTTTTTATATTACTAATTTATTTATTTATTTATTTAGGTATATTTTTATTTTTTATTTATTTTGCACCTCGTTTCGCTCAGATGCACGTCTTAAGTGTACCTTACGCCTCGGACGATATGGACCTTTGCGCCTCAAGTGTATCTTGTGCATTTGACTACCTTGATAGTAGCCACCAAGGACTGAGTGTGACTCGCAAGCCCTTTGTAGTTATCAACATACAAAGGATGGCCGCGACATGCACGACGAAGATGAGTCGGTATATCAGGCGGTGGTGAATCTGTGGGGCTGGAGAATGACTCTGATGAAGATACTGGCTCTACGATTGTGCACCAACGGTGATCTCTGTTCTGACGGAGCTGGCGTTTGTAGACCGTGGGACAGTGAGACTAGCTCGATAGGGAGGGTACCCTTATGGGCGGCTGCTATAGTTGAACCGAATACATAAAAAAAAATTCTCATCTTGGTAAGTTTGGGGGGCAGATTCTTTAATTGGAGGATGAGGGGAACTCCGCCTCGATAAAGGTAACATCCCAAGATACAATACACCTTCTCAAATTCAAGGAAAAACAACGATTTCTGATCCTTAGGATACCCAAGGAAAATACACTTTCGTGTCTTCGGATCCACTTTAGAAAGTGTAGTACGTGTATCACGAACGTAACACAAGCACCCAAAAATCTTGAGAGGTAGTAGAAAAGACATGCTCGGAATATAACCTAGAAAAAGTAGTAGCGTCATTAAAGACACGAGACGACATACGATTAATCAGATAACAAGCCATAAGTACAGCATCCGACCAAAAAATTGTGTGTATTTGCGTGAAACATAAGTGCTCGAGTTGTTTTCCAAAACGTGACGATTCTTATATTCTGCCACACTATTTTGTTATGGTGTATAACGATTGAAAGTTTGGTGGATAATCCCATGTCTAGCAAGGTGGAAATTGAACTTCCGAGACACTCACGATCATTATCGCTCCGAAAGCACTTAATGGAAATCCTAAAATTTGATTTTTATTTCAGTAAAGAAATTACACCAGATATCGAATAATTCGGAACAATTCTTCGTTAGGTAGACATAAGTAACTCGTGAGTGCTCATCAACAAAGGAAACAAAATATTTGAACCACAACACAATTTCAACAGGACATGGATCCTATATATTGGAGTGTACTAAATCAAATAGAGCTGAAACATATTTATTCAAACTCACTGGATAAGGTGCACGATAATGTTTAGCTAAACTACATGACACAATTAAAAGAAACTCGAAGATTGAGTGATTGATGCAATTTCTGGAGAGCTTGTCGATAGTGCAACTCAAATGGATTGTGGGACACACAACACAGGTTACAGACGAATTGAATTCAACTAGGTATAAGCCTCTAGCCACATGTCCCCTACCGATAGTCTTTTTCGTCTCTAGATCCTGAAAAATACAACCATCAGGAAATAATGTTACCGAGCAATACAAGTCATAGGTTATCCAACTAATGGATAATAAATTGAATCGATTTCCATGTGTATAAAACTGAAGTGAGTGGCAGGTTGGGAGAAAGACTGATACTTCCTTTTCCATGAACTTTTAAAAAACTGTCGTTCGCAACAGTAATATTTGTCACACGACCACAGATTCATAATCACGTAACATAACTTACGCCTCCTGTCATGTGATCAGACGTACCAAAATTGATCACTCGTTGCTTCGGTCTGACCATATACGTCGTTGAGTATCCGACTGTGGTCCAAATGTAGAGGCTCCACCAAGATGCTGACTTTGGAATCCAGCGAATTCTACGTAGGTCTCTGCAGTAATCTTCACAGATCGTTCTCCATCATGAGCATCTAATGCCAACATTGACGGTAGTAGCTTTAGGACATTACCTCGTCCACCATCACGACCAACATTCTGGCCACCACGTCTACCTCCACGACTCCCACGGAATCCACCATGAACAACACCCAATGCAGATCGATCAACATGTGCATTGCTCATATCAGTCCCAACTACTTTTGCTGCCCTTATGACACGAAAGTAGGCTTCCATCAGAGATGGAATCTCAGCCCCAACAATAATCTGAGACCATGTAAAATTTGCATCAAGACAAAGTGATGCTAGATATGCCATGACATAGAGCTGCTGACGTTGGGTTCTCGTCTCATTAAGATCTGTTGTTAAGGGTAACACACGATCTACCTCATCAGTTCTCCTTGATCAGCTCGGTAAACGTCTATCACCGAGTCATAAATGCAAGACAAATTGTGTTCTCTAGCAAATGCATTCGCTAGGACCTTCCATAATTCTTTTACCGAATTCGTGTTTTGAACCATGTCCTCGGCTGATGGTTCCATCGAATTCATTAACTATGTATAGTGTAAACAGTTTGCTATCATCTGTCTCCCACTGCTCGTGTGTAGGATCATCCATCTTCGGAGGGTTATCAATAAGATGTTTTGACAACCGCATTCCTCGAAGAGTCTTCTCGACCTTCTTGCTCCACGTGGAGTAGGCATCCGGACCTCTAGCCTCTGATCGACAAGTCGAACGATGAAATCGTCGTACCACTGCTTGGTGGCCCCGCCTCTGCGTACACTGGTGTTGCCAACATTGCTATTCACCTCAGTGTTCGACATCCTCCAGGTTCTCGATTCGACTATCGTTGCTCGGCACACTTTGATATTCACATCAACTCCGCAATATGCGATGTTCACATTAACTTCGCCAATACTGGCTTGTGCATTCTTGGCATAGATCGAAGATGAATCACACAAGCCAGGAACAGAGATTAACGCAAAACTAGATTATTCTCTATTTGATCATGATGCGGATACCAAGCCAAGAACAAAGATTCACACAAACTATCAAGTCTGCTCTCTGTTAACTCCTGATGTTGTTGTCAAGGTTCAGAGATTCAAACAAACTATAGTTTGCTCTCTGAAGAACTCAACTCCAACATTTGTTTTGTAGGGGGAGGCGGCTACCAACTAGGGTTAGGGTTTGGGGTTGGCGATAGACATGTGGGGTGGCGGCAGGCAGGGGTGGTCAGCGGGGAGGAGGGGCCTAGGGTTTTGAGAGAGAGAGAGGGAAGGAGCAGTGACGACTACGGTTAGGGTTTAGAAAGAATTGGCTTTGATACCATATAAAAAATAATGAACCCCTCATTCTCGTATGAGGATTTGGACTCATATATTTAGAAGTAAGAATGTTACATTTACATAGGTCCACACTTATTTAGATATTACGTAACAACACTAATATCTTAACACCCTAAAATGATACCTTTCTTTTCTTTCAAAGCATTGGCAATGATGGGTATTTCTTTATAACTTAATGGAAGTTGTAGCTTTTTATTGGAAAATTACAAATATGTTGGAATTTAGCTAGTTTAACTTTCTAAATCAGGCGGCACTAGATAACTTAGCATGCACATTTGATATTGCATTCTTGACTTTTCTGTTTCAAGATCTTTGGACAAGATTATCTTTCCTTGCTCACTTGCACATCATTTTTCAGGATGTTTGTTGATGCCTTGGACGCTCAGATGTATGATGAGCACCATGGAAGCGGTCATTGTTATTTGAGCTTAACTAAGGTACTGATTTGTTGAATCCGCTCAATTTTTCTATTTATTACATGTTTAGATCTTTCTCTCTTTAGAAACCTTCATTTTGAAGAATACAGATCGGCACTTAGCATTAGTTTCATCTGGAAGGTTAGGAGGCAGAAGAAAAGGTTCCTTGTCATTAATTTTCATCTAGAACACATTACAAGTATATATAATAGTCAAGCTACGAACGAATCAGAATCTCAGTTTCAACAAAACATGAACTTTGGCTTATAAATTATAAACTACCTCAAATTTTCAAATCACATAACAAAACCGGAAATCTACGGTTTTGATATTGGGAGCTGTTGTCTGAACCGGAATTCAGGTCCATCACTGAATAAAAGCGGAATATTCAAGTTTGACTTGTTTTATACTCCCAGTCTGAATGAATCTTGTACTTCACATTCCAATATAACATTTTCTATGGATTCAAACACATCTGTAAACATTCCTGGCTTCACTTTATTTATATATTGGTCCAAGACTATTGGTGCTAACACTTGCATGTTGGAATTTGGTATTCAATGTGTTGGCTTGGAGGTTACTGTCCATTACTGGCATAGGTTTTGTCAAAGAAAGAATTGCCGCAATATATTTTTTTTTTTTTTTGTAATAGCACATTAAATTTCCTAGATTGATTTCGGAGTGTACCTGATGCATGTAATTTCCCTTTCTTGTTATTTAAATTCCAGAAATTATCAATCTTTCACCAATTGTTGGTCAATCCAGTGATGCTTTGAAAATGTTATTTGCATACAGTAGCTTTTAAGATATTGCATCCAGACAAAAACATGTCGTGTTGTGTACAGCATCAGATTCTTCAAGTTGTCTAAAATTACTGATTTCAGGACCGACATTGTTATTCCCGTGTGCTTGAGCTGTTGGTTAACGTGTGGGCATACCACAGTGCACGCCGCATGATATACGTGAACCCAGACACGGGAGCAATGCAGGAACATCACAAGTTAAAGAGCCGGAGAGGTCAGATGTGGATCAAATGGTTTTCATTTGCGACACTGAAGAGCATGGATGAAGATTTAGCGGAAGAATCGGATTCTGAGCGTCCACACCGTCGATGGCTCTGGCCGTTGACCGGCGAGATCTTTTGGCAAGGAATATATGAGAGGGAGCGAAACATGCGCAACCAGCAGAAGGAAAAGAGGAGACAACAGAACAAAGATAAACTTGAAAGGATAAGGAAACGGGCACGCCAAAAAACTATTGGAAAGTACATAAAGCCACAACCAGGTGGTACTGGAAATACAACTACAACTCACTGACCATTGTTTGCACTGATTAGGCATTTGCGATTTTTCTCCATTTTTTTTCCTTTTCTTTTTCTTATTGAAGGATGCGAAGATGTGATTAGATTTGTATTCTTTTCTTTCTAGATTTGTATTCTCTTCTTCGCTATCCTCCTTTTGTAGCATCTCATCCCTGTATCTGATGATTATTAGATCAAAACCAATAGTTATATGAAATGTAAATCTTATTCTTTCAGATGTGCAGTTTGGTTCTCTTAAAAGGCTAAGGTTGCATCTTGTAAAGAGTTCCGAAACCTAACTTTGTAGCGAGCCGATACCTATTTGTTAATAATGTTGAGATTCATAGGAATTGTGGCCATGACTCTGGAGAATGTACAGCTCTGTGACTTGATCTTATAAGCGTTTGTTGGAGAAGCGTTTTTTTTTTTTTTTTTTTTCCCTTTCTAACTTTAATCCTGCAATCCCAGGGCCATGTTGCTGACTTCCAGTGTATAGATTGCATCCATCAGAGTTTCCTTCAATATCAACTCAAGATAGCTATATATTTTTCCAGAATCCAGAGCATGGTCTCCTGTTCTCAAGGGTGGAATAGTCAGGGTGATAGGTGTGTGGTGACTCTTACATGGAAGAAAAGAATTCAAATATAGGTCAGGATATGTGACAACCACCATCTACATATTAAGTGGACTATAGTCCAACGTGAATATGTATACGTTGTCCAAGATTGCTATAACTAACTCTATAACATAGCACTTTTATAACTTAATCCACATAACAAAAGCATAAGGAATGAACAATACAGTACTAGTATGTGGTCCAATATACGTATTTGTTAGAGATACTCGAAAAAACAATATGAGTCTACAAATACTAAGCTAGTAAGCAGGTATAAATAACAGAATGAAATATAAACTACGGAAGAATATATACCTGTAAAGAAATGATAATTATCCACAATCCATCAGGAGAACTTTGCAAACCAACTCAATCAACATGGAAGGAAACAAGGTTCTCAGAGAGACTTAACAAGATACAAACAACATGATATATAAACTGAACTATATGAATAAATATGCAAATGGTTATTCGAACCACCTAAGTACACATAATTGGAGGACAACTTTCGCATGCATGGGCAGGGATAGGCTCATGACATGTACATATACTGCAATCAATCAGCTGTATACATGCATAACGTTCAGCGAACGTCAGAGATCACATGATAATCAAGCTTCATAATCTCCTACAGCTCCATCAGACACTATGATTCACCGATTTGGGTAGCTGATAGGTCTAGTGACTGTCCTCCCCCTCATTCCCAAAATTGACTTAAACATATACACAACATGTCTAGTTTGTAACTGCTTGAGTCCCTAGAACACTAATCATAATAGTTACGTTTTATCCGTCACACGTCCCATACGTATCAATGGTCAGTCAGATACAATAGCATGTGTCCTATCATGAATATCATATACCGTGCCATGTGAGTATCAAGGCCAAAGGAGATATAAGAATATCCCCCAATCATAAGGTAGTCCACTAAAACTAGACAAACATGTATAAAATAAATAGAAAATACGTAAATCGACGAACTTCGTCGATCACACCCAAATCTAGTTGAACACACAGTTTAATATACTAGTAATCATAAACAGGTATAGAAACATAATCATATATTGAAATATAAATAAAAACAATAAACATAGCAAGGTATACTTGTCCAGAGTCTGGGAAGGGTCTAGACGACGTTCTGACAGCGAAATCATCTAAGTTAGGAGTAACACGAAAAGTGGAAGCGGGATGGACAACTCCGGATACTGAAAAAAAAACATTACTAATGTGTCCCAAAAATGTGAGTCAAAAAAAAAAAAAAAGTTTACCCATAAGTTCAATTTGGACACAGGGACAAATACAACAGTTTCGGATTAAAACGGGGTCCACATGCGAGCTCGCATTACACGAAAAGGCGTGATAGAATAAAAGTGTCAAAAATTAGCAAATTATGTGTCATTTTTTCATTTTTTTTAAAAATGACACTATGAATCCAACGATGGTTCATAACCATGACCTGAAGTCCCGGGTTCAAAAATGTTATTTCGTTTTGATTGATTTTCGTGAAAATACGATTCCGAACGACCAACTTTGACATAAAATTTGACCGTCCAAACAACAAAATAATGGAATAAAATTTAACAAGCAAAAAGGTGGTTATACTTAATGTGCAAAGACGTTGACGTCTCGTCAAACGGAGATACGACGAGGGAGAAATAAATCCGTGAAGTTGATGTCCCAAAAATGTCAAAAATAAAACATTTTTAAACGTGCAACTTGGTGACCGATTTCGACTGATCAAAACAACGAATTAAAGGTTGAAAATTGAGAGAAGGGAAGAAATATATACCGATATGGAGACCGAAGAATCGGATCGACGATCAAGCGGTACGATCTTCGAAAATTCACGAGCAAAGTCGGCTTCGTGAAACAATATTTTTAAAACAAAATTTTATACAGTTTAATTGGTCAACTTTGTGTCACGTCCCAGTCCCAAAATACATAGGATTATGATACGTAACAATGCCAGCTACGTATCAAGTGGACTCCAGCCTAACTCGAATACGTATAAGTTGTTCATATAGGGAATATATATCCATTTCTAGTCAATAAATCTATATCTTAATCCAGATGAAACGTATCTCATGAATGAGCATCGCATGTCATGGTCTGCAGCCAATTATCATATATATTCGAATAGAATCGAGAGAAGACACGAGTCTATAAAATAGGCTAATAAGCATAACCAATTAATGGAAATAATATATACCATGAAAAAACAGGTACCTGAATCAGACATAAGCACCATCAATCATGTCATAAAAACTCCAGAAAATCTCTCAGCTAACCTGGAAGAAAACCTCCTCAAAGAGACGTAGCAAGATATATAATATACAAGCTGTAAAACTGAAATAAATCATAAGCATGCAAGGGTGTTTCTAACCACCTAATCTGCAATTTTGAGGACAACGTTCAACACATGGACAAGGGTGGGCTCATGATATATACATATACTGCAAGCAATCATATGCATCCGCGCATAACGTTCAGCAAACGTCAGAGGTCTACATGATAATCAAGCTCATAATCTCCCATAGTTCCCTCCGGATCCTATGGTTCACCGATTTTGGTAGTCCATACGCCTAGTGACTGTCCTCCCCCTCAATCCCCATATTGACCAAGTCGTATATATCCACAACCTGTCTAGTTTGTAATTGCTTGAGTATCTAATATCATAATCATAGCAGTTACGATATCTAGCCATCACACGTCTCATATGTATCGATGATCAGTCGAATGCCATGGTCTGTGTCCTATCTTGAATATCATATCGTGTCAGTGCGTGTCAAGGTCATGGAGATATAAAAAAAATCTCACAATGAAGGGTAGTCTGCTAACAATTAAGTCGACATGCGTAGAACTACCAGAATCTAGAAAATCTACAAACACCCGTCGCTCGCACCCAAGTCTAGCTTGGATGCACAGTTTATATCCATACATGTAAACATAATCAAGTACATAACTGAAAGATAAATGGAATTATGAAATAGAACAGAAATACAGCAAGGTATACTTGCATGAAATCCGTTCGGTGGCTAGACGACGTTCTGGCAGTGAACTCGTCAAATAATAAGTAGCACCTGAAGTGGAAGCTGAACAAACGCCTCCGGATACTAAAATAGACATCACAAACGAGTCCAGAAAGTGTGAGAAAGTTAGAATAGCCTACCCATAAGTCCAATTTGGACACAAAAGAAAAACGACAGTTTCAGGTCCGCAGTTGGGCCACATTGCACCAAAAAATGTGCCAGAATAAAAGTTCTCTAAACCAAGTAAACTGTATGTCTATAAATCCATAACGACGCCACAAGTCCAATGGTGGTGTCAGATTTGAAATCCGACACCATTGGACTTGGTCCCAGGTTCAAAAATGTAATTTTGCATATTAAAATAAACGAACTCGAACGTCAACTTTGGCGTCAAATTCAACGGGTCAACGACAGAAAAATGGAATGAATTTATTCAGAAAGGTGGTTATATCTGCTATGCAATGGAACTGATGGCTCATTGAACGGAGCTGTGACGAGGGAGAAATAATTCCACCAAGTTAGCAACACGAAACTGTCAAAAATAATGTAGTTTAAACGTGCAATATGGAGATCAGTTTTGATCTAACGAACGATTAGACTAACGGTTGAAACTTGATAGGAGTGAAGAGGTATATATACCGAGATTATGATGGAAGAATCGGTTCGACGATCCAACGGCTAGATTGTCCAAAAAATGTGTGCAAAGAGTTGCTGCTATAAAACATAATTCTGACTTTATATCTACGGGCATCACAGCGGTTGCTGGGCTGGGAGCAGGCCACCGCCTGTTGGAGTTGTCGAGGGGAGCGGTCGAGCAATCGAGGGTGTCGCGGGGTTGCCACGGTGGTCGCGTGCGGTCGAGCGAGGTGGTGCACTGCCAGCAGAGGGCGCACAGGGGAGGCGCTGACTCGACAGACCACAACTTCCACTACTCGGCGGCCGCGACTGCTGCACCGCTCGGCACGGGAGGAGAGCTCTGTGGGTGAGGTTTTGAAGGTCCTCTGGAGGAGTTTGGGAGTGGGGTGGTGTTCACAAGCCGTGCTCGGCGGTTCGGCTCAGTTGAGCTTATGCGAGAAGGGGAAGTTGAAATGAAGAGATGGCTTAGGGCAGGGAGGTGATGGTGATGCTGGGGTGGATCGTGACCGCGGGAACCCGGAGGGAGAACAGGGGTTAAAGTCCTGTTTTCACGCGAATGGGAAAAAGACTCGGGGAGAAGAAGTTTAAACAGTACCATTTGGTTACTTAGTGTCTCCTTGGCAGGGCCGTAGGGGTGAGTATTCGGTTAAATCGGTTTAAACCGAACCGAAAATCCCAAAACCGAATTAACCGAATTTAAAATTTCCTAAACCGAACCCGAATCGAAATGAGGCTGGACCGAACTAAACCGAACCGAATAATTCGGTTCGGCTTGTTCGGTTTATTCGGTTATATGACATATGTCCAGCTTCCAAATTTTCAGCTTCCAAGTTCCAAATTTTTAGCATAAAATAACACAATTACATTAATGAACAACAATATGAACAACAATATGAACAAATAATTCATGTTCCAAATTCCAAATTTCCAGCTTCCAAGGTCCAAATTTTTTTAATTCATGAACAACAATATGAACAACAATATGAACAAATAATTACAGCATAAATTTCCAGCTTCCAAGTTTCAACAAATGATTACAGCTAAAAATAACACAATTACAGTTTAACGAATAATCAATACAAGTAAATTTCCAGCTCCCATCAGAAGTAAATTTCCAGCTCCGATTAAGAAGTAAATTTCCAGCTCCCATCAGAAGTAATAATCAATACAAGTAAATTTCCAGCTCCCATCAGAAGCTCTTTCAGCTCATACAATAGGATATGGACCCATCAGAGATTCAGAAGCTCTTTCAGCTCACTCAGCCAAAACACTAAGACTCCAAATAAATTGGCAATATAAAGAACATTAGCCCAGATCACAGAGATTGGAGTATAGAAGGATATCCAATCCAAAGTCCAGACAACTGGCAATATAATTATATAAACAGCATTAGCCAAGATCAATTCAAGGAGCCAAGGAGGACTAAGTTGCATAAGCCGCAAAGCATAAACCTCAAGAAACATACAATTAGAACATCTAAAAATCAAATTGTATCTTAACTTTTTCCCTATGTATTTACTTTTCTCCTATGTATTTACTTTTTCAGTTGACATCTCAACTTTTTCCCCCCTAGATAGGACCAAAAATCCAAGTAGAACAACATCTAAAAAACAAACTGCATACAAAAACAAATCAAATTGCATACAGAAAATCCAAAGTACATAGACAAACATATAAAAAATAAACTGCATACAAAAATCAAATCAAATTGCATACAAAAAATCCATTGCAATTAGTGCAAACTGGCACTTTTTTAAGGCAAACTGCCCATTGCAATTGGCAGCATAGAACAAATCAAATTGCATAGAACAAATCAAATTGCATACAAAAAACAAATCAAATTGCATACAAAAAATAAATCAAATTGCATAGAACAACTCAAATTGTGCATATAGTGCAAACTGTCACTTTTTTAAGGCAAACTGGCCATTGCAATTTGCAGCATATCGATTGTGCAAGCACTTTAAGCAATTATTTGGCCTGTCAAAATATTTCAGACACAATATATATATGGTAATTTATGTGCCATATAACTAACTAACCTAGAAAAATGCATAAGCTAATGCCATACAATTTTGCAGCTAATGACACAAAAGCATAAGCTAATGCCATATACTAAATTATGCATTTTTAGTATAAGCTAATGACATAAGCTAAATTAACATACATATTTATAACATTCATATTTATAACTAAATTAACATATGCATAAGCTGATGCCATATACATATTTATACTAAATTTATACTAAATTTTTACAATGTTCTAAATTAGTACTAAATTTATACTAAATGTATACATATTTATACTTAATTTATACTAAATTTGTATTGCATGGAAATTTGTAGTGCATGGAAACCCTAGAAAAATGCCATATACAAATTTCTAGTGCATGGAAACCCTAGAAAAATTTGTAGTGCATGAAAACCCTAGAAAAATTTGTAGTGCATGGAATGATGGAAACCCTAGAATATACTAATTCTTAATTTCTTACAGTGATTCAAGAAGAATTCCAAGCCAAGGCTCAAGGCTTCCAGCACCCAAATATCTGCGTAATCAAAGCATGAAAATTAGTATAAATTTTACTTGTACTTAATTAACAGTACATAAATTTTACTAAAATTTTACATATTAACAGTACATAAAAGGATCAAGCCATTATATGTAAAATTACCAAGGATCAAGCCATTATATGTTAAATTACCAAGGATCAAGCCATTATATGGTAATTTAACATATTAACAGTACATAAATTTTACTAAAATTAACAGTACTTAATTAACAGTACTTAAAAATTAACAGTACGTTCGCCCTTACAAATTAACATTACATAAATTACTTACATAAATTTACAAGTACATAAATTACTTACAAATTAACAGTACGTTCGTTACTTACATAAATTACTTACAAATTAACAGTACAAATTAACAGTACTTAAAAATTACCTACAAAAATTCTACTAAAAAAAATATGAATGTCAAAAATTACTTACAAAAATTCTACAAAAATTAACAGTGCATAAATTACAAGAAATTAACAGTACAAAAAATATTAACAAAAAATACTTGAAAAAATACTTACAAAATTCATAGATCTGGTCCTCTGGAGTCCGAACTCTCCAGATCTGGATGTCAAAGCTCCAAGAACTGTAGATCCACAGTCAGATCTATAGATCCACACTAAGATCTGTAGATCTACAGCATTCAGGCCTCAGATCTGTAGATCTACAGCATTCAGGCCTCAGATCTGTAGATCCACACTCAGATCTGCAGCGGTGAGAGGCGGAAGGGCTTTTCTCGGTGAGAGGCGAAGTTTTTTTTTCGGTGAGAGGCGGAAAAGAGGAGGAAGAGAGGCGGTGAGAGGCGGAAGAGAGGCGGAAGAGAGGCGGAGGGGTTTTCTCGGTGAGAGGCGGAAGAGAGACGGAAGAGAGGGGTTTTCTCGGCTGAGCGGCTGTGTCTGAGAGAGAGAGAGGAGAGTGAAAAGAATGAGATGAGAGAGAGTGAAAAATAGCTTTTATAGTTAGGGATTGGTGAGGGTATTTTGGTAAATTTACACTCCTATTCGGTTTTCGGTTTTAAACCGAACCCGAATCCAATAACCGAACCCGAACCCAATAACCGAATTACAGGGTTTTAAAAACCGAACCCGACCCGTTATGGTTTTGAACCGAACCGAATAGCTTATTCGGTTCGGTTCGGTTCGGTTTTCGGTTTAAAACCTATTAATGCTCACCCCTAGGCAGGGGTAGCGGTTACGAGGTGTTTTTAGAGTACCGGTTATGAGCGGTTCTAAGGGGTCCAGTTTTGGATAGATTTTAAGTAGCAGCTTTTAAATCAGTCCAATCCATGTTTGGTAATTCACTAACGAGCGGTTCTGAAAGTTTTTTACACGAATAGATTAAATAGGGAAGGGTATCAGTAGTTATAATTATATATATTTTTGTGAGAATATAAATGGAATAAAAAAACAGAGTCATTCAAAACCCACCGATTTGGGGTGTTTATAAAGCCACCCAAAAATACATTACACCGATTTTGGGAGGTTTTTGAGCCGACCAAAATCAGTGCCTCAAAAAAAAAAAGAAAAAAAAAAGATTTTTATAAACGGTCGGTTCAAAAATACCTCAAAACCGATGAAAACACCGTTACCAAGCAGGCCCTTACTGTTATAAACATGGCTAATTAGTTTGTTTAATGGGGGTTTAGGTGATCATCTGATCAGGAATAATGAGTAGGGATTCTTTAGTTTTGGCTTCAGGGAATTTTGTTAGGAAAATAATATGATTTGAATATAAAATAATTAATACACATTATATATATTATATATCTCTATAATATAATGAGGCTTCAAAACGGTTCAAAATTGAGCCGTCTAAGCCGTGTGTATTTTATCAACCATTTTGTTTTAATTTTTTTTTTTTAAGTTCCTAGTTATTTTCTCACGTAGTTTAAACTAAAATTAAAACCTAAAATCTTCCTAAATGTATGAATATATATAAATACTAAAATATTTAAAATTTTAAATTATATTTAAACTAACTAAATAATATTATCTAACTAAACACGTATCCAAAAGTTTAAAATTATATTTATAACAAATTATAACTAAAATATATTCAAATTATATTTAAAATATTCTAACATAATTTAATTTTTTATATTTTAAAGTAACTGGTATATATTTAGCATATATATTTACTAGGTAATAATTTAGTCTAGATTGGTAATTAGAAAATATATGTATATATATACTTTGGCTTCGATTTTTGGGATATCAAATAATTTCATAATGGAATGAACTTGACGTGGAGAAATAGGTAACACCAGCCCCGTGGCAGAGAAGACGGGTCTGGAATCCGTGCATTACTCGTGCGTCGAAACCAAGTTCTGAGCTTTAATTTGACGACGCTCAGGTGGGTGGGCCTGTCGACGTTGCTGTGCTCGGTTCGGCTGTGAGGGGAGCGCACGGTCTGGAGTTGATGGCGTTGGGGAAGGGGGAGAGAGAGGGAGTGTTGGCTGAGTCGAGGGTCGTGGGCCGCGAAGCTCGGCAAGAGAACCGGTCGCGCGGGAAAGGGCTCGATTATGTTAGGGAAAATTGGTCTATTAGTTGGGGAGATGGGCTGTGTTGTTTTTTATTAGGAAAAAATTGTGTTTAGGTGTTAATGGGTTTATTAGAGAAACTTTTAGGTTCGGCTTAGGATCATTTAGGAGAATGTGATGGCTGAGGGGCTTGGGGATTTTTTTTTTTTTAGCTATTCTCGTTAGGAAATTATATATATATATATATATATATATATATATATATATATATATATATATATATATATATATATATATATATATATATGAAAATGTACCTAAGGTCGACCTTAGGTAAGTTACCTAAGGTCGACCTCATTTTCTTCATTTTACAACATTTTTTTCTTGATTTTTTTTATGGGATTCATCTACACCTTATTGATTGGCAACATACCAAATTTCAAGAAAAAAAAAATATTGTTTAGCCCCCTATCTATCCCTTGCAAAATCGACGGTGTAGCAGCAAAGTTTTAGACCGTCGATTTTACAAGGGATAGATAGGGGGTTAAACAATATTATAATCACTTGAAATTTGGTATGTTGCCAATCAATAAGGTGTAGATGAATCCCATAAAAAAAATTCAAGAAAAAAATGTTGTAAAGTGAGAAAAATGAGGTCGACCTTAGGTAACTTACCTAAGGTTGACCTTAGGTACATTTTCCTCATATATATATATATATATATATATATATATATATATATATAGAGAGAGAGAGAGAGAGAGAGAGAGAGAGAGAGAGAGAGAGAGAATAAGGTCATGCACCAAAAAGTGTGCAAGTGCATGATGATAGCATGGGGGGTGACATATAGCCACCTCACCTCCCTATTCTCTCTCTCTCTCTCTCTCTCTCTATATATATATATATATATATATATATATATATATATATATATATATATATATATATATATAGCAAATGACCTCTAGTCTAGTGGTTAAGAGAGATGTATGCGGCCGAACAAAAAAATATTAATGCTTATTTGTTGGGTTAGCCTTCTTTCCACAAGAAAAATCCCCCCACATAGCACCCATGTGCCTCTTCACAGCTCATGTGATTCTCTCAACATAAGCAAAGATTTATATAGAGATACAATACATGTGGCCTAGGCAATGTGGGACTATCTTTGTCTCTAAGGCAAACACACAAACAAATAGGCAAAAACACCAACAATCTTCCACATATCTCTATATATGGGTTGAGCGTTCTCCACAGTGACTGTCCATCATGCATTAGAATAGATGTCGCTACGACTTGAATCTTCCCGCATGGGTTAAATAACATGATATAAGAATGAACTATGCCTTGAATTCTACACCATAATTGGAATTCTTCACACTCACACAATGTCATCATCTATACTTCTGGCTGCACATTAAAGACCTTGTACTAGCCTGATTTTGGTGTATGTATCTTGGGTGTCTATAAGATTTCCCTCGAGAGACGACATACATCTCTATCCATACACTTTAGGTGAGTTCTTTTAAAAATCTTTGGCATGAAACATTCTGCTTCCTTGCGGTGCTACACCGCTATGACATGGCCCGAAGCTGAGATACTGTCTCATGTGGTGTCATGACACTTGTAGCATGAGGCCAGCCTCTTTGTAGTGCCAAACTACCCAGCATGAAGCCTTTTGCTTCCTTGCGGTGTTACGCCACAGTGACATTGCTTGCAAAGTTGAGGCACTGCCTCATGTGGTGTCACCCACTGTAACATTAGGCTCGACCTCTTTGTAGTGCTGCCTACCGCTCTTCATCGTATATCATTAGGCCCTCTTGCCTATGTGTGGTGCTACGCCGCAGTGACTTGGCCCAAAGCCGAGGCTTTATCCTCACTAGGTACCTCATATAGTGTCACCCCACTGTAGCATGGAGTACTACGCTCCTTTGTAGTGCTGTGCTACCCATGCTTCCTGTAAAGCACGCCAGACATCCCAGATGTCCGAAAACTCATTAAGGCTTCCACACCATCCACCCACAGGACTTTGTTGTTTGTAAAGAACAATCAGTAGACAATAGTAGTTCTCGGTTCTTAACCCCGCAACATCTCAAAGGACCGCCTACTATTCCTGATATTCTTTCAGTCAATGGTCCTTCTTTGAACTAAAAGCTAGATACCTAGTAGATTTCTCTTTAAACTAATAACATAAAACTTATAGTAGGATTACAAAGATACAATATCAGAGTGTCTTCAAGCCCATCTTATATGCTGTCCTCGACCAGCTGGCGCTTGAGACCGATGGTGAACAGATCTGCGATATTCTCTTAGCTCCGAACATCAATTACGATAAGAACGCCTCTTTTAATAAGATTATTTACCGCTTTATGCCTTAGACACACAGTCCTCTCTTGCCACTGAAGATGTTATTTGATGCCACTGCTGCAGTCGCCTGGTTGTCGCAGTATATCGGTACCGTTGGTATCTGCACACCAACCATTGAAAGATCATACATGAGCTCCCGAAGTCATTCTGCTTCATTCACTGCAGCCGCCAATGCATAGAACTCAGATTTCATAGAAGAGTGAGACAACATAGTCTACTTCTTCGACTTCTACGATATAGCAGCTCCGTCCATAGAGAAAATATATCCTCCTGTGGACCTTCAAATCTCTACTTTTGAGCACCAGCTTGCATCACTGAAGCCTTCCACTACCTTTGGATCTCTGCAGTATTGCAGTGCATACTTCTGAGTCCTTTTGAGGTATCTGATAACCCTCTTCACAGCTTTCTAGTGCTCCATCACTGGATTGCTCGTAAACCGACTCAGCATCCCCAAGGCAAAAGCTATGTCTGGTCTTATGAAAGTAGTCGCGTACATCAAAATTTCGATGATGCTCGAGTACTCCAGCTGTCTGACGCTTTCCCTTGGATTTGGTTTCAGCTTCTTGTCTCACCTATACGGCATATCGATCCCTAGAAGATCCTGATACCCATAGCGTGTGAGCATCTTCTCAATGTAATGAGACTGTAACAATGCTACTCCAGTTTCCGTCCGGATGATCTTTATCCCCAGGATAATATCATCTTTTTCTAAGTCCTTCATGCTGAACTTAGATGAGAGAAACTTTTTTGTCTCAGTGACACTTGCTAGATCTATACCCAAGATCAGCATGTCATCCATGTTGAGACAAACGACAACTTCTCTCCCGTCAGCAAACTTCGTGTACACACACTTGTCTGTCTCGCTAACCCTGTAGCCATTTAATCTTATGACTTTATCAAACTTCTCATGCCATACCTTGGAAGCTTGCTTCAGACCATACCGAGATTTCACCAACTTACAGACTTTTCTTCGAGGCCCTTGACGACGAATCCTTCTGGCTGTTGCATGTAAATCTCTTCGGTCAGTTCACCATTCAGGAAAGCGGTCTTAATATCCATTTGATGAATTACCAGCTTCTGAATTGTGCTCAGATCCTGATGGTCATCGTCCGCGCTATTGGAGCATATGTGTCGAAATAATCGATCCGCTGCTTTTGAGAAAATTCCTTGGCAACTAGTCTTGCCTTGAACTTGTCAACGGTTTCATCAGCCTTCATCTTCTTCTTGAAGATCCATTTACATCCAATTGGTTTTACTTCTTCAGGCAAATCGACAAACACCTACATGTTGGAGGTTATCGAGTCATACTTATTACTAATAGCCTCCTTCCAGAAGACATCATCTCTGGTCTTCGTCGCCTCATCATAGGTAAGCGGATCTGCTTCCACATGATAAGTGACAAAATTCTCTCCGAAGTCCTTCTGTCTTCTCATTCGCTTAGATACAAGTTCTACGAGTTCTGATTCAAAGCTGTTTCTGCAGCAACAACATCTTCTTGGACTACCTCTTCGTAAGGAACTTGAGCCTCCTGTGCACTCACATTATTCTCCGAAATATTCGTGAAAACAATGTTCTTGTGCCTTGCAAATTTATTTTTAAAGAATTCTACATCGCAAGATTCAATGATATGATTTGACAATATCATGGAACCTCCGAACATCACTCTTATCAGCATAACCCAGGAATATAGTCTTCGTAGTCCTTGTTTTCAGCTTTTGAATCTCAAATTCGGAAGCTTCACATACGCTAGACACTCCCACACTCGAATGACATTCAAGTTGGGTCTGACCAAGAGCCAGAGTTTATGAGGAGTGACTTCCGAAGTTGTATGCGGCACTCTGTTCAATATGAATGTAGCCGTAAGCACTGCTTCACCCAGAAGCAATTTGGAAGACCCGCAGTCAACAGTATTGAGTTCATCATCTCTGTTCTTCCTTTCTGCAACACCATTTGATTGAGGGGAGTACGGAGTAGTTGTCTCGTTGATAATTTCATGTTCTCTGCAGAACGATGCAAATTTATGAGACCTATACTTGCCACCTCGATCACTTCTGAGTCTCTTGAGTTGTTGTTCGGTTTGATGCTCGGCTTCAGCTTTGAAGTCCTTAAACTTCTCAAACGCTTCATCTTTAGACTTGAGCAGATAAACGAACGCGTACTTTAAGTAGTCGTCGATGAAAGTAATAAAATACTTCATCCCAACCATTGTGGAGAACTATTTGAAGTCACAGATATCCGAGTGTACCAACTCCAGAAGATCTGTACTTCGGTTTACCCGCTTGAACGATTTTCTTGTGAACTTTGTCTGCGCACAGACCTCATACTTCTCCAATTCTTTACCCCCACATTTGTAAGCCCTGGACTAGACATCTTATTTATTCTTTTACAATGAACATGTCCTAGTCTATTATGCCACAACTCAAGAGAATAACCAGAAGAAGAAACTGCATTCACTATCTCTATAGTAGTTACGAGTTGAAGTTTGAACATCCCTTCGATACAAAAGGCTGTCACGCTCCGATCCCGCAGAGTCCTTTCGTCCTCGCTTCGGACTCTGTGAGACCGTTCATCGTCGCTTTGGCGTGATGCCGTGCAAGCCTTAAGTTGCGCTTGCACAAGGCCAAGACCTGTAACAAGACAATATAGACAAGGTTGACAATAGCGCAGCGGAACATATAACAGATAATTGAAGCAGCAACGGACATTTTGCAGATATATGAATTGAACACAATGGTAACAAGAACAATTCTCTTTATTGATATTCTTTGAATAGATTACAAGCTCTTATTTTACTTTGATACAATGCTTACATTCTCTTAGAAATTTACAGATTACAATGATCTCGTTCTTATACATTACATCCCTTTATATACAAAACCAACTATTGCAATAGATGTCCATCTCTTGGCATCTCTTCTAATTTTTGGCTCCTGAGGATGATGTTCGGGCTATCACTTTGGACTATCCTTCTTGATGCGTCTTGCACCTACATGCAGACTGATGATGGGTCAGTACATCAGCATACTGGTGATTGTGAACAAAGGGCTACATTTGTCTGAAATGATCATTGTTCATTTAGTGAGAAAATATTTATTATGATACGATCTTGCTATTTTTACCTATGTTCATTCTATGCATACAGAGTCAGTTTACATCTCTTTTGAAAACATCTTTGAGAAGCCTAGGTTAGTCTACCAAGGTTAGGATGGGTTGCCTAGGTATTGGGATAAGGTATTGGGAATACCTTGTAAAGGGTAAAAGTAGGATTTTGGGATAAAGTCTAAGATGGGATTTTGATTGTTAAGATGGGGTTAGAAATAGGTTGTCTTGGTAGGTAATGGTTAGATAAAGGTAGTTTAGTCTAGTTTTGACCCCCGTTGACCAAGAGTGGACTTTTTGACCAAAGTCAACTACGAGTCAACACTTTACCTAGAATTTGATCCAAAACCTAACCAAAGTTGACCAGTTGATTAAAAGTCAACTGTTAGCCAACATTTGTCTAGTTTTACCTATGGTTGACCTAGAGTTGACCAGTTGACCAAAAGTCAACTGTAAGTCAACCCTTGACCTAGATTGACCTAGTTTGACTTGGATTGACTTTCTGTGACCTTGTTTGTTCTAGTGTTTCTCTGTGTGACCTAGTTTGGCTCAGTATGACCTAGTTTGGCTCAGTATGACCTAGTTTGACCTAGTTTGGCTTAGACTTGCATATCATGACTTGATTAGCTTTCCTTTCATTATTAAACCCTGTTTTGACTTATAGTATCTCATCTTTAGGTCTGTGACTTTACTGAGCATCCGTTCACCTTTTCAGCTAAGGACCACAGGCGAGTACATTCACTGATAGTTTTTATTGTCATGATATCTGCTATATTTGATTCAGTTGTAGTGTCTTACTTGATTCCTAACATGATGGTTCACGGACTAGTATATGTTGGATACCGTCCTGAGATGTTGTTCCTGGATTACTTGGTATATTGGTACATTACTCGACTTGTTACCTGTACTTGTATAGACATGGACTTGGGAGCGGGCTGACCACTTGCTCTTGAGTCCCGTATCATGACGTGTCATGTCCGGATCCATTATACTATTCGGGGATGAGGAGTTATTAGTGGTTGTGTGATCAAATTTCCTACTTGTTCTTCACACTTGTACTTGTTACTTGTTCATAGCTATACCCTCGCCTCACGACGGGTAAAGTCTGACCCTACTTGTTCATAACTTTCCATGGTGGCCGGCCTGATCCTGCTCCGTTGTACACTTGTTCATAGCCGGTCAGATGGAAAGCCTGATCATGATTCCCAAGCCGATCACATAACGCACTAATAATTCATGGCACATTTATTTTTATTTTATTACATCATATATCCTACTCAGTTCTACATTCAGTACTTTTCTAACCATGTTATGATATTCAGTTCTCACATGTTATACATGATCTTATGCTATACCTTGATTGGAGGCTAGGTTCTGTTCGGGAGAAGGATTACAACCCCGGTCCTTATTTGGTTTACGAGTTGTAACTCGGCTTCCGAATAGCTTCCAAGTCAACATATATCTTTGTCTTGTATTTTATTATACTGTCTCTTATAAAATTTGTCAATTCATATGGAACTGCTGTTAGTGTTTGTACTTGCTCATTTTTCTGACAAGATAACCGTTGATGTTTACAGAGCGCATGTCAGATGATTGCTCTACCTTTTACGGGTATGGCCAGGATAGAGTTTGATGAGACATTACCTCTGGAGCCCATAGATGATTTAGCCCCTGTTTAGACTATTAGATAGGTTTGCCTGAACTGCGATCTAGCTAGTATTTTTAGACTATAGTTTTTATATTATATTTTGGTTTTTGTTATGTGTTTATATCTCTGAGCTTGTGTTGGATCTTGAAATCCTTTCTAGTTTTTCTTTCTATCATATTTTTATTTCGTGCTATCTATCCTAGTTTGTCTTGTGATTGAGTTATGTCATATTATACCTCCGTGCGGAGATGACATGTACCCTTATATTTTGTCTAGTTGTAGTATTTATAGACGACCTATACAGCGTTCTACCGTCGATTCTGTGGCGTAGGTTGGACGTACCCACGTTCTCGTGCCCTTCCTGTAGCTCCCCTTCCCAAAAATTTAGGAATAATTTATTCTTTTATTATTTTATCCGAAGGGTGACCCTCTCATGCTTATAGCTATCTCCACTAGGAATTTAGCATCAACATAGAGGGTTGACTTCAGGACGATAGTTGGCCATAAAAAACTTCGACAAATCATTTATAAAGCTTATGGTGTTTCCCTTATCTATGGCAAACAATATGTAATGTTGAATAATTACTTCTAACATTATCAAGTGTCACATGCGATGCTATTTTATACAATTTGTTACTTAACAGTTTTCTTATTTAGCTACCTGGACCTTCCAAATTGTGTAGCCATCAATTTAATGTTTTGTATTAATTTGATCTCTTATAGAATGATGACATACAACTTCGCTGAATTACTGATACATTTTGTCATACTCTATAATCTATGTGTAGGGTAAATTTACAAATATTATTCTTTAGTTTATGTTTTGAAAGTATGGCCTGGGTTTTTGAGAAAATGGAGTATTTAGTAGAATATAAAATGTAGGAGTTATTGTCAAAATTTCCATAAATGTTGTGAATTTCCTTTTTCTTTTTCTTTCCGGCTTTTCTATCAAGCAACTGAGGGAAAATTTGTAATTTGTTTCATGTATAAATTGAAACAATCGTATAGGATTGTGTTTCACTTTCCTTCCTTTTCCTTTACTTCCTTAGCAACCCAAGCACAGCCTAAGGGATGGAAAGGAAATTATGTCGCTAGTGAGCTATTGAGGAAATTTTCCTAGTCTCTGTTCGTGAAAGAAACAATGATAGGCGATCCCAACCCGAGCCGGGAAAACCAGCCTAGGCCTAAGCCATGGGCCAACCACCCAACCCAGCTAGCACTCACCCGAGCCCAGGCTGTGAAACCGAGCCCAGCGAGCTAAGACTCCCCACACAAACTGTCGTATAAATGCAAAACCTCTCTACCAATAAAACCTAATATTCGTTATGGTGACAGCCGTCAGCTTCTCCGATCTCGGCTGGCGCCGGGCTTCCATCCCGTCTCCTCTACCCGCCGGACCTCTCACAGCCTCCCCATTACCGGTCCAACGACACTGCCTACACCATCACACGCCTAGCCGATCAACCACCATCGTCTTCGCACGACCATCCCAGACCCGCCTCCGCAGCGGCTGCCGTGCTGCCGACCGGACCGGAGCCGATGGTCTCGATGACGGCGCCATCTGCCGCCAGGACCGCCGTGGGCCCGCTCCCGATCCCGAACTCCGTCGGAGCCGTGGCCTCTTCCCCGTCCGCCTCGACTGAGCGCCGCCGCGTCTCCGTCGAGATGTGGCCGCCCTCGCTGGAAACTCCACGACGCCCAGGGGGGGTTCCGCCCCTTTACTTCCATCACTATCCGCGTCCTCCGCCCCGCGCCATGCTCCGCTCAGCCCGCCGAGCCAAGATGAGTTTCTTCCCGACCCCCTTCTTCTTCCCCTCTGCTTCATTCACGTACCTTCTCTCTTTGTCACTTTCTATATACATGTGGTCTTGCTAAGTTGCTTTTGTGTTGGGTCCATTGAATGCTAAATGTGTTGGTGGGAACAGCAGCATGCTGTTGTAATAGGTCACCTCCACTTCGATTTTGACACCCCACTATTGACTTTTATTTTGTGAATGACTATTACCACTTCTTAGTACTTCACAAAAATTGAGTTTGGCAACAGTATACCCATAAGATAAGACTATAAGTATTTTAATATTATGCTAATAACTAGATGACACATATGTATATAAATACTGCTGTGTATTAATGCTTTAGAATTATATATATATACACTGTTTATTTATGGTAATTCAAATATGGTTTTGACTTTAAAAATATTTTTATAGTAATTCTAGCTATTTTCCAAAAATATAGTTTCACCTAAAAGTTGTATTTTCGATTTTAGCCTAAAAATGATTTCTAGATTTTTAAGTATTTATTTAAATATTTTGGCAAATATTTCACTAGTAAAATATAGTTTTCAAATATCTATTTATGTTCAAAATGTGTGTTTTATATAAAATGTATATTTCTAAATATACTAAATAAATATATATATTTTTTTATTAAGAATTTTCTTGAACAATTTCTCTTTGATTCCGTCTTGATCATGACTATTCATACGTCCCTATTTTATGGTTCTAATTTTGTCGTACTGACCCTAGGCTAAACAGGCCATTTTGGACTCAACGGCGATTTTGTGCACGGCCCGCCGGAATCCCACTTTGGACATACGGTTGGGTTCGTATCGGAAAACTGGATCCGTAGACATGTAGTTTGACGACTTTAGAGACCATTGACTCTGGCACGCTTTTCGGTGCAAAGCGGGTCCAACGGCGGACATCGTTTTTGTCCGAAATTACCGTTTTGCCCCTGTGTCCAGAATTGGACTTAAGGACAGGCAATCCTAGCTAATTTGACTATTCTGAGAATGTTAGTAATGTTTATTTCAGCATCCGGAGACTTCTATATGTGTTTGCTTGATTGTGGCTCATCGTGTGGTACAGTATTGGTTTCTCCAGCTAAGGACCTCAGGCAAGTGCACTTTCTGATTGCTTTTCGATTCATAGTAGTTTTCTCATTTCATGTCTATACATATATCTTGCTGCTTGTTGACACGCTCGTCACACGGAGTTGTCGGAAGGGGAAATATCTTAGTATACATGTGGACTACCCAGAAATATCCCAATATGTCTTATCTTGAATGCTAGCCGCTGCACACGACACATGCAGTGTGCCTTATTTTACCCCCTAGCCGTCCACATGGCGAACAGATATTTCACACCACTTAGATAGATGTCTTTTATTAGTTTTTCGTTGTTTATTTTTCTATCGTGCTATGACATCAGTTATCTTACAGTTTTTCATATTCCATATGCTATTTTCATGTCTTGTCAATTCTATTGTGTTTTGCACTGCCGTCGGTTTGTGTACTTGTTCCAATCCTGACTGGATAACCAACATTTTTCAGGTTTAGCCGCGATCATTGTTAGCACTGGGAAAGACTTGGGTATGCTGAAGACAACCTAGAAATAGAAAGCAATGTATCATTTTCATTAATTGTAAAACTTGTATTTTCCTTTAATATTAAATGTTGTAATAAATGTAGAATTGTGAATGAGCATCAATTGTTATTCATTGAGCATTTATTCTTGCGGGCTTGACAGCGTTCTACCGCCGACTCTGCGGCGTAGGCTGGCTTGGACACGTCTCGTATCCGAAAACCGGGTGCGGGTCGTGACACTTCCTCAGGGTGCGGGTCGTGACACGTTTTTGTGGTGGCCCATGCTGGTCAGAGTCGCAACTAGTACGATTTCGTAGTGATGCTCGACTTAGAGTGCTGCTACGAGCGTGCTGTTAGGATATAGGATTAGGCAGTATAGAGAGTTACTCAATCACAGTTATAACTACTTGAGAAGATTCTTGGGATGACCCTTGAGAATCTCATTATAAACTATCTCGAAATTCGATTTCGACAATTTTTGTCTACTTCCTTGTTCATCGTGGAATTTAATTCTTGGTATTCATTATTGACTTGATTTTCTACCAAGATAAGATTATGGGCTAGGTTGCCTCAGTCATGGAATCTAAATTCTTCTACAACCATATTAGCTGGTTTGGCGATGAGATAGAGTCTGATTTTGGATGTACTTCTCGGGTGTGGGAATTTAAAATTTTTGCAACCAAGCTAGCGGCAATACAAAATTTTTAAATACCATGATTCTAGAGGTATGTACCTTAGTTGCGGACTCTATAGATTATCGTTGTTGTACTTACTGGCGTAACGAAGATTCTGGTAACATGGTTCTGGATAGACGGGTATGATTATCAGATTTTAGAATTGATATCATATAAATGGTGCCCTAGTATGATGGAATAGAATATCAGTGTGGATGTTACTTGAGTATCATGGATTAGATAGAGGGAGCTAGGCCACCTATAGCGCAGCACCGTGCCCCACACCATCAGAGGGATATACCCCAGAGGGGTAGGACTTTTACGCTGACAGTCGAGTAGACCGACGCTACGGGTGACGGGTTAGCAGGTCTGTCTTTCCTATTCTTCTTTCCATCTTGTTGCGTGATTCCATTAGTACCTATCAGGATATTTTGTGCTGTAATAGATAGTATAGTGACCCTAATCAAGACCATGATATCACGACCAGTAGGACCACAATTTGTATGTTATTAGATATATTTATCTTGACCTTGATTGTTGGCGGTTTAACCTAGAAGGAGTATGGCCATCTTAATTTCGAGGACGAAATTTTTCTAAGGAGGGTAGATTTGTAACCACCACTTTTCTAAAATGAGGATAATTTTAAACTTTTATAAAATTGATTATTTAATAATAGGTTTAAATCATGTTATTGATTTATTGGTAAATTTAATTAGTTTAATATCATTAAATTAGTGTTTTGTGATTTTGTTCTTTGGCTAGTGTAACCTTAGAGCTGCTTAGCCTATAGACTAACCATGACCAGGGAGGCCTAGCCCATGTGATTAGATTAGCTAATTACTACTTTTTAGGCTAAGGGTATTTTGGTCATTTTGTGACTTTTGAATTATTCAGAATTTTGATTAATTGATAAATTTTAGATTTATTTTAATAATATTTAAATTGATGTATTATGATTTTGATCATTTTTTATATTTTAATATTTTGGAAATTTTTATATTTTAATATTGATTTTACGGGATTTGTTTAGTCGGATTTGAGTTTCGTTTCGTTCCGATTTGTGTTAGTGACCCGGGTAGCTTAGACTCTAGACGGGACCCCAAGATTAGTTAGTCATGGCCCACAAATTTTGCTAATTAAGTTAGTAAGTTTAGACTAATCCCACTTGCTTAGAATGGTTAAATTAGAGACTTAAACTTGACTTTTTTGACCATAAATATTGTCATGACTTAAGTTGACCCAAAGGAGACTTGTAGGGGCATCTTGGACATTTCACATAGGCCCATTAGGGCATGTATGGCCAGCCACCTATAAGGGGAGAGGTGTCACTTTCTTTTATTTCACACTTGCCTCTTTTTCTCCAAATTTGTTCTTCCCCAAACTTAAGAGCTTCCCTCTTGATTTTGATCTCCAAATTCCTCCATTCTTCTTCCAATCTTCCATCATTTCTTCTCATTCAACCAAGGAAGAGGTGCAAGCAAGGATTGGGAGCAAGGAGCAAGAAAGGGTGTCCATTTTGGAGAGCTTTCGTGTCGAAACCGTGTCCTTTAAGTGTATCATTGGGATCCCACTTCCAATAGGTATAACCATCTCTCTATTTCAATTTTCCTTGCATTTTAGTTAGATTCGAATCCATAGGATCCACCCCCATGCATGTATAACCATTAGATTTTAATTTGAGGCCTTTGGATTCCTCTTTAGGAAGTTTGAATATGTTTGGTGTCCTACCTGTGGACTTTCCAATATAGGACACCCCATGTGTTTGTGTTTATGCAAATATGCTATTTTGTGGTTTAATTTCAGTTTTAGGATGGTTACAGAGTGGATTGATCTTAGGTAGGATGGTTAGAATGAGTTTTATTTGGATAGCTATGTTGGTATCCAAGTATCTTGGCCTACATGTATTTCTTTTGTCCAAAATAACCCAAATTTGTCATAATTTTTATCCATATTTTTAGTAGGCAGAGCAACTTAGAAATGCCATAACTTTTAGCTCAGAACTTCGATTAATCTCCTTTTTTTTTTTAAAAAGAACGTATCGAAGTTACCTTTCCAAATATATATATTTTAATAAGCCAAAATCGTTCTATAACTTTCCGTAAAATTATTTGAGTGTCAACTGTACGAAAGACGAACGCATTTCGGTGTTTTCGCAATTCCGGGAGCTTCCGGACACGAAAATGCGATCCGTTTGAAGTTTCGAAAATCTAACACGAAGAGCTACAATATACTTTAATCCTATAATTTAGTGAAGGCCCAATTGGTACATTATTGGTTTTAAGTAGAAGAGTGACTATACGACATAGATATTTTGTCACTACCAAAATTTGTCGATTTAGCGACGGTCCGATCCGTCGCCCGTCCGACGAAAATTTTAATTAGCGACCGATCACTGACGGATCTTGGCCAAAAAAATCCGTCGAAAATCAGCTCGTCGCTAATCATGGTCCGTCGCTACGCAGTCGTCAAGCGACGGAATAGCGACGACATATCGACTTCACAATACGAAGCATTGTCGACTATTTTCCGACGGACGTTCGTCCATTTCAAATATTAAATACTGAACTGTGTAGACAATAGCGACGTATATGTCCGTCGATAAACCGTCGTAATAGAGTATCAGAGTGTATCATTCCGTCGCTACTCCGTCGATCACCGTCGATAACAAAGGACAGATTAGTGACGGTAGACTAACGGATTATCCGTCGACCATTTTCTGGAAATGCTTGGCATTTCCAGCACCATGGCGACGGATTAGTCGTCGCTATACCGTCGATCACTGTCGCTAACAAAAGATGGTTTAGCGACGGAATACGGACGGATTATCCGTCGACCATGTTCTGGAAATTCTTGGTATTTCCAGAACCATGGCGACGGAAAGGTCGTCGCTATTCCGTCGAACTATATACCATCAGAACTTTGCCGACGAATATTTCGTCGACCACCCGTCGCTACCTGAAAATATTTTCAAATCTCCAGTTAGCGACGAATTTGCCGTCGAACAGTAGTCGGAAACTGGAAATATTCGTCGCTCACCGTTCACTAGTCCGTCGCTAACTGAGAATTTTTTGAAAAAAAAATTATATCACTTTTCCTGTTCGCAAAAATATGCATAAACCAAACCAATATATAATGTACACCAATTATCCAACAATCACATAGACCAAATATATAATGCACACCAATTATCCAAGAATTACATAGACCAAATATGCACATACGAATTTAATGCACACTAATTATCCAAGAATCATATAGACCAAAATTTGTTAATATAAAATAGACATCAATTATCCTGAAGAGTAACATAATATATGTCGTTATAATCCGATCATAGCACAAATATTCCAAAATTCCCACAAATATTCCAAAATTCTCACAAATATTCCAAAACACATAGGAAAATCAACTTTGGCCTCAGCAAAGACCGCAAGTCAGACGATGAATCCTCACAGCCAGGGATCATAGTTGCGTTGAGGCATGTACCATTCTATCAGCCACTTTGCATACGAAGACTCAATCTGGTTGAGGTCTTTTGTAGGGACAGGAGGGTCGGTCCCGATGCTACTACTCTTTGACGGTGGCTCCTCCTTAACTTCAAGCTTGGGAGCAATCTCTTCCCTGATGGTCATCGGTTCTTCCTTGACCTCGACCTTTGGTAACACCTCCTCCTTAACAATCACCTGCTCTTGTTTGACGACGGGGACTTCCTCCGTGTCGACCTCCAAGGGTTTCTTGCCTCTGCCCCTTCCTCGACTAGCAGCACCACCTCGGCGAGTCCTAGGAGCCATCTCTATGACAACAGAACTTTTCATATAGGAAAAAGAAATTTACTCAAATTATAAAAGTTGTGACGTTAGTTTTTTGCGTTCATCATCATTAGAGAAAGTAGCACTGGAAAAGTTATGACGTAGGTAGCATGAGAGAGTAAAAATCTGTATCACAAGAGTAACAGAATTACTATGTAATCATGTACTCACCAATAACCGGATGTAACTGGAGTCGTTGGGCCTCTCGTGCAGTAATTGGTGGATCCGCTGGTATAGGCCGGATGTACTTAGTATCTAGTGTATCAGATTAGTATCGGTCTATCGGTTTGGTATAGGACGTATCAGATTGGTATTGGCCTTAACAAATTGGTATCGTCCTATATCCAATATGTATATGTATCGGCCGTATAGCTAGGATTCATATTGGCCTTATCGATTTGGTATCGGTCATATTCGATACGTATCGGCCGTGTTGGATTAGTATAGACCATTTCGGATTAGTATCGTGGAAAGTTTAGTAACAACTGTACTTAAATTTCTCTCTTCTCGAGCTAGAATACCATTGCAAGAGAGTCACCAGATCGTGATTGGCCAGTTACAGTAACATACATGCTTCCTTTTCCATCAGGAAAAGCGAGATTGAAAAGAAAGTATGTATGTTCTGTAACTGGCCAGCTACGCTCTCGTGACTCTCTTGCAATGGTAATCTAGCTCTAGAAAGAGAAATCCAAGTACAGTTGTTACTAAACCTTCCACGATACTAATCCGAAATGGTATATAATAATCCAACACGGCCGATACCTATCGGAGATGACCGATACCAAATTGATAAGGCCAATATGAATCCTAGCTATACGGCCGATACATATCGGATATGACGATACCAATTCGCTAAGACCAATACCAACCGATACAGCCCATACCAAAATAATAGATCGATACTAATCTGATACGGTCAATACTTATAAGTACCTACGGTCCAGGAGGTTGATCCGCTAGTACATCCATGTATGATCAACGAAGTAACGATCCATTTCAATTTGGATGTGAAAATCTGTATCATAAGACAAACTAAACATAATCAGTTCTATTTTACATGCTTAATTGCCAAGTATGGGAACGAATGGCTCAGAACACAACCCAAAATTCATTCTAGCATACATTAGTGTGAATCATCTATGTTCTGTACATATGGTGTAGTATATTTTCTTGTCGTATCTAGTATCTGAAGAATGTAACCGAATCAAGATGAACTCACATAATGTAATACTAAGACATCATCTACTACTATATAAGATATAGTGATATGTTGTCATATCATCATTGTCGAGGGATGAGGGTCGGAGGACAAATACCGCTCGAGTGAGCCAAAGGCATGCAGCCACTTCCCTCCCTCCATTCACCCTCTCCCTCTCTCACGCCATCAACGTCACAACTTTTCCACCTCAAGTTCTGATCAAGCATCTTCCTTCTCCTCTCCTCCACCATGGCTCTGAACCCATCTGCTCCTCCCTATTTCTTTTCTTCTTATTTGACACTCTCAGCCACATATGATATCTACCTCAAGTATAGAGTCGGGGGAGAAAAAGTGGGAAAGAAGAGGAGGGGTAAGCAACACAGCCGGCGGCATCACCCGGAGGAAGTACAGAAGTTTTCTTCAACATCCGTAGGAGAACTATAAGGATATATCTTTTCACAACATATCACCTTGTCAAAGACCCTTAATGTGACAACCATATTACCGCGGTGTCGGAAGACTAACATGTCATGATTTTCTAAGCCGTGTATTTTGACATAATCCTCCAAACTCTTTCCTGCTATGTAGTAATGCAAGATTACTACATAGGAGGAAAGAGTTGGGAGGATTATGTCAAAACACACGGCTTAAAAAATTATGACATGTTAGTCTTTCGATACTGTGGTAACATGATATTCACATTAAGGATCTTTGACAAGGTGACATGTTGTGAAAAGATATATCCTTATAGTTCTCCTACGGATGTTGAAGAAAACATCTATACTTCCTCCGGGTCATGCCGCCGGCTGTACTTCTTTCCTCTCCTCTTTCTGCCCACTTCTTCTCCCCCGACTCTACTGTCACGACCCGCACCCTAGAGTTAGGGCACGAGAACGTAACAACGCCCAGCCTACGCCGCAGTGTCGGCGGTAGAACACTGTCCTAGGTCTCAATGCATCTAACAGTATAAGGCTAAACAGTTTATACTCCCCGAATGGGGGTGACATAGCAGAATGTAAACTCAATCACATCTAAGGTAGAGCATAAAGGAAGATAGATAAAACATGAAATCGAAAAGAGATACAACAGATAGAAGTCTAAGTGTCTAAGATACAAACTCAGAATACATCTCAAAACTTAAATACAGTAATCCATAAATACAACTCAAAATGACTGAAAATAAACTATAAGCAAAAACCCTAGCTATCTATGCAACCTCTACTGTCTCCTCTAGGCTAGCAGGCAACCTCCAGGCTATCTGTAAAATTTATCAATGGGTCCAGTCAGGAATGGAGCGAGCATAGTACTTCTCAACAGATCATAGCAGGTTAGAAAATATAATCATGCAGTAAAGTAAGATACAGGATCTGAAGGAAATACAATATGTAAACAGAAAAAGAGAACTGTAATAGAAGTATCTACTATACATAGAGAACTAACAGTGACTAGTGAGTCAGAGTAAAATATAAACATGTGAATGGCATAGGAGATTCATGACTACGGCTAAGAGAGTGATTCATGACTACAGCTACTTGGATAATATTCACATGTCTATTTCTACTCCCCCATCCCCAATCAATACACAAGGATCTGTTCAAGTTATGTTAAGATTCGTGAAACTTCACATGGCTCATAAAATGAGTGATACGTGAAGGTGATTCATGATGGCTCTGTGAACATGAGAGTACATGTGTCACAAGCGATTCGTGAATCAGAGGAAGCATAGAGATACATGATGATTCGTAAAACGCACAAAACATGCAGTATCCGATGCTCCCAAGGGGGATAACATCTCATGAAATGATCCATATAGTACCAATCCGTGTGACCAACGTGACAGTATCAAGTAAAGTAATTTAAAGCAAGAAAATAATTCTAAACAGGATATAAAATGATCAGAGAATGTACTCGCCTGATATCTGAATGTCCAAGATAAAGATACTGTCCGAGAAGAGGTGTCTGGCTCCTAATTAGAACAGAACAAGTCACAACATGTCCAGAAGGGTAATATAAAGCACTACAATGCATTATACATGAATCTAGGTCAAACTAGGCCAAAGTCAACCCTTGGTCAACTCTGGTCAACTGCACTAGTCAAACTAGGTCAAACTAGGTCATGTCCTAACCCAGCAAGTCTTACTAGGCCTAACCAAGACTATCCTAGCAAGCACACATCAATACAAGGCTATACAAGCCAACATACACCCAACTCTATATAGCATGCAATTATTCAATACTCAAATATGCAAGAATTCACATTGGATATACACTAGGTAATCTATTACTTTAAGCTATATATGTCTACACATATATACACATGCATATATTGGTATTCAATATTAGGTCTATAATCATGGCATTTCAAATGGTTATATAAACTGATATATTACAACACAATATGCTAACATATATATAATATACATACATAGTTAAGTTAACTATATTCATAAATACTTATTTAAGAGGCTATGTATGTGTATGTGAACATGGCAAAGGGGCAAATGAGGGTTAAATGGGCATACATAGTGTATACATATCAAAGAGTGTCAAAGTGAAGTGAACAAAGTGTCAAGTGTGATAGTGTCAACATAGTGTAAGGGGTACATGAGGTAATACAGGATTTGTGTTAACATAGAACATTACATCTCATTAACTTGTATATTGCATACATTACATCTATTATTACATTATATTCATGTTTGCATTCATTCATCATTCATTTATTCTCTTGCACTACTATATGCACCATACATTACATACTATGGAACCTACATATTCATTACAAGCCATACTTATACATGCTTACATTAGATAGGATATTTACACCTCATACATCATTTATTTAACCATTTACTCATGCTTGCATTCTCTATTTAATTATATAATGTATATACATTAACATGGGTTAAAATCAAATAGAACATTATATTACACACAAGGGTGCACAAAATGCATATGCCGAATAGTAACTCCTACTAATAATCAATAATGTACCATCTCAGCATGAATTAAAATCTAGGATTAAAGTATGTTATATATCTATGTGTTAGCTTTCCGAAACTTCAAACGGATCGCGTTTTCGTTTCCGGAAACTCCCGGAATCGCGAAAACACCGAGAACGCGTTTGTCTTTCGTACAGCTGACACTCAAATAATTCTCCAGAAAGTTACAGAAAGAATTAGGCCTATTAATACATGTTTTTGGAAATCTAACTTCAATACGCTTCTTTTAAAAAAAAGGGAGATTAAACCGAGCTTTGAGCTAGAAGTTATGACATTTCTAAGTTAGGGCTGAAATTAAAAACGTGGATAAAAATCATGACGGATTTAGATAGTTTGAGCCAAAAGAATACACAATATATATTCTAATTATCCACAAAAATAATGACAATAATAATATGAGGAACCACACTCACAAACTTGATTATATAATCATCATGAACCATTTATTACATATATAAATATAGATACACTCTCATAACAATATATATATATATATATATATATATATATATATATATATATATATATATATATATATATATATATATATATATATATATTCTAAAAAACCAAGCGGCCGTGTCAAAGACACTCAACCACCGCCTGGCCCGGGGGCCGTGGGCGAACCACCAAGCCGCCCCCGTGGGGGCTCGAACTCCGTCCAATGCCCCGGGTGCCAAAGGCCCTAACCGGTAGGCTACAAGGCCATATATATATATATATATATATATATATATATATATATATATATATATATATATATATATATATATATATATATATATATATATATATATATACATATACATACACAAATCTATATATGTTACATGAACACATCTATAAGAGATACATGAATGAAATGTAAAGTACTTAAGAACACATCTCTACATATTCAAATCTGAGATTTAATATGAATTAATTCATTTAATCAATATTTTAAATATAAAGTGTGTCTAAGTTTGGGGATTTTCTCCATGAACACAAGACACAACAATAATACAATAGAAATCCCTAAAGGACACATAATGGACACAAGAGGACACAAAATAGGGACACAACAATGGGGGTCATTTCTATGGTTAAAACTTTTCTAAATACAAAATGGAGAAATAAAAGAGAAGGAAATATTACCTAAAGGAGAGAAAATCCAAGGAGAAAGGCTTCTTCCTTGGGAGAGCTTGAGAGCACTTGGGAAAGAAGACTTCTCAAAGAAAGAAAATGAGATGGGAGTCCTATTAGGGCCGGCCACAATGGTTATCCCCCCCATTGAATATTACAAGTTTGCCCCTCCCTTAGTTACAAGTGTTTAAAACAATTTTGGTTAGGGTTTGGGGGTAAAAGGGTCAAAATAAAAACTCTAAATGGTTAACCTAATAATTAGAATTATGACTAATCTTTCTAACATGACTAATTAAAATGTGGGCCATGGCTAATTAATGCATGGGTCCAACTAGAGTCTAAGTTACCCCGGGTCCCCGTTACAAGTCGGATTGAGATGAAATTCGAACCCGACTCAAATAATCCCAAAATAATATCATAAATAAAAAAATAATATCAAAATAATTCAAAGAGGTCAAATGCAAAAATATCCTTAGGCCTGAAATGACATTAAAATATCATAATCACATGGTTAGGCTCTAGGTCAAACAGTCTCTAGGGTTTCACTAGCAAAACGTCAAAACCACAAGTCATTGATTTAAATAATTTTATAATGATTTAAAATCACCAAAAATCATATCATGAATTAAATATCATTATTAAAATAATTATAAACACGAAATTTCAAAATTATCCTCATTTGGATATCATATGTGGCTAAGAGAGTCAAATAAGAAGAAGAAAAGTAGGGAGGAGCAGATGGGTCCAGAGCCATGGTGGAGGAGAGAAGAAGGAAGATGCTTGATCAGAAAGGATGGCTCAGAACACAACCCAAAATTTATTCTAGCATACATTAGTGTGAATCATCTATGTTCTGTACATATGGTGTAGTATATGTTCTTATCGTATCTAGTATCTGAAGGATATAACAGAATCAAGATGAACTCACATAATGTAATACTAAAATATCATCTGCTACTATATAAGATATAGTGATAGGTTGTCGTATCATCATTGCTGAGGGATGAGGGTCGGAGGACAGTCAACTTTATCTACGGCTACATAGTTTCTACCTCGCCAGTCGAATTGCTGCAGGGACTATGTCCTGATCACAATGTCGTACCGTAGATTAATGCAAATGGAGCTGAAAATATCCGTTGCTAACCCGTCACTAGTCCGTCGCTAACTGAGATTTTTTAGGAAAAAAATTGTAGCACTTTTCCTGTTCACAAAAATATGCATAAACTAAACCAATATATACTATCCAACAATCACATAGACCAAATATATAATGCACACCAATTATCCAAGAATCACATAGACCAAATTGTAGAAGCATAGAATTTCACAACCAGAAAGACCATGCGCCAGACACTACATGCGTCAGATCTCAAACAACAAAGTCAATAGCCATCGACATTTGAAGAAGGACTTTTTATTTATATATAAAAGTCTATTACATGTCTAGAAAAGGTTGTACAAAGGAGAATCCTAAGTCTACAGCCAGCGGCCACCATGTGCCTCCAGATAGGCGCAGCAGCCACCATGCGCCACCAGTGAGGCACAACAGATACTATGCGCCTCCATCCAGGCGCATCCCACTATCTCTTCAGCAGCTCAGTTATGTGCATCCAGCTCAGTTATGTGCATCCCTTTAGCAGCCCAGTTATGTGCCGCTCTTCCAACCAGGCTCACCTGGCCGAGCAGCAGCTTATGTGCCGCTCTTCCAGCCAGGCTCACCTGATAAGTGATTCGATTACACAAAGCATTTAACCCTCTGGCTGGAACCAAGGAAGAGAAGAGCACCGCAAATCTGTGGCCAGGGGAGGCTTCGAAAGAGCCTCCAAAGACCAAGGAAGACCGTGATCGAAATCACGGCGAAAGGAGCAGCTTTCAACACAATCAGAGTGGGCAGCACCCACTTTGAAGGAAGAGAGAGCCTAGCACCGCAATTTCGATCTACGGCTCTTCCGGAACAATGGAGACGAGGCCCGAGCATCCCTATCTTTGGATGCAACAGGCACCTTCCGCCCGTCTCGGAAGCCCTCGACTCCGTCTTTTGGATGTAACAGTCACCTTCAGGAGCATTAACGATGACATGGCGTCTCATCTTCACCCTTGGGAGCACTTCGTCAATAGAATGCACCCGAGAACCCGAGTTCATGTTGGAAAGACGTGAGAGAGTGAGAGGCCAACCTTCTCTCCATGCCACTATTTATAGGCCGGGCAGATCAAACCCATGCGCCAAGTGGATGGCTCTCCGAATTCCATACAATAAACTCACATTAAATGGATGAACCGGACGCCTCGACTTCAGCCAAATGGCTATTAAAAGCACTCGAGAAGCGAAACAGCCGCATCATCAGAGACGTGTCGGATGCGCCGGCTGGACAGCGCATCATACCCCTTCAAACATCATGCGCCTCCAACAAATACGCCCTGTACCGAGCGCATCACAGGGGATGCGCCCCCATACGTCCCCATACGCTTAGTGGAACGTCAACCGATACGCCCACTCAGCTGTCCATCGAATGTCACCAACATTAAATGCTGAACTGACAGAGTTGGCAGCACGCCTTCCCAAGCCTGAACGGTTGACAGCTTTTACAAAAAATGAAGCGTCCACAACGTCAGCATCATCATGACTTTATCCCGACGGCTACTGCCACGTGGCCACTTGACCACCCGCATGCGCCTCTGCGGCCATGCGCCCAAACCCGCATGCGCCTCAAAAGCCATGCGCCTCAGACCCTTCACTGATCCCTAAAGACAGAAGAAGAGTCTCCAGTTGAAGCTTTGCATGCGCCTTAAAAGCCATGCGCCCCAGACTGATCTCTGATCCCGAAAGACAGAAGGAAAGTCGCTCGCATGCGCCTCAAAAGCCATGCGCCCAGAACGGCTTGTGACTCATAAAGGTCACGAGCCAAAATCTCATCATGCGCCCAATCCAAGGCGCATCCCACCAAATCATCCCCCCACCAAATCAGAGATCTCCGAGCCATGGGTCGACGACACGTGCCCTTTGACTCAACTCATCCAAGATCTCAGCAACAGAAAGATCTTCTCCTCTGCTACGTGTCGGCTCACAACAGCAGTATGAAGAATTCAACCCCGCGAGTAGGGCGCATAATCCATGCGCCTCCATCAGCAATCTCCACGTGGCATCCCCACGCACCGGTGCATCCTACATATGCGCGCATGAGCAGCCAACCTGCCCAGCTATAAATAGAGGAACCATTTCCTCCTTACACACACACAGACAGAGACGAACAAACATACCACCCGAGAGGCAGATACAGATATTCAACGTCTTCCTCCTCTCAGCAAGCTCCGGCACCCAGAACAATCTACACCTTCAGAGAACCGATAACCGTCGTCAGCCCGTCAACGGAGTCAACGCATTACCACTCGCTCCATTGGCACTTAGGACCCAGATTAAACAAAAGTGTACTCCTAGGACTACATCTAAGTCCTATATTGTAACATTGTTCTGTTTGTATTAAGATTTGCAATTAAACGATTTTAATGACAAACAAGCTTGCGACTCTGCTGGGGACTTCTTTCTCCTCTTCCGAGAAAGTCGTGTCACAGACCGACGATGTGAAGGTGGGCTCCTCCCACAAGATGCTGGTCGTGCGCCTCAATCAACAGGCGTACGAGGAGTTCATTTCTGAAGGAAGCGCGAGTCCTTCGAAGCGGCTGCCGAAGCCGAAGAAGACCCGCCGTGTCTGGGTGCACAAGGTCGATGCCTCGGGTACCACCACTGAAGGGGATGCGCCACTCCAGTCCTCCCTTCCTATTGACATCTTCAGCAACCAAGGTGCGCCCGCTGATGCAGCGCATCTCTCGGGGAAGCGTGCGGCTGACCACGTTCTCCAGCAATCTCCCTCTCAGGCGAGGAAGATGCGTCGATGGAGCAGGGGCACAGCCAATGCCCCGCGCATCACCACTGATGCGTCACAAAAAGCCTCTGTCTTTGACAGACTCACTCGCTGTAATGGCGAGGAAAATTTGGATACTGAATACTATGCGTCCCAGCGGGCTAGTACAAAGAAATCCAAGGCGGCACGGGCCATACGCCACAAGCGTGCTATGCCAGCAGCAGGCCAGAGGCACGTGCTCACAATCACGCGTGCTGCCGATGGCAAGCTTTACAAGGTCGGCTCAGGTGCTTCGACACCAAAAACGAGTCGATCTTCAAAGTCCTCATCCCACTTGGGCGCATCTACTGCGTGCATAACCAAGTCGAGTGCGGCAAATTCAGTGGTCTTGAACTCCCGCGCCTCCTCTGGTTGTGCATTTGAGGTCCGTTCAAGTCACTTCAAATGTTGTTGTTCCTCCACTACTGATCATGATGCCTGCTTGGTATTAGATCAGGGGGCGCAGCACCCACCTGTCCGCCCCGATGTTTGGTCTTGCCATGCGCCTGAAGGGGGTGAGAAGGTAGCACTCTCCTCCAACGACCTGCGTAATATGATCGCTCACAAGCGCCGGTCAGGAGAGTCGACCAACAAGCACAATGAGCCTCTCACGGGGCATACTTGTGCGGTGGTCACTATCAACTGCTGTTGCAAGGCGACAGTACCACCAAGACAGTCAGTCTTCCAGCGGCTGCAGTCATCGACACCCTTCCGACATCGTCTTGGGGAGAAGGTGTCAACAGAAGAGGAGCCAAGAGTTGCTTCATGCAATGTGGTCTCCAACTCCTCATCATTCCGGAAGACGACTAGTAATTCCTCGTCTTCATCCAAAAGCCAGCCAAGGAAAACCAAGGCAGTAGTCTCGACCTCTGGGGTGTTCGAAGGCACTCGGTCGAAGAAGAAGTTCTTGGAGGAAGCTGGGGGTAGTCAGACCCCTGTTGAGCCTCCTTCCGAAGACCAAGATGTCCAAAGCACAGCTGCGACGGATCTTCATCCTCGAGGCAAAGTCAGCCTTCCAGAAGCACCTCGAAACGAGGATGTCCCCCAGGACACAGCTGGGGGTAGAGACGAAGAGGCCCTTCAAGACGGAGCTGAGGACAATCAGGCCCTTGCAGATGCGCCCGTCGAGAATGACCTCCAGAATGTGGCTGGGGGTAGCCAAGGAGAGGTGACTCCCCCACATGAAAGTGAGGCCGAGAGCAAAGCCTCAACCAATCCATCCACTCCTGGCCGTGTCAGGACAGTATACATGGCTGGGGATAATGCCGAGTCTGATGCGCTACCGCAGGACATTGTTCAACGCATAGACTCATTAGAGGGAGGACTCAAAACCCTCTCTGCCTCTATGCAAGCACTGACTCAAGCAGTGTTTGATATTCGGTCGGCCTTGACCAGAACACCTTCAACCGGTCCCGACCCAGGAGTTAATTTGGAGTCGAGTGTACCCCTTCAACGGGCACCCTCCGACATAGAAGTACCTCGGACGTCGGAACCCTCAAACGCTCCGCTCCAGATGGTGCCACCTTCCCCGACTCCTAGCCCCACGAAGGATGTGGTCGAAATGATCAAGGTCCTGCGTGAGAGCTTCGAGTGCAAGAACATGCAAGAGGAGCGCCAGAAGATGGGCATTCCCCAGCCTTATCCCCTCGAGTGGAACAAGGTGGTTTATCCTCTAAAATATAAACCACAAACACTCACACCATACGATGGGAAGGACTCTCCGCGTCGATACCTGACATATTTCCAGTCATAAACGGGGCATCTTCCAAAGGAGGACGCGCTCCTCACCAGCATCTTTGTTGGGGCCCTAAAAGGGGTGGCGTATGACTGGTACTGCAGTCTCCCCGATAATTCTATATCATCCTTCGACGACTTGACGCACCTCTTTGTTGATCGCTTCTACGACGGTGGGAAGGACATGACGATGGCATCTCTCATAGTGATACGCCAGAAGGAGAAAGAAATGGTTCGGGTGTTCATCGAACGCTTCCGACAAGCCTGTTTCAGGCTACCTCCAGGCATGCCAGAACATGCACTCCTCTCCTCTTGCAGCATGAACATGCTGCCCGCAGTGAAGTGTTTTCCATAAAGAAATTCTCTTTATTTGTTGTGTTTCTGGGAAAATTACAACTGTAGGAATCCGATCTAGAAGACGATCGCTTTATCCCTTGGACTATGCGAAGAAGAAAAGCTCTCAAAATTTTGACAGTAGATATCAGTGTATCGGTATAATGAATGAGAAAAAGAACTCTATTTATAGAGTCAAAAATAATAACTGAAAAGATAACTGTCTTCACAGCCTGTGCTTAGTTAAAAATCACGCAGGATTTAACATACGCAAGGTTGTGAGCAGTTACTGGACGTGGCCTGTAACTGTTGGACACATGGCAATCATGCATGGGTCGTGTGCAAGTTACAGAACACACAGGCGAGAGATCAGTGGCATGGCTGCCACGTACTCCAATTTGATGAAATCCACGCAGACTTGTTGAAGACGAAATCCACGCAAACTCGGTGTAGAAAGCTTCAAAATCCACACAAACTTGGGGCAAGAAGCTTCAGGATCCATGCAGACTTGAGGCAAAAAGCTTCAAAATCTACGCAGACTTGAGGAAGAAAACTTCCGAATCCACGCAAACATGAGGTGAAGAACTCAAAGATACACGCAGACTTGAGATAGGACTGCCAGCTGTCTTGATTGGGCGTGCCTTGACTGACACAAAATCTCTGACAGTGATTGCTTTGTCAGTCACATTAAATGACAAGAAACCCTTTTGGTACGCCAACTCGACGAAGGCTGAGTCTTGCTGAAGAAGATTTCGAAAGTCACGCAATAGACGGCTGTAATCTCTCGAATTCTGTGCATACGTGGCATACGAAGAGACGTTCTTCGACTGCCGTGCTGTCAGTCATAATTACTCTCTGACAAATGATGAGCTGTCTTCAGCGTGACTTGGTTCATATTGTCTGGATCAACTGAGCGTGACTTTTGAACTGGTTCTGATCAACTCAGCGTGACTGTTTGGGCTTGTTTTGATCAACTCAGCGTGACTTTCATTTTTGAGGCCTACAAAACTCCCTTCAAAGTTTTCGAAAAATGATAAATTATTTTGAAATACTTTGAAATAGAGATGATAAAATGGATTTAGTCACGCTGAGATGACTTTTAAATTTTTCGGAAGTCGAAAAGACTTCGAAGTTCTTTGAAAACATCCAAATGAACTTATTAAATGTCATGATGACTCTTCGTTCTTCGAGACTGATTGTATCCAATTTATGGTGGAATATGAACCGCCGGCAAAACTCTGTTATATAAACAGGAAGAAGTTTCATTTTTAATCTTCATCTTACGTCAACATGACACCAAAGGAGAAAGCTGAGGAAGAAGCACGCGAGTTGGGCTTTTGTTCCCATGGTGACCCCACTTTTGGGGTTGAAGGGCCAGAACCCCTTGTCTTCGAGCTCAAAGATGATCCCTTGCAACTAGCCAAGAATTTCTTGAGCTATTTTGGCTTGGATGGCTCGTCCTCTTCTGATGGGCGCAGCCTCATAGAGCAGCGTGAAATGTTTAAGGCTCTGTTGCACCGCCTAGGAGTTTGGAGCGTAGAAGAACTAGGCACCAAACTCAGTCGCTCTGGGAAATAGAGCGTGACTTTTATGCTTTTGTTGCACTTTTTGTTTTGTCTTTTGTAAGGCCATCAGTGCCTGTTTTGAAGAAATGAAGTACAATTTCTGTGTTTGATCTGCGTGCTTTTTAATGAAGAATATTAATTAGCACTCTTTGACTGTTTCCAATGTTGTGCTGCTTTCCAAAGCATACGTGTTATTCATTTCACGTTTACGAACGCTATTTATGCGGATCCTTTCCAAGAATAGGCCTGTACTTCATCCTTTAAATAGGTAGCTGAGTTTCACAGATACTCATCCCCCATTCTTCTTCTTCTTCTCTGAGAATAAAATTTTTAGGAGATTTCATTCTTAAACAGGAAAGCAATGTTCGATTTCTGTGTACTATATCAAACATGAATTTGCCAATCTTCAGCACCAAACTTGAAGGTAAGCTATTGTAGTGCACGTACTTATTCTGTTGCTGTTTGAAGATAGACTTTTCGTTTATGATTTCTGATTTGAACAATACACGCCTGACCAGCCAGTGCGTGTCGAATAATTTTTCTGATTTGAACAATATACGCTTATCTCTGTTTGATAAATGCACGCTGAATGTTCCTTGCTGTTTTCTGCAGAAGCTTGGCTAAAAATTTTCTTCAGAACTGGTATTGGTGATGTGGATGCTATGGAGAATATCCTGCTGACATCTACATCAGGGAGCTCATACGCTTTTGACGCATAAATTAGACAACTCAGAACTCTTCGTGGGATAGAAGGGTCTTCCTTAGATGGTAGGAAGAGCCTTTATACACGAGAGTTGGATGGTGGAGTCAACTCTACTACCGAGAAATCGGGTAGTAGAGTTCCTTTCAAGGCAGAACCAGGAATTGTATCCCAAGGTTGGATACATTCCTGTCTTCCTTGAGAGGTTACCCCCAATCCACCAATTGTATTGGCAGCAACACATTTTCGTGTTGCCCTACTCTGTGGTTCTCCTCTCGTCTGAGAGATATGACCAGAGTTTGATTCCTGCTGGACACCCAGGAATTGCCACAAACAACGAGATTGCCAGAGAAGATCCAAGAAGAAATAGATCTCAGTTGTACATAGAATGAAAATCCAAGATTTGTAATAGATTTCCATTATGATTTATAAGAAAGTCTAAAAAAATGTAATAGACTTTTTGTGGTGAAATGAGAAATGGAAATGATAATTCTTCTATGCTCAATAACTTGTATTTGTGGATGAATTGTGGACATGATAGATAATGAAATCTTCTTTTCTGTTCTAGAGTATATGATATTATCAGAGGTATTATGGACGTGATAATATGTAGGAACTCAAAAAGAAAGTAGATTGATTTCTATGCAGAGGTCAAAACATGACAAATGAGTAGATAAATTCGAAATTGATTCAGAGGTTATGAAAACATGATAAATAACGAATCTCCACTTAATAATTTGATAGAAGATTATGAACGGACGAACCGTTAGGAAATGATGAATAGATGAACTGTCGAGTGAATGTAATAAATGAACGGATGAACCGTCAAGTATTAATGAACGGGCGAACCGTCAGATGAACGGATGAACCGTCAAGTATTAATGAATATGTGAAACCTCGGATGAATGTAACGCTTCACTTTTTGAGGAACTTCTGCCTATAAATATAACAGAAATCTGGCAATAAAGAACACTTCCACTCCTCAACATAAAAATGTCGTCTGGAGAAGCATCCAAGAAGACTGAGACTGCCTCAAAAGTTCAGAAAGGCACTGAAGAACACCCTACTGATCAATCAAGGAAGATGGAAGCTGGTGAAGGTTCGTCCGCACCCAAGCCACCACGAGACATTCTGGACTTTCTGCTCGAACCAGGAAGGACTGAAGAAGAGGAAGCCATGAGGATGGTTGCTTGCAAGTTCCTTGTGGGTTCCAGTAATGTATTTCTCAGTTCTTTCGCTGATTATGTCTTTGAGAAGGACGGCAGTGGTCCACGTCCAAATGTAAAGAAGGATGATAGTGATCTTCCTTAATATCATGTACCATCATTCATGAAAAATAAAATAATAATTTTATTTCTAAACATGAATTTGTCTGATGATTACAAGCATTTACATTTTACACATAGTACTTTTTAAGGAATTTGCCATTAATAGGCATCAAGACCTTCCGACCATCCAATTCTGAGAGTTGATAAGCTCCATTTGAGAAAACTCTGCTCACAATATAGGGACCTTCCCACTTTGCGTCAAATTTACCCTTGCTCATATGAGTCATAGTCATAGGACGTCTGACTGTTAGGACAAGTTCTCCTTCTTGATACGATCGAACTCTGACTTTCTTATTAAAAGCTCTTGAGATTCTTGCTTGATAAAATTCAATGTTCTGTTGAGCAGATAATCGTTTTTCATCTAGAGCTTCCAATTCCTGAAGTCGAAGACGATCATTATTTTCAGCAGTGAGTTCATTAGCGAGTGCTATCCTTAAAGAAGGAATTTGAATCTCTAATGAAAGAACAGCTTCGCAACCATACACCAGAGAGAAGGGTGTACATTTAGTAGCATTACGAACTGTAGTACGGTAAGCCCATAAACATTCACCGAGCTTGTCACTCCAATTACGTTTGTTAGTGGAGACAAACTTCTTTAGGAGTTTGATGATAGTCTTGTTGAAAGCTTCTGCTAATCCGTTAGCTGTCGGATTATATGCAGTAGAAGCAACATTGTTGATCCGATGATCGTCACAGAATCGAGTAAATTTCTGACTGACGAACTGCGGTCCATTATCATGAATAATGCGTCGAGGAACACCAAATCTGTAGATGACGTGGTGCTTAATAAAGCTGATGACATTGGACATCTTGACTTCAGATAAAGGAATGGCTTCAGCCCATTTGGAGAAGTAATCGGTTATTGCAAGAATAAACCGATGACCTTTAGATGACGACGGATTGATCGGACCGATAATATCCATGCCCCAAGCTTCAAAGGGCCATGATGCTACCGTCGGATGTAGAAATTCCGAGGGTTGATGAATAAAATCCACATGTATTTGACAAGCTTTACACTTCTTTTCATATTCGATGGCATCAGATACCATAGTGGGCCAATAATAACCCATACGTCGAATACGGTCTTAAAGTTTTGGTCCTGGCTGATGCGCTCCACAGATTCCATCATGTGCTTCACGGATAATTTGTTGAGCCTCGTCACCAGCAACACATCGAAGAAGTAAACCATCATAGGCTCGACGATATAAGGTCTTTGTTGTATGATTGTAGTAGAATCTGAGCGATCGTCGTCTGATAGATGCTGCCTCACTCGGATCATCCGGAAGAATATCATATAATACGAAATCTAGGAAAGGAAGCCTCCAATCTTTATCCGTATTCTGATTTTCGGTCGAGTTACTGAAGATGAATTCCATGCTGGAATCAGATGAAGATGACATCGATTTACGACTGAATCCAAATCCTCTTGTTGTGTTGACGTCATGAGATGTTGATTCTTCAATGTCAACTGGAAGTCCTAGAGTCAAGTTATTTTCAAGATAAAATAATTCTCGATTACGAACAACAATTATTTGTTGTCGTCTGATTGGAATAGCCAACACTGCTGCAAGATTAGCTAGAGCATCAGCTTCTGTATTACATGCTCGCCTAACATGTTCAATGAAGAATTCTTCAAACGAAGATGCCATAGATATAGCTGTTCTATGATAAGGAACCAGATCTTGATGGCAAACTTCATAAGTACCCCTGATCTGATTGACAATGAGTTTAGAGTCTCCATATGCCTCCAAATGTTGAATATTCAGATGTTTAGCGAGTTGAAGACCGATAAGTAGTGCATTGTATTCAGCTACATTGTTTGAACATGGTTGATCAAGAGAATAAGCTCGTTGGATAGCAAGACCTTCTGGCGATACAAGAACGATTCCAACTCCAGCAACAATATCACCATTAGGACCAATCCTTGAAGCTCCATCAAAGAATAGACGCCAAGTAGGATTTTTTTCAGCAATTTGATTTGAATCTAGGACTTCATCTGGGATTTCGTCATAGAGTTTTAAATTTTTTGGAATTGAGTGAGCAGCCAGAAAATCAGCTAGAGCTTGTCCTTTGACTGATTTCTGAGGAATATAGTGCATGTCATACTGAGCAAGTAGGATTCCCCAATTAGCCAGTCGAGAATTCAAAACACTGGGTTTCTTCATCATGATCCGTATAGGATTGATTCTGGAGATGACATGAATAGTCTGGCCAATGATATAATGACGTGTCCTTTGGACAGCAAACATCAAGGCTAGACATTCTTTTTCGACCGGTGAATATCGAGGTTCAGCTCCAGTCATAGTGCGGCTGAGATAATAAATGGCTTGTTCATGGCCATTTTGATTCTTTTGAGCAAGTAATGCACCCAGTGAATGACTCATTGCTCGAGTATAGAGGAGGAACGGTATTCCTGAGACGGGAGGTACCAATACTGGTGGGCTCATCATATATTGTTTTATATCATCGAATGCTTTCTGACATTCATCATTCCAGACAAAAGAAATACCTTTCTTCATAAGTTTGTTGAATGGTCTGCAGCGTCCTGATAGATTAGAGATGAATCTCCTGATATAAGCAATCCTTCCTTGAAATCCTCGTAGCTCTTTTAAGGTGCGTGGAGGACGCATCTCTTGGATGGCTTTGATCTTCTCGGGATCCACGTGTATACCTTTAGAGGTAATGACGAAGCCAAGAAATTTACCACTAGAGACGCCTAAGAAGGACTTAGTAGGGTTCATCTTTAATTGATGCTTACGCATTAGATCAAAAATAGTCTTCAAATCTTGGATATGATCCTCTTTTTGTCGACTTTTGACTGCAATATCATCAACATAGCATTCGACTGTTTTCTGCAAATGTTCACGGAATATAGTGCTCATAGCTCGCTGATACGTTGCTCCTGCATTCTTGAGACCGAATGGCATAACTGTATAACAGTATGTACCAATCAGCGTTCTGAAAGAAGTGTGCTTCTCGTCATCTGGAAACATTTTAATCTGATTGTACCCAGAATACCCGTCCATTATCAACCATGACATCAGTGATTGGTAGAGGGAATTCGTCTTTAGGATATGCCGTATTGAGATCGCAGAAGTCTATGCATACTCTGATCTTGCCAGTCTTTTTAAGAACAGGAACTATGTTAGCCACCCAATCGGGATGTTGTTCTTCTCTAATAAACCCGGAGGTAATGAGTTTATTGACTTCAGCTTCAATTGCATCCATAATGTCTGGACGAAATCGTCGTTGTTGTTGTTTGACCGGTTTAGCATTCGGCAAGATATTCAGTTTGTGAGTTGCGATCTGAGGATCAAGCCCTGGCATATCTTCATAACTCCAAGCAAAGACATCGATATAAGCACGGATGAGCTTGATCATGTCTTGTTTATCAGCTTCTGAAAGACTTTCACTGATAAATATTGGTTTGGGGGATCCCTCTTCACCAACATCTATTTGAACAAGTTTATCTTCAGTCGGAGGTTCTTTTTGCTCAAATCGAAATTCCCATTGATTATCTAACCTTTGGGCCCATTGTTCTGAGTCAGGTAAGATTTCAAATTCTTCTTCGTCTTCATCACTATCTTCAGAATGGTCAATAGAAACCATATTGGAAGACAGAATGTTGCAGTAGAAGTCCCCGATACTCGTATCGGAATCCCAAGAAGTGGTACTAGAAGAATCAGATCTCTTATCTTCATCAGATTCGGGATCTTCATGGACAATATTGATGAAAGGAATATGAGCAGTATAGCCCAATCCGTATTTCGTCCTTCCATATTTCAAAGGAGGAATCCGAACGGGCATTTTTCTTCTTTTTCCATCATTGAGGCCAGTCCTGAAGTCATAGCCCATATTTTTGATAATGTCTTTAGATTGCTGACTATAACGACGAAGTTGTAATCTTCCAGTATCATCATTTTTGTCATCATCTTCTCAATCAGAAGGACTTTGGGGCCCTTTGTAAAAGAATATTGGAATGTCTCCTGCTTTCTGTTGGGAACTAGAAAGTATGAAGATTGTACAGGTTCTAGAGATACATCTGTATGAACAGTCTGTACAACTCCTATGGTTATTGTGTTCAAGTCATCTAACAGACTGTTCAACTGGAATTAGCAGAGTATCTCGTAAAGATGTGAGCTCCTTTGAAGCTTGAGATGGAAGAGTAGTCCGCCCTCCTACTGGAATTAGCAGAGTATCTCGTAAAGATACAGGAACTGTAGTACGCCCACTAACAGGAATGATCATTGTGTCTTGAGCAGACGACTGAGGTAACGGAGAGATCCGTCCACTCACTGGAATGATTAAAGAACCTTCTTCAGAGGGTTTGTGAGATTGTTGCTGAGTAGCTCGACTTTTAACAGGGATTATTAAAGTTTCACTTTGTGAATTTTCTTTCTCCATAGCTTGTATGACCCTTGTATACTCTTCTTTGTACATTCGGGAATCATTGAAATAAGCTTCAACCCCATGGAATGGATTTATATCAGCAACTTCTTTTTGTACTCTTCCATTGCTATCAATGTACTTAAAACACTGATGAAGAGTAGAAGGCACCATATTATTTTCATGAAGAAAGGGCCTCCCAAGAAGAAGATTGTAGGATCCCACGATCTCAATCACATAGAAAGTGACTTTGGATCTGAAATCGCCGATCTGAAGCTTCAGATGAATCTTTCCCAAAGGCTCACTTCGGCTTTGATTGAATCCCAAGATAGTAGTAACCGTCTTGGAGAGCTTGTGAAGAGGGATTTTTAATTCATCCAATAGACTCTTTGGCATTATGCTTATAGCAGACCCGGGATCAATGAGGATACGATCTATCTTCATTGTATCGATATAACCGGTGTAATAGAGAGGCCGATCATGTCGATTGTCTTCCAGTAGCATGTCGTCTTGTGTAAAGGTAATATTTGAAATAATCTCCAGTATACTGTTGCAATGTAAACAAATGGCAGGTTCCGCATCTGGCTTCTTCAATTGTGCAAGACAAGAGTCAGCTTGAAGAAGTGCTTCACTTAACGTCTCCCGAGTCTCTTTAGAAAGACGTAGAAGTTCAAAGAGGGACATTCTAGCTGGAGTATTAGCAAGCTGAGCTAGAATGTCAAAGTTGTAAGGCTTCTGAAGCCCAAGAGGAGGAGACTTCTTGATTGGTTTATCAAACCGAGCCTGTTGTTTGCCTTTCTCCAGAGCTGTGGGTTTAGGAAGAACAGGTTCAGTCGGTATAATTGAAGGAACAGGTGCAGTAGATGATTCTTCTTCAGGAGGAACATTAGGAACATCTTTATCAACTGGAGGGATATCAGTAGGATCCTCAGGATTCTTAGAATAATCCTTTAGATAAGGTTTCCCTGTTCGAGTAGCACTAACAAGTGCTTCTTCTTTTTCTTTTGGTTCTATATCAGAGGTAAACCCAAGAGAAGTCATATGACATGACTTGATCTTTCCAGCCTTCTTAGACTTTCGAGAAGTAGTTTTTTGAGGAGAAGGAGATTCAAAGTCTGCTACTAGATCAGGATGAATCCACATGATTTCTCCAGTCTCCAAAGTGATTGGTGCTAATCCTTCAGACTGTGGAGGAGGAATATTCACTATTTCAAGAGTTGTCTTGGGAATAGGAACAATTCCGTTTTCAAGAAATTGAGGAGGGAAGTCTCCAAATTGCATAAAGACGACATTAGAAGTGACAGTCTTCTCTTTCGGAGTAAGAGAGATAGCTCCAGACTTAATCATTTCTTGGATCTTTCCTTTCAGTACATAACATGTACGAATTGTGTGACCCAGCATTCTGTGGTATGGATAGTATTTGGGATGATCTGTCTTCCCAGCTTCATCAGGTTTCTTGATTTCAGGTAATTGTATTTTATTACCTTTCAGCAGACATTCAAAGATACCAAGGACATCGTCGTCGTCAAAAGAATATTCTTCTTTGGGGCGAGGTGTTCTTGATTGTTGAGTTGTAGAGGCAGGAGTTTGAACAGTTGATGCATCTTTGCTCTGAAGATTGACTTCAAGAGTTTCTTTTCCCTTGCGAGCATTATTTTTATTGTTAGCACCTTGACCTGTTTCTTTAGGAGTCATCTGCACTCCTAAACCTTTGAAGGTTTCAGCACTAATTTCTGCAGCTTTGGCACTGACTATGAAAGAAGGCCAGTCTTGAAATTGGGTGGAGCCCGTCCACATGCTGATGATTGGCAACAAGTTTGATTTGCATGTGTCAATGGTGACAGCATCAGGAGTTCTAAAAGGCATTTTCAGAGCTTCTCTTCGAAACCGTTCAATATATTCCTCTGTAGATTTATTATTTTTCTGCTTGATTCTAATAAGAGCAGACATAGTCATGTCATTGTGCCCTTCATAGAACCTTTCCAGAAACATCTGTTTGAAACCAGCAAATGAGGTAATGCACCCATCTGGGAGACTTCTATACCATTCATAAGCCGTTCCCTTGAGACATCCAATAAATACCCGAGTAAGGAGGGCATCACTTGGTTGCAGTTGATCAGTCATCACTTCAAAGTGATTAATAAACTGACTTGGAGAAGTGGTTCCATCATAGAATGAGATAGTAGGAGGCTTGTATTTAGGAGGATACGATACTTGCTTCCATTCTATCGGATAAGGTTGTTTGATACCTAATCTTTGTAAACCATCTTTCTGTTTGAATGCCTCGAATTGAGTTTTGAGATTCCTCAATTCCTCATTAACAACTCCGGAAGATTGTGGAGTGGTAGCTTGTAGAGAGTAATTGGGAGGAGGAACAGCATTGTAAGCACTACCCCCAGCTCCAGAGAGACTAGGATTTGGTTGAACTGGTCCAGGAGTATTAGATTGTACTGTTGGAGGAACTTGTACTGGACTTATATCAGTATCAACTGGTATAGCATCTGGTACAGTCTGTCGATTTTGCAATTGAGCTGTCATGAGTTCATACATCGACTTCATTGTGTCAGCCATAGACTTTATTTGCTGTTCCAAAGAAACAATTCTTTGGTCCTGAGGAGTTACTGAAGAAGAAGGTTCATTATTCAATTCAGTATTCCCATCCACCATATATGTCGTGACTGTACGAGGGACTATTGATGAATTAGTGGATGTTGTATGCTCTGAATCACTGCTTCGTGCATCAAAGTCATTTAGAGGAGAACTACCCCCAGTAGGAAGAGGTGGAAAGTTAGATTCTCCTAAGAATTCAGAATCAATTTCAGAGATCAAATTTCTTTGACTAGAGGCTAGGGCTCTTGCTCTGGTGTTTCTGTATACTCCATCTGGACTATCAGTTCTACCCCCAGTATCTCGGGAAGTCATGTTAACAGAAGCAAACAAAGGCTCATCTTCATCAGGCATAGGTTCACACTGAATCCGATTGAAGATAGATTGTCGTTTAGTTTGACATCTGCATTGCATTGTGACTCTTGGCTGGAAGTCACATTCATGATCACCATGGTCTTGAACCATTGATTGACATTTGCACTAAATTATGACTCTTGGCTGGAAGTCACATTCAGCATGATCTTTTGACATAGAATTACTCCTTCTCTTCTGTTGAAGATATTCTCGTAAATCTGTTTGTGAAGATTGAGGAGTATATTTCCTGTTCTTGGGTCTTGATGGCTCTTGATTATATAGAAAATAATTAATATGAGCCACATAGTTTCTTGCATACTCTGCATCTGGATCTTTTATATCCAATTGGTATGGTTTTTTAACACCAGAAGTGCTAAGTTTTGTTCTTAAATCAGTGGAAGGTAACACATTAATTTTGGAAACATGGAGTTTTCCTTCCATTGATCTGGATATTTGCAGAGAAGGAAGAGTTGAGCCATCCCTTTGATTAGGAGTTGGTAATAGACCCTCTTCTAGGGATAGATTCTGTGCCCAATTTGAAGAAGTCATAGAAGAAGACATTGAGGAATGTTTTTTCTTAGACTCATTCAGATTTTAAGACATAGAATGTCCAGAAGAAAAAGTAGTCAAGAGACTATCTCCTTTTCTTTGACTAACAAAATTGTCAGTCAAAGCTGTCCCTGAAGTGAAAACTACAGGAGCAGAAGAAACAAAAAAGTTATTCCTTTTCGAAGGGACTCTGTGTGGAAGACCACCCCCAGTTATAGTGGAACCTGGTAAAGAAGAAGAGATAGCTAAAGAGCCATTCTTCCTGGATGAAATACACGCTGAAACAGACTTGGTTAAAGAACCAGAGCTGTTAGCGTGACTTTTAATTTTAGAATTACACGCTGGAACAGACTTGGCTAAGAAGCCAGTACTGTCAGCGTGATTGTTGACTTTGTGATTGCACACTGGAACAGATTTGGCTAAGGAGCCAGTACTGTCAGGGTGACTTTTAGAATTGAATTTGCACACTGGAACAGATTTGGCTAAGGAGCCAGTACTGTCAGCGTGACTTTTAGAATTGAATTTGCACGCTGGAACAGATTTGGCTAAGGAGCCAGTACTGTCAGCGTGATTTTTAGAGTTGAATTTGCACGCTGGAACAGATTTGGCTAAGGAGCCAGTACTGTCAGCGTGACTTTTAGAATTGAATTTGCACACTGGAACAGATTTGGCTAAGGAGCCAGTACTGTCAGCGTGACTTTCAATTACTGTCATCTTCGAGCGCACAAGAGTGTGCGTGCTTGCAGTAGAGTTCTTGCCAGTGTTAGGAGTAGACACTGTGGCAGGAACTTCACCATTGACTGCCAACTGATTCTTAGGGACATAGACGGAGTGTCCCTTCGACTTGGCAGTAGTGATGGAGGCTGAAGTGGGCTTGCCACCCTTAGCCCGCTGCATTTCTTCGTAGGCGAGTTGATCGAACTTGATCGTCATCACCTTCTTCGTCGAGCCGACTGACGAAGTGTCGCATTGAGTTGTTGCCATCTCAGAAGAGGAGATGGTTTTTCCCAGCAGAGTCGCCAATTTGTTTTCCATAAAGAAATTCTCTTTATTTGTTGTGTTTCTGAAAAAATTATAACTGTAGGAATCCGATCTAGAAGACGATCGCTTTATCCCTTGGACTATGCGAAGAAGAAAAGCTCTCAAAATTTTGACAGTAGATATCAGTGTATCTGTACAATGAATGAGAAAAAGAACTCTATTTATAGAGTCAAAAATAGTAACTGAAAAGATAACTGTCTTCACAGCCTGTGCTTAGTTAAAAATCATGCAGGATTTAACATACGTAAGGTTGTGAGCAGTTAATGGACGTGGCCTGTAACTGTTGGACACATGACAATCATGCATGGGTCGTGTGCAAGTTACAGAACACGCAGACGAGAGATCAGTGGCATGGCTGCCACATACTCCAATTTGATGAAATCCACGCAGACTTGTTGAAGACGAAATCTACGCAAACTCGGTGTAGAAAGCTTCAAAATCCACACAAACTTGGGGCAAGAAGCTTCAGGATCCACGCAGACTTGAGGCAAAAAGCTTCAAAATCTACGCAGACTTGAGGAAGAAAACTTCCGAATCCACGCAAACTTGAGGTGAAGAACTCAAAGATACACGCAGACTTGAGATAGGACTGCCAGCTGTCTTGATTGGGCGTGCCTTGACTGACACAAAATCTCTGACAGTGATTGCTTTGTCAGTCGCATTAAATGACAAGAAACCCTTTTGGTACGCCAACTCGACGAAGGCTGAGTCTTGCTGAAGAAGATTTCGAAAGTCACGCAATAGACGGCTGTGATCTCTCGAATTCTGTGCATACGTGGCATACGAAGAGACGTTCTTCGACTGCCGTGCTGTCAGTCATAATTACTCTCTGACAAATGATGAGCTGTCTTCAGCGTGACTTGGTTCATATTGTCTGGATCAACTGAGGGTGACTTTTGAACTGGTTCTGATCAACTCAGCGTGACTATTTGGGCTTGTTCTGATCAACTCAGTGTGACTTTCATTTTTGAGGCCTACATGAAGCTCTGGCTCAACTCTACTCCCCCTCCCAACTGGAGCTCCCTGATCATCGAAGCTGAAGCCGCAGAAAAGAAGGCGGCCAATGCACGTCTTCTGGGTGTCAGCTTCCCCGCCTTTGATGATAAGGGGAAAAGGTCAACAGCCAACAACTCTGGGCGAGAAGCAAAGGGAAAACAGGCATTAACTGTTAATGCCTCGAAGGGCGCATCTGCGCCTACTCAGAAACCTCTACTGGCACCGAGACCCAAGGAGGTGTATTCATTCAATGACGAAGACACCCTGCAACTCTTTGAAATACTGAAGCAGGGTGACAAAATCAAACTTTCGGACCCAAAGCGGCCCGATGAAGTCAGGAAAGTGGACAACCCGAGGTACTGTCACTACCATCGGTTTGTCCGACACCCGACCAAGGACTGCTACGTCCTCAAGAATTACATCCAGCGCATGATCAATGCGGATGTAATCTCCATCGACTACGAAGAGAAGACGGTGTCAGCCAATGTGGTGTCACGCCAATTCGGTACCTTGCCGCCGACTACCACACAAGATGGTGTCGTCCCCATCCCTAAGGTGACCATGGAGGTGGTGAACTTGCCACCTACCCGTGACAATGCGAGTGGACTCATTCCACTCACCACATCTCGAGAAGAGGTCCTCTGGGTTCATCCCGACCTCGTCTCCGAGGTGACTCAACCGGAGGTACGCTCTACCTCCAAATCAAAAGGCAGGAAGATCAAGTCTTGCCGCATGGTCTCTTCTTCAACGGAAGAGGCACTTTCAGTGCAGACGCGTGCACAACAGAACGCTCAGCCCGGCGAAGCTGCCGCCGAGGTGGTGCCTCCTGGCACCATCCCTGAGGAGGGCCCGTCTAAACCCTCAGCAGCCAATAAGCAGAAGCAGGCGGAGGCTCGTTTCGACAGACCTCTACGGAAGGAGAATGCTTCGGGGCTAGCCAAGCCCCACAACTTTGACATACTGGCACAACTGGCCAGTACTCCTGCACGCTTGTCTTTGTTTGAGCTCCTGCGTCTTTCCAAAGACTCCCGAGAAGCTCTCTATGAAGCTCTGAAGGACGTCGAATCCTTTTCCAGTCAGGTCAAGCAGCCTGAAGACCTTCCAACTACTTGTGCGCACTGTCATTGTGCGGATGAAGTTATCCCAAACATAACTTTTACCCAACAGGACATGTTGCTCAAGCACCACCGACATAACCGACCGCTGTATTACACAGGGTACATCGGTTCAGTCAAGGTGAGCCAGATTCAGATCAATCCAGGGTCTTCCCTCAGCATTATCCCGAAGGTGCTGCTATCAAAACTGGGGATCCCAATGTACCGGCTGGCGCCCTCCAACACAACCATTAGTGGCTTCAACGCTAACAAAAGTGAGCCACTGGGAAAGATTCGACTGAAGTGTCACATAGGCAACCTCAAAACTAAGGTGACTTGTTATGTGGTGGACGCCGAGGTCAACTACAACATCCTGCTCGGCCGACCATGGCTACATGAGTACATGGTGGTGCCTTCCACGTTCCACCGATACATGAAATATGTATCCACTAACGGCGTCATTCGGACGGAGTTCGCAGACATCGATCCTTTCAAAGGGATTGAACCTTACTTCACCGATTCCGACTTGTACAAGCCACTTGACGAGGAGGAAGCCAACGATGCTGATGATGAGGCAGAGACGGCAACTGAGCCGAACACGGAGCCTGAGATGAATCCAGATGCCCCACTTAAGATCCGACTGAAGGGCAAACCACCCCAGAAGGTGCCTCCAATGAGCATCAAGCTATCAGGGAAAGCACCGACTCCTGAGGCTCCCCTGAAGATACGCCTCAAGGGAAAGCCGCCTCAAACATCGGCTCCCCTGGTGGCAAAATTACAGGGGAAGGCACCACTCACAGGAGGCGCAGTTGAGGCACCTTTGAAGGTGCGTCTTAAGGGCAAGCCCCCGCAGTCGTCCAAGATGCCAGAGAGGGCTCACATCGCCCTCTCAGACCCTAAAGTCAAAGCTGTGGTGGATTCTCCTGATCTGTAACGCCCCAGTCCCAAAATATATAGGACCAAGAACGTGAACATGCCAGCTGCACATATACGAAGAATACTCTAATATATAGAATCCTCGCATATGCACATAAGCTGTAAATAAATAATCACAGGCCAAAATAACATATCTAATCTCATCACAGCTCAACACAGAAGATAATGAAGTCCAAATAAATAAATAAGAGTACCAAAAGATAGCCGGGTGAACAAACTCACTCCAAACAGCTATAAAAAATAGTCTCACAAATCGGAGTCCGACCTCCGCAAAATAGAAAGAAAAAGAGATGTAAAATAATGTCTACAACTGTCTCATATAAGAAATAGACTAGGAATCATAAGGCACTGCCTCGTCATCAATGTAAGATATCTCCAATGTCGCTCCGTACTCCTGTAGAAAATCCTCTAAACCTGGAAAGATAACCAGGTCCTCAGGGGACATAGCAAGATACAAGAAAATACCATGCCATAATAAACTGTGATAATAATATAATAAGAGAAAAAGGTATGCATGCAATCGGGTTCCTGACCATTCTACTGTGAACATGCAGTTGAGATACAATCCTTCGACGCATGAGCCCTGGCTGAAAATAGGATCGGCATAGTTCCCATATAGGGTACCAGGGGCCTACGTCCATAACGCTCGGGAAGCGTCAGAGGGCACCATGTGCAAGGGGCTACGTCCATAACGCTCTGGATAACGTCAGAGGGCACCTGGAGCCTGCGTCTCCGGCGGAGCGCACAGGTAATCATGGAAGTGTAAAGAAGCCCATACGTCAGGTATTGTTCTCCCCACCCAATGCCTAGTATCATCATCTCCATGACTGATATAAACCTCTAATAACTGCCAAGTCTTCTAACATGCAATACTATTGGCAGTTACTCCTAACCGTCACACGCTCCATACGTATCGGTGGCCAGCCGACTACGCGGAAATGTGTCCTACATGTGACTCACATCACGTGATACAACAAGTGTTAAGGCCGTATGAGATATACCAATACCTCATCATTTGTGGGTGGTCAATAAACTAGGTCAATGCAAGAGAATAAATAAAGCAAGAAAGACGACCGATAGAGTCGCTTGCACCCAAGTGTGACTTGGACGCACAGTTAAAATATCATGAAACAATGCATAAATAACAACTGAAAATAAGAATATAATAATCACAGAGTAGGGTGGCAAGGTATCTTGCCTGGTGGTACAAAGTGGCAAGTCCAAAAGTAGCAAGTGTCCGCACCGAAAACTCACAAATCACAGATGACTCCAAACACTGAAACAAACATCAAAAATGGTCTCGGTGAAGAAGATATACCTAGAAAACGCCTGTCCAAAAGTCTGATTCTAGAACAGGGGCAAAATCGTAATTTCGGGTCAAAACGATGTCCGCCGTTGGACCCGCTTTGCACCGAAATGCGTGCCGAAGTCTACGGTCTCTAAAGTCATCAAACTACATGTCTACGGTTTCAGTTTGAGGAGAGTAACTCAACGGTATGTCCAGTTTTGGATTCCGAGGAGCCGTGTACAAAATCGCCCGTTTGAGTGGGTTGCGGGCCCGCCAAAAGTGGGTCCCGACTCGACCTTCTCAGAATCAAACCAAACTTGGCATGCAGGACCAGAATTTCGATCCGGACCTGTTGGCACAAGTTTCGTCTCGATTCGACGACTGTACACAAATTTATGGACAAGTTTGCAAAACGTCGATACGGGGGTATTTTGACGGATACACGTTGATTTCGTCGCATACACGCGATGAAACTGAGTTCCGTCAGTTCCCACATAACCGCAACGTCCATACGCGTCTTTCAATGCGTATAACACGCGACCACGTCGTCCGATTTGTCGGGACGACGTCGTATCGGACAGAAATTCAGAAATTTAATATTTTAGAAAACAGTTTTTCTCACAAGTTTAACATGGAATTAATACACACACAAATCGAAATACTAATCTACCAGTTACGTTTCCATCGTGGTTAGGTTGTCTTCAAACGTGTTCAATTAGTTTTTACAAAAGGTTAATGAACAGCGAGAAAAATGGCCGACAAGTTGGCGTTTCAAAACAGTTTTCAGGATTCAGAAAAGTGGGTTTTTCTCCAACTTCGTCTCGATTTTTCGAGCAAGTCGGATGTCCATGTCAAAATCCACCTAGGGGATCTTGAAGAGGGTCATGAGGGCTTTCTACAGAAATTTACGGCTCTAAAAACGGACTAGAATCGAGAGAGAAATTGAACGGGGAAGTTGGGTACCTTGAGTGGGAAAACTGCTCCGTGGGTGACGCGGGGCTGACTTCTAAAGCTCCGTTCGTCGCGTACAGATCTCCGTTGCTGGTGAAACGAAGTCGAGGACGAAGAGGGTATAATCAGCTTCAACTTTCTTTTTGGAAGATTAGGGTTTGGTTGTTTGTAGAGAAAGTTATATATATACTAACTTTCAATAAAACCTAATACGAGTGGGTTTAGGAATAACCAAAAAGTGTGGGCTCGGGTTTGTTCCCCTCTTGCTCGGGTTGCTAAGGTGGGGTCGGGTGGGTGTTACTCCCTATAGCAGCAAAGTTGCTGCTTTGCTTTATTTTACTTGGGAGGGTTTGGCCGTTTGGGGTGAGGTGGACGGCCCCACGTGGGTTGGTCCCTTCACCCCAATGTTATTATTTTTTTTTCCCTTTTTTTTCCATTAAGCACCAATTGGTGCTGCCAATAATGGCTCGGCGCCCCCCCCTTGCTGGGGTGTTGGCCGCCCCTAAACAGTATTATTTATACTATTATTATTATTATAAACAATAATCAATATATATATATATATATATATATATATATATATATTTTTTAAGCACGCCAAAAAAAAATCCTAAAATTTACAAATAAATTTCTAAAATCCTAAAATTTTATACACCTTATTTAATATAATTATTAACATGCACCCATATAATAATATATATTTACACTCATACTTTAATTATACTAATAACTTAATAGTAATTAATCCTTAACTAATAAAAATACGTAATAAATTAATTTAACCTTTAAAAATCAATTAAAAATATGGGGGTTTACATGATCCGACCCCAGTGCTTACAGATGAGGAGCTTGGCGAATATATCTCTGCTGATGTAGATGCACCCTCCTTAGACAATGTAATCCCACGGGATAAGATCTCGTATTTTATCAATAATAGAGTGTCTTTTAATTATTCTTGTCTTCCGCACTGGAATACCATGTATACATTAGATCACGCTCTACGGTCGTTGCAAACACAAATAACGACCGTAAATTATGTAAATCGAGTAGTCCCGTCTCAAGGAGTCTGTTTCATAGCCCCTCCACGAAGCCGAGACGAAGGATCCATCATTTTGGGCAAAGTCGAGCGTCATCAAGACCTCCCGCCACTCGAGCCAAAACCTGATACCGGCAGAGTACAAGTCTATCGGTACACGGATACGACAAAGCACATCATCCAAAAGATGGGCTACGACCTAAACAGCAACAAAGGCCTAAACTACGGCAAAGGTTGACATCTCCCTCTCCGATTTCCAACTCCCAAAGGAAAGCCGCAAGATTACTACAACAAAACTCGACGGGGGGTAGGCTATGTCACGCCACCATCAACTCCAGAGAGTTCAGACGCAGAAGACGTAGAACATTCCCACTCGTCCGAAGCGTCGACTTGGGATTCCGATACCAGTATCGGATCAGTTTTCAGGAAAGTGCTGTCAGCTAACATGACGTCAGCACAACCTCAAAAAGGTGAAGGCGAAGACCAAACGCCGGAATCCTTCGAAGAAGAACCCTGGGCTCAACGCCTAGGGGAGCAATGGGAGTCTCATTTTGAGTTACGTGAACCTCCCACCGAAGACGAAGTCGAGCAGATCGACCTTGGGGACGGATCTTCTTCCAAACCCATCTTCATCAGCAAAAGCCTAGAAGGAGAAGACCGAGAGGCTTTAATCCAGCTGACTAAAGAGTATATCGACGTCTTTGCCTGGAGCTACGAAGACATGCCAGGACTCGATCCACAGATCGCAATGCATAGGTTGAACATCTTACCTGATGTCAAACCTATCAAACAACAACAGCGACATTTCCGTCCGGACATCATAAATGCCATCGATCAGGAGGTGGACAAACTCTTGACTAGCGGCTTCATCCGTGAGGAACAACACCCAGATTGGGTAGCCAACGTCGTACCTGTCACCAAGAAGAACGGGAAGATACGAGTCTGTATCGACTTCAGGGACCTCAATTCTGCTTTTCTGAAGGACAAATTCCTACTTCCGATCACCGATGTAATGATCGACAACACATGTGGCTTTGAACGTATGTCCTTCATGGATGGGTATTCAGGCTACAATCAAATCAAGATGTTCCCCGATGACACGAAACACACGTCATTCAGGACTCCAAAGGGTGTTTTCTGCTACACAGTAATGCCCTTCGGCTTGAAGAACGCCGGTGCGACATACCAACGAGCCATGAGCACCATCTTCCGTCAACATCTTCACAAGACAGTCGAATGCTATGTTGACGACATCGCAGTCAAGAGCTGCCTCAAAGGAGATCACCTACAGGATCTGAAGACAGTTTTCGATCTCATGCGGGCACATCAACTCAAAATGAATCCCGCTAAATCCTTCCTGGGGGTTTCTAGCGGCAAATTCTTGGGCTTTGTCATCACGGCGAAAGGCATTCATGTTGATCCCGAGAAGACCAAAGCCATCCTTAACATGGACCCTCCGAAGAATCTTCGAGAACTTCGGGGCTTACAGGGGCGTCTGGCATACATCCCGAGGTTCATAGCAAACCTCTCCGGTAAATGTCAACCCTTTACTCAGCTCATGAAAAAGGGAGTCTCTTACGTCTGGACAGAGGAGTGCCAAAAGGCTTTCGACGACATCAAAGCCTACTTGACGAGCCCACCATTCCTGGTGGCACATGTCGTCGGCAAACCATTTCTCCTCTACGTCCGTGCCATGGATCATTCTCTTGGAGCTCTGCTGGTTCAAAACAGCGATACAGGCTATGAGCAAGCAATCTACTACCTCAGTCGAACGCTCATCGGGGCCGAACACCGGTACAACCCCGTCGAAAAGAAGTGCTTGGCTTTGGTGATTGCCATCCAGAAGACCCGTCATTATGTCTCGGGCCAGACAATTCATGTCATTTCCCGAGTCAATCCACTCAGAGTCCTCATGACGAAGCCAGGATCATTGAACTCCCGGCTAGCCACATGGGCGATTTTGCTAACACCATATAATATGGTGTTTGTCCCGCAAAAAGCTGTCAAAGGTCAAGCTCTGGCTGACTTTTTAGCTGCACATCCCATCCCAGAATCCTCAAAGCTCTATGAAGATATCCCGGATGAGGTCCAAGAATCCAACGTCACCGAAGGAAGCTCCGTTTGGCGGATGTTTTTCGATGGCGCTTCAAGAACAGGCCCCAAAGGCCAAATCATCGCAGGAGTGGGGGTAGTCTTAGTCTCCCCCGATCAGTTGGTCATCCAGCGTGCTTACTCACTTTCGAAGCCGTGCTCCAACAATGTTGTCGAGTACAATGCACTCGTCATGGGACTCCAGCTCGCACAACAGCTGGGGGTCGACCATCTGGAAGCCTACGGTGACTCAAAACTTGTCGTGAACCAGATTCGGAGGCAATATGAGGTTCGTCATGAAGATCTGATCCCTTACCATGAGGTTGCATTGAACATCATTTCAATCTTCACCGGGTTCTTCATCGAACACGTACCTCGTCTGCAAAACTTGGAGGCTGACGCTCTGGCTGGCCTCGCAGCCTCATTGGCAGCGCCCTTTGGGACTCAACACTATGTCACGGTAACAGGCCGAGACTTGATTTATCCTAGAAACAACCTGTGCTTGCGAGTGGCTCACGCCATGCCAACGAACACTGGTGTTAATGTTCGAGACTGGAGGTTCCCGTTCATCGACTTTGCTGTCTATGGAATCCTTTCAGAGGACCCAAGGAAGTCGTCTCAGTCAGAAGACGCTCTCTTCGATTCTACTACGATACAGCTACCAAAATGCTATACCGACGCTCCTTCGATGGGCTCCTCCTTCGATGCCTGTCCAACGAAGAAGCAGCCGAAGCTCTTCAAGAAGCTCATGACGGAACTTACGGAGCTCATCAACCCGGTCCTAAGTTGCAGGATCAACTGCGACGTATGGGCTACTACTGGCCAACCATGGCCGCCGACGCTGTTGAATATGCTAAGAAGTGTCACGTATGCCAACTTCATGCAGACTTCATACATACACCGTCTGAACCACTACATCCTACAGTCGCCTCCTGGCCCTTCGAAGCCTGGGGAATGGATATTGTGGGACCTATCACCCCTCCTTCATCAAGAGGACACCCCTTCATCCTGGCCATCACCGATTACTTCTCCAAATGGGCAGAAGCAGTCCCACTGGCGAAAGTAAAGAGCTCCAGGGTGGTCAACTTTATCAAACACCATATCATTTACCGTTTCGGAGTACCCCGACGGATCATTCATGACAACGGTCCTCAGTTTATCAGCCATATTTTTAGCAGGTTCTGTGACAAGAATCGCATTCAAAATGTGGCATCTACCGCCTATAATCCGGCAGCAAACGGGTTAGCAGAGGCGTTCAACAAAACAATCGTCAGGCTGCTCAAAAAGGTCGTGTCATCCAATAAACGCGACTGGGACGAAAAGGTTGGCGAATGCCTTTGGGCCTACCGTACAACGGTACGGACCCCAATAGGCAACACACCATTCTCTCTGGTCTACGGGAGCGAAGCGGTACTGCCTCTCGAGATCCAGATACCCTCACTCCATGTAGCAATAACAAACAAACTCACAGAAGAGGACAATCAACGTCGTCGTCTACGGAAACTGGAGGCACTCGATGAGAAGCGTCTCCTAGCTCAACAACGCATCGAACTCTACCAAGCCCGTATATCACAAGCTTTCAACAAGAAGGTCAAACAGAGGACTTTCCAAGTTGGCGACCTAGTTTTAGCAGTCAGAAGGCCAATGGTGTTAACTCACAAGACACCAGGAAAGTTCGAGCCCAAGTGGAAAGGACCTTTCATCATAGAGACGGTATACTCAAACGGTGCTTACCGCCTCGCCAAACCCAATAGAGACTTGTTTATGATGCCCATCAACGGCAAGTTCCTAAAGAAGTACTATTCTTGACATCCTTCAGACATGTACTTTCCCAAAGGGGATCTGTGGGCCCAATCATCGGGACTCACAAACAATCTCCTTCCACAAACTCATCCGCTTTTGGAACCCAGCTGTTCCGTGGCTTCCTTCAGTAGAAAGACAACCACGTCCACATCACCTCTGAGTTGTTCTTCTACACCCTACAAAGCGGAATCTTACACTACGTAAGTCGATGCTACCCTTCATGTTTACCACGTCCACCTTACCTCTGAGTAAACATCTCGTACAAACAACTCCTGCGTTGTCGTACATTGATCGCCGAACTTCCACGTCCACATCACCTCTGAGTTGTTCAGCGTATCCCTCAGGATCATTCCTACCACGTCCATCACACCTCTGAGTAGGATGATTCTATCATTTGAACCCTAATGATTGCTACGTCTACATTACCTCTGAGCAAACATGTCGGTTCTTTCAAACTTATTATCTGTGCCTAAAAACCAAGGTGCGCAAAAGATAATAGGTCCACACAAATTATCAAGTTCATAATAACAAAAATGAACACATCACAAAAAGTTGAGTACTTCTTTATTTTCTGAAAGAGAGAGTACAAAAGACTACACTATCCCTCAGCAAAGGGTTACAAAAGAGCATAAAAAAGGGAAAAGCTACAGTCCCTGAACCTCCCCAGGGTGGGATGAGAGCTCCCTGACTCGAAGTCTTAGGTCGGCTGTACGGGCCTCCACAGTCGCCAGGACTCGTCGCTCAGCTTCTTGACGCATCAATTCAACAGCCCCAGCGGAAGTATCGCTCTCATGCTTCTCATCAAGCTGTTGTCGCTGCTGCGCCAAGGCAAGAGTCCGCTGAGTAAAAGTTGCTTCTTCCTTCTTGAATGCTGTGTGTTCAGCACGGACACGCTCGGCATCTAACTGGAGTCGGGTTCGTTGGTCCTCAAGGCAGCGCATCTGGGTGTCGATCTCCGCGATATTAGCATCCAATGCAGCTCGAGTTTCCGCCGTCGTCTTCATGGACTGAGACAACTCCTCTACCACAGCCTCAGTCTCAGCCACCTCGCGCTCCCAAATGCCCACAGTAGCCTGGTATGAAGACTCGACCTCGGCAATCAGCTTCCCCTTCTCCGCATCTATCAGGACGGAGAGGTTATTTCGCTGGATGCGCTGAAGTTCCGCGAGCCGCTCGTCCAGCTCGATCACCGAAGCCTCCAGAATTTTGGCCATATGGTCATGGCCTTGGTGAATGCGGATCAGCTCGATACAGGGCATTGCCAGAGCTCTTGCCGTTGCAAAGCTCCCGTTGGCATCCATCACAGCAGATACACCCTTCTGTAGCATTTTGTACACCCCCTCGACGAGGAATTTCATATATTCGTCTGCATCCGCCAGGACCTGCGGCGTCATAGCAGGAGTTGGAGGAGCTACTACAGTTTGCGGACCAGAAGAAGATCCGCCAACCTCAACCTGCGAGGCTTGAACCTCGGCATCAATGGGCTCTTCATCAACAGGGGCTGGACTGCTAGTCCGAGGAGCCGAAGGAACAGAGGAAGCCCGCACAGGCGTCGAGATAGTACCCCAAGTAGGAGGGGCAACGGAGGGTTCCACACCCTCGCCCTTCTCAAGCCCGGAGGAACCACCGACGTCAGCGGCCACCTCTTCTACCCCCAACGTCCTATCAACAGCTGGTACCTCCCTCGGCAGAATAGGAAGATTATTACTTGTCTCTTGACCCGCCTCAGCGGTCGTGACCAGCAGACGGGTCTTGTCATCAAGTCCCTCAACAGGGACAAAATCTATCGCTATCTCCTGATCGGTAGCCGCCTCAACTTCCACGGTTGAAGTTGGGGTAAGACTCGGCAATGATACAGCCGATCTCCCCTCATCATGACAAAGAGAGGAATCAACCCTCTCCTCTGTCCCAACTATATCTGTCGCCCCCGCAACAGACTGTTACGGATCTGCGGCAACGTCATCCAAGGCCGACGCTGTGGCCTTCATCTTCTCGGAAGCTGCTGCATCCTCAGCTTCCCATCTGACATAATCCGAAGATGTCAAGTAGTTACATGAGGCTGAGCCTTGCCCCTATCCCTCCGGTGCATCAGATAATGGTGGCTCGTCACCTCTTTGAATACAGCCATCATCTTCGGGTTCTTATCCTCCAGAACCTGGATCTCCTCATTTGACGAGAAATACTCCTCGTAAGGTTCCGATCCCCAGGAGAGTTTTGATACCTCGTACATCTCATGAAGTGCGAGCCCTAGCTCCCCCACTGGAGTGAAGAAGGTCCCGGTATGGGTATCAAACATCTCCAAAAGCGCAAGGAACATGTGCCTGTTAATCTCTACACCTGCCTGAGTGGCACGGATTGCGGCGGTCAGCCCAATCTCTTGGAGCTCAGTCTGAAACCGCGACAGGATCCAGTGTGTCAGTTTGTCCCATTTTGAAATATAATGACACCAACCCTCTACCCGAAATTCTCCCTTGGGGTATGATTGTTCCATCAACAACATGCGACGAGCAAAAGTCGAGGCACCTAAGGCAAAAGTATTGACGGGAACATCGCTATAAATACTCCCAGGACGAAGAGTCCGCCAGGTGTAAGAGGTACCAGCTCGCGAGGCGGCAAGAGTATCCCTCTGATCAGAAGAAGAATCAATTCTGATGACGCCTGCTATAGCTCCTCCTTGAGATGGAGTAATGTCCCAGGACATTCTCCTTTTGGAAGCAAGACGACAGAAGGTTAACAAAGGCCATTGGCGTTCAAGCTGCCTGACGGTCGTATGCACACCCCTGGCTGTAAAGAACCAATCTTCTTTGACCTTCAGCACCTTGGCGTCAGTAGAAGAAAGGCGGTCTCCGAACAGGAACTCGGGCTTCAAGAAGGTCACGTTATCGGAAGTGGCAGATTTTAGAACGCCACGTTCCATCATCCGTTTAAGGAACCCGTGATGTTGTTCCCGAATTTGAATCATTCTTTCGGGATGCTGATCCAACATAATAGCCGCTTGAGCAGGGTTTATCAGCGGGTTAGCGGTAGAGCCTCGGCGCATCATCAAGGCGTGAGCCCATGCGCGTCAGCGAAGGCTTCGGCGCATCATCAGGGTGTAAAACCCATGTGCGTCAGCAATTAAAGCCACGGTGCATGATAAAGGCCTGAGCCTATGCACGTCGGCAGGAAAGTTTTCAACATCGATAGGAGACAATAAAGCTCACCGACTACCGCCGGCCGAACTTCGACAGACGGGCGAGGAATGTCACTCACGACAGCCTCTACGGGCTCCTTCTCCTTCCCCTTTCCTTTGCCGGCACCGCCGCGAGGAGTCTTGGGAGCCATTCTAACAGATAGGAAGAAATTAGGGTTTTCAGAAGAACTCTAAAAGGAGGCAAAGGCACAGAGCAGAAGAGCTCTCTCTCTCTCCACCTCTCACCTATTTATAGGCCGTGGTCGCACGCGTGAACCGATGACGAGTGATCTCAGCCGTCGCCTCGGGTCTTGTGAAGATAACAGCAGATAAAACCAAAAGATCATCATTAATCTTTTCGGTTACCGAGGCATTATCATATCCATTAAATGAGAAGAGCATGCGGCTAAACAGGCATGCGCCCCAACAGTCATGCGCCCTGATCGCCATGCTTCTTATTCAAAGTATTCCAAAACTTATTCAAAAGTTTTGAAAACTTTGAAGGGGGTCTTGTAGAAGCATAGAATTTCACAACCAGAAAGACCATGCGCCAGACACTACATGCGCCAGATCTCAAACAGCAAAGTCAATAGCCATCGACATTTGAAGAAGGACTTTTTATTTATATATAAAAGTCTATTACATGTCTAGAAAAGGTTGTACAAAGGAGAATCCTAAGTCTACAGCCAGCGGCCACCATGCGCCTCCAGATAGGCGCAGCAGCCACCATGCGCCACCAGTGAGGCGCAGCAGATACTATGCGCCTCCATCCAGGCGCATCCCACTATCTCTTCAGCAGCTCAGTTATGTGCATCCAGCTCAGTTATGTGCATCCCTTCAGCAGCCCAGTTATGTGCCGCTCTTCCAACCAGGCTCACCTGGCCGAGCAGCAGCTTATGTGTCGCTCTTCCAGCTAGGCTCACCTGATAAGTGCTTCGATTACACAAAGCATTTAACCCTCTGGCTGGAACCAAGAAAGAGAAGAGCACCGCAAATCTGTGGCCAGGGGAGGCTTCAAAAGAGCCTCCAAAGACCAAGGAAGACCGTGATCGAAATCACGGCAAAAGGAGCAGCTTTCAACATAATCAGAGTGGGCAGCACCCACTTTGAAGGAAGAGAGAGCCTAGCACCGCAATTTCGATCTACGGCTCTTCCGGAACAATGGAGACGAGGCACGAGCATCCCTATCTTTGGATGCAACAGGCACCTTCCGCCCGCCTCGGAAGCCCTCGACTCCGTCTTTTGGATGTAACAGTCACCTTCAGGAGCATTAACGATGACATGGCGTCTCATCTTCACCCTCGGGAGCACTTCGTCAACAGAATGCACCCGAGAACCCGAGTTCATGTTGGAAAGACGTGAGAGAGTGAGAGGCCAACCTTCTCTCCATGCCACTATTTATAGGCCGGGCAGATCAAACCCATGCGCCAAGTGGATGGCTCTCCGAATTCCGTGCAATGAACTCATATTAAATGGATGAACCGGACGCCTCGACTTCAGCCAAACGGCTATTAAAAGCACTCGAGAAGCGAAACAGCCGCATCATCAGAGACGTGTCGGATGCGCCGGCTGGACAGCGTATCATACCCCTTCAAACATCAAACGCCTCCAACAGATGTGCCCTTTACCGAGAGCATCACAGGGGATGCGCCCCCATACGTCCCCATACGCTTAGTGGAACGTCAACCGACACGCCCACTCAGCTGTCCATCGAATGTCACCAACATTAAATGCTGAACTGACAGAGTTGGCAGCACGCCTTCCCAAGCCTGAACGGTTGACAGCTTTTGCAGAAAACGAAGCGTCCACAACGTCAGCATCATCACGACTTTATCTCGACGGCTACTGCCACGTGGCTACTCGACCACCCGCATGCGCCTCCGCGGCCATGCGCCCAAACCCGCATGCGCCTCAAAAGCCATGCATCTCAAACCCTTCACTGATCCCTAAAGACAGAAGAAGAGTCTCCAGTTGAAGCTTTGCATGCGCCTCAAAAGCCATGCGCCCCAGACTGATCTCTGATCCCGAAAGACAGAAGGAAAGTCGCTCGCATGCGCCTCAAAAGCCATGCGCCCAGAACGGTTCGTGACTTCTAAAGGTCACGAGCCAAAATCTCATCATGCGTCCAATCCAAGGCGCATCCCACCAAATCATCCCCCCACCAAATCAGAGATCTCCGAGCCATGGGTCGACGACACGTGTCCTTTGACTGAACTCATCCAAGATCTCAGCAACAGAAAGATCTTCTCCTCTGCTATGTGCCGGCTCACAACAGCAGTATGAAGAATTCAACCCCGCGAGTAGGGCGCATCATCCATGCGCCTCCATCAGCAATCTCCACGTGGCGTCCCCACGCACCGGCGCATCCTACATATGCGCGCATGAGCAGCCAACCTGCCCAGCTATAAATAGAGAAACCATTTCCTTTTTACACACACACAGACAGAGACGAACAAACATACCACCCGAGAGGCAGATACAGACATTCAACGTCTTCCTCCTCTCAGCAAGCTCCGACACCCAGAGCAATCTACACCTTCAGAGAATCGATAATCGTCGTTAGCCCGTCAACAGAGTCAACGCATTACCACTCGCTCCATTGGCACTTAGGACCCAGATTAAACAAAAGTGTACTCCTAGGACTACATCTAAGTCCTATATTGTAACACTGTTCTATTTGTATTAAGATTTGCAATCAAACGATTTTAATGGCAAACACAAATATGCACATACGAATTTAATGTACACCAATTATCCAAGAATCATATAGACCAAACCAAATTAATATAAAATAGATATCAATTATCCTGAAGAGTAACCTAATATCCGTCGTGATGTATCTCCAAGTGTGAGAACGGATGGCTCAGAACACAACCCAAGGTTTATTCTAGCATACATTAGTGTGAATCATCTATGTTCTATACGTATGGTGTAGTATATATTCTTATCGTATCTAGTATCTGAAGAATGTAACAGAATCAAGATGAACTCACATAATGTAATACTAAGACATCATCTACTACTATATAAGATATAGTGATAGGTTGTCGTATCATCATTGCCGAGGGATGAGGGTCGGAGGACAGTCAACTTTATCTACGGCTACATAGTTTCTGCCTCGCCAGTCGAATGGCTGCAGGGACTATGTCCTGATCACCATGTCGTACCGTAGATTAATACAAATGGAGCTGGAGCCAAAATACAGAAACCAAAATACAAAATACAGAATCAAATCCCTGGGTTCGCCGAAAATACAAAACACAGTTCTAATTTATATGTATTTTAAGTGTGAGAACGGATGGCTCAGAACATAACCCAACCGGAGAGGATACTCTGAGAGATCCATCTGAGTAGGACGTATACTCTGAGAGATCACCTTTACAAGAATGATATCAGTAGTGGGATTGAGTGTTGGAGGAGATATTATCATAGTATACGTCCTACTCAGATGGGTCTCTCAATGTTACTATTTTTTTCTGACAGCATGGTGGATGTGATCCGTCAACAGATTCTTGCTCCGAGCCAAAATTTTGCCCCGGAGCTCAAATGGACATCCTTCGTGTAGAGCTCGAGTGAGAGGTTCCTGACGGCATGGTGGTCTCCTTTGTTAAAGTATCCGTGCTCGTCCCACAACCAATGTGGGATGAGCACGGATTCTTTGACAAAGGAGACCACCATGCTGTCAGGAACCTCTCACTCGAGCTCTACACGAAGGATGTCCACTTGAGCTCCGGAACAAAGTTTTGGCTCGGAGCAAGAATCTGTTGACGGAGCACATCCACCTTGCTGTCAGAAAAAATAGTAACGGTGAGAGATCCATCTGAGTATGACGTATACTCTGATAATATCTCCTCCAACACTCAATACCACTACTGATATCATTCTTGTAAAGGTGATCTCTCAGAGTATACATCCTACTCAGATGGATCTCTCAGAGTATCCTCTCTGGTTGGTTGTCGTATCATCATTGCCGAGGGATGAGGGTCGTAGGACAGTCAACTTCATCTACGGTTATATAGTTTTTGCCTCGCCAGTCGAATAGCTGCAGGGACTATGTCCTGATCACCATGTCGTAGTCCAATATAATCCAGAGATTAACATAATACTAATTCATATATGTATTCCAATACAAATAGTCTAATACAAAAACAACCCAATACAAATAGTCCAATACAAATAAGTACTGATAGCTAATGAGAACCATGCAGCTCACGCAAACGCTCAGTGATACGATCACGCAACCACCTCAAAAAAGCGAGATCTTTGGCGTGAGGAGAGATGTCGTCCCTTGCAAGTGTTGCATGAATAGAACTCCCAGTCTCGCTAGCTACCGGTGCTGGATGAATAGAACTCCCGGTCTCACTAGCAACCGGTGCCACTTCCTCCTTAACTGTAGGAGGAGCCACCTCAGCATTCACTATTTTCCTCAAACGACGTGCCGCTCCTCGGTTCATGGGTGCCATCTGGTAAGATCGATAGTCACAAATAATATAATTATAACATAAGCAAGCTAAAAGGAACCATCATATAATCTGAGTACATTTTTGAAAGCCGATAAAGTATAAAAAATTCGATTTTTTGCTAAGTGTAAGAACGGATGGCTCAGAACACAACCCAAGATTCATTCTAGCATATATTAGTGTGAATCATCTATGTTCTGTACATATGTTGTAGTATATGTTCTTATCGTATATAGTATCTGAAGAATGTAACAGAATCAAGATGAACTCACATAATGTAATACTAAGACATCATCTACTACTATATAAGATATAGTGATAGGTTGTCGTATCATCATTGCCGAGGGATAAGGGTCGGATGACAGTCAACTTTATCTACGGCTACATAGTTTCTGCCTCGCCAGTCGAATGGCTGCAGGAACTATGTCCTGATCACCATGTCGTACCGTAGATTAATGCAAATGGAGCTGGAGCTGGAGCCAAAATACAGTACTACTTGTACCATTTTACTCTCTCTCTCCTTCCTCCCCTCTGGCGCTCTCACTCTCTCTGTCGCTCTCACACTACTAATTCCTATGTGTTTTAAGTGTGAGAACGGATGGCTCAGAACACAACCCAAAATTCATTCTAGCATAAATTAGTGTGAATCATCTATGTTCTGTACATATGGTGTAGTATATGTTCTTAACGTATCTAGTATCTGAAGGATATAACAAAATCAAGATGAACTCACATAATGTAATACTAAGACATCATCTACTACTATATAAGATATAGTGATAGGTTGTCGTATCATCATTGTCGAGGGAGAGGGTCGGAGGACAGTCAACTTTATCTACGGCTACATAGTTTCTATCTCGCCAGTCGAATGGCTGCAGGGACTATGTCCTGATCACCATGTCGTACCGTATATTAATGCAAATGGAGCTGGAAATATCCGTCGCTAACCGGTCACTAGTCCGTCACTAACTGAGATTATCACATACACATATGTATATCACAGCTAGATGTATAGATATATACATCTATATAGAAGCACACAACTGATACACTCTAAGGGTCGGTTTTCCAGAAAAAATTTCACTTATTCAGTGACTTGGGTGAAGCGAATGTCCCAAGGATATTCTTAACAAAGAAGGCAGATGAAGAACTTGCACTGTCCTTGAGACAGTGAACATATACACCATGAACCCAAACCCTATATTCACATTTACTAATCCAAACACCACCAAACTAATGGATAACACCCAATATGGATAACACATTAATTAGCCAATATATAAACTCAGATGAATTTGAGAAGCAAAGTCCCCCGTTGCTCCAAGCCCGCCGCGCAGTAGTTCGGTTGTATATATATACGAAGAGTGCTTATGGTTGTGCGTCGGTTGCATATACCCCCGACGTCCACGCCCCAAGCCAGCCGCCCAGCCCCCGACGCTGCCGCCCCAAGCCCGCCACCCAGCCCCCGACGCCCCCACCCCAAGCCCGCCGCCCAGCTCCCGACGCCCCCGCCCCAAGCCAGCCGCCCAGCCCCCGACGCCCCCGCCCCAAGCCCGCCGCCCAGCCCCCGACGCCTCCGCCACAAGCCCACCGCCCAGCCCCCGACCCAAGCCAGCCGCCCAACCCCCGACACTCCAGCCCCAAGCCTGCCGCCCAGCTCTCGACGTCCCCGCCCCAAGCAAGCAGCCCAGCCCCCGACGCCCCCGCCCAAGTCCGTCGCCCTGCCCCCGACGCCCCCGTCCCAAGCCTACCGCCCAACCCCCGACCCAAGCCAGCCACCCAGCCCCCGACGCCCCAGCACCAAGCCCGCCGTCCAGCCTTCGACGCCCCCGTCCCAAACCCGTCGCCCCCGCTGCCCCTATACGACACCGCGAGAGAGAGAGAGAGAGGGGATTACCTTCGGGAGAGAGAGAGGAGAGGACGCCGACGCCGATCACCGAAGCCGCAGGAGAGGGAGAGAGAGGAGAGAGAGTGAATTTGGGGGAATGCAAAAAGTTTCTCCCGCCGTTTCAATTTAAGTCTGGAACGTATATTTAGCGACGGACTAGCGACGGCTTATAATCCGTCGCCCGGCAGTCGCTATTTTTGATACTTGCCGACTGAATATCCGTCGCTACGTAGTCGAAGAAATGTCCCACCAATTCTCTACACAATTCCTGCCAAATAATCGACTGCGTAGCGGCGACTGGCTATCCGTCGCTATATCTCTGACACCCTAGCGACGGATGTGCGACCTTTCCTCCCCCTAAAATTAAAATAAAAAATGTAACGGCGTATGGTCGGTAATCCATCGGCGAGTGGCCACGAAGCCGTCGCTAACGCCGACTGAAAATTTTCGTCGCTAATGTTTCGTCGCTAATTTACTGTATTTTGGTAGTGTGTGTATCCTATGAGCCTATGTAGTATGGATATCATGTGAATGTAGGTATCATAGGTTGTCAAAAATATGTATGATATAGTACATATATATATATATATATATATATATATATATATATATATATATATATATATATATATATATATATATATATATTATTGTTAGGTAATATATGTTAGTATAGTGTGTGTGTGTTTGAATGAGACAAGGATGTGTGTGGTTAGTAGAGAGAAGTAAGATTGATAGAGGATATGTGCTAGTATGTGTTTGATGTTGTATAGATGGTAGTGTAGTGTGTGTGTGTGTGTTGTGAAGGTGAGAGAGTTGGGAGGCTTCATGTCATCCTATTTGACTTGAGGCTAGTGTGGTTTGTTGAGTGATTTGTGTTTTGGTTGAGTGGTAGTGTGTTTGTATATAGATGTGTGTTGGTGTGTTAGAAGAGAGGGGGTGAATTTGGTATATGTGTTTGTGTGTGTGTGTTAGTGTTGGAGTGGAGAGGGATTTAGATATTTTATGTATGGATATGTTAGTATGTTTGTGGTTATGTTAGAATCTATGTAGAGGTTAGAGGTATCTTAGAAGTTAGATAGTGATGTCTTGTATAAGTTAGATAGTTAGTTGTGTTAGTCTATGTTATTGTTAGTTAGAGAGGACATATGTTAGTTGGTTAGAGTTAGAGATGGATATATATACATATACGTTATGGTTAGATATTAGTTAGTGGATGTTAGTTGTGTTAGATTTCTAAGTTGGAATAGATGGTTAGAAGTTATATGTTAGAGTTGGTTAGTATCTTGTATTAGAGATATAAGTTAGGATATAGAGTGATATCTTGAGATACCATAGTGGTATCTTAGGATATTTTGGGTATTTGCCTATTACCTTAAGGTAATGTATTTACTTATAAGGTAAAGGGGACTTACCTACAAGGTTAGTGGGGTAGTGTTTCTAGTGGTAGAAAATAAGGTTGGTCATGTTATGTTATATGTCATGTTATGTTATCTTCAGGGTAAGTGGTAGATGTTTTGAGTTGGTTTTGAGAGTTATTCTAAAAGTAGCATTCTAGATAGATGGAGGTTAGATAGATGTTGGTTTTTGAGTGGTAGTGGTAGAGGTTTAAGATTAGTGGTGATGTTGGTATCTTGGTATCTCAAGATACCAAGATTACCTTAAGGTAATGTTGAAGGTATTTGCCTAAACTAAGATATGTCATAAGATGTCACGCCCCGCTCCCGTAGGAGCGATCGTCCTCGCTAAGGCGTGATGCCGCACGGGCCTAGGTTGCACCCGTGCATGGCCAAGTCCAGAAACGACCGATTTGAGCTAGGCCACAGAGTCGCACAGAGTGTCCCCATTTGCAACGGAAAGTAAACGAACACAAATTGAAGCGAATTCAACTTTTTATTGATATTCAAGAAGTTTACAAGCGGTGCTAGGCCGAGTTTACAAGTCGCTCAGGCTATCTCTCTCTGAAACATAAAAGGCGTGCCAAGTGGCTTACAAGATGGAATGATTCATGGCGATGTTCCGATACATTACGTCCTGTATAGGGGTACTTCAGCTTCTTGCAACGTTCCAAGGCCCTAGAGTTGGCTCCGCGCCTTAACACGTTCGATGGAAGCTCCGCACCCGCCGGCGTCTCCTGCGTCCAGCAAGCAGACTGTGGGGTTATCAGTACATTGTTATGCACCGATGGGGAGGCTAGCTCGCCCACAATGCTATCATTACCAAACAAGTTCCATTTACTTTTGTGCACCGTATATCATTCATTGTCTTTCTATTCTTGCCTTAGGATCAGTTTCATGGCATATTTCGTAACCTATCTCGTGTTGCCGAATTTAAGTGTCACATGAAAATACATGCACAACTTATCCATACTTACCGTCCGGCCTTCCCTGTCCAGCGTAATCCAAGTTAGTCAACAATTCACAAGTAGTAACTTAACGTGATTCATGTAAACATTCAATGTTAGGGGCGTGTCTCTGCCTCGGGTCCTAGCATGTCGTAGGCACGTTCTAGTACGTCGTAGGCATGTTCAGAGTATTACATTCCAGGCATGTTTAGGATGTTACATTTCAAGCACGTTCAGGATGTTACGTCTCAAGCATGTTCAAGATATTGCATTTCAAGCATGTTCAGGAGGCACTTCATTTAGTTAACTTAGACTACTTGTTTCAATGCAAGAACTTGCACATGGATTGCCACCAGCATAGTCCACTTAATCTACATGCATGGGTCGCTGGCTTTACAAGCCATTTTGGACATATCACTTGGGCATTCTCACATATCGAAGCGTGATGGCTGGTACACCTTGATAGTCTCTTGAAATGTCTGGCCTTACGTCTCCTTGAGTGGCCGAGCCCTCACTCAAAGAAGCCCGTAAGCCCCATGTCTGATTTTGCCTAGGCCGGCCACGGTATTCCCCCCATCGCTCGTGCCGTAGAATCCTTCCTCATGACGGCCACGGTATTCCCCCCATCGCCCGTGCCGTTTGTCCACGACCATTTCGTATTTTACTTGTCATTTAACATAGCGACTGTCTTGAGCCATAATGCATTATCGACCAAGTTGGCGTCCGTACATCGCGGGTAGCGAGCCCCGTTGCACGTGCTCGTCATACCTGTCGCTAACGTCTTTCATGTCTTATCTTGTATTCACTCTTTCATTTCTTTCTTTCACTTGTTCATTCATTCATTCATTTTTCAGGTATTCATTCATTCTTTCGTGGATTCATTCATTCACTTACTCGTTCATTCATTCATTCGTTATGCAACTCCCCGTGCGGGAGTCGTCTTGGCGACCCATCAGTCCCAAAGACTTTCAATGTTGCTATACTCTACTTGGAACGACTATGTCGATAGTCTTCCGTTTTATTGTTGTAAACCATTCATTGTTTCATTGTTGAACGCATAAGGGACTTGAACGTAGCTTGTGCCTTAGCACGAACGTGGAGCGCGGTACGAGAGTTCACATTTTTTCAAGTTCCTTTCCATATTCTATACAAGCATACAAGATGGGATTATTTCCTTAGCTAGGTGCGTTGAGTCATTTATTAGCATGCACGGTGTTATCGCCTAGCGATTCTTGTCACGACCCGTACCCGTTTTTTTTTTTAAACGGATACGAGACGTGTCCAAGCCAGCCTACGCCGCAGTGTCGGCGGTAGTACGCTGTCACGGCCATGAAGATCATAATCACAAAGATGCTCATTCATATAATTAATTTAATTTACAATGATCACAAGTTTTACATTTGTAGAAAAATATAAACTTGTACAAATATTGAGTGACTATAACTTGACTATCTAACTAGTCTTCTAGGCTCGTCTGTAAGTACACCCGAACTCCCCATGCTAAATGAATCCACGGCTAACCTGAAAAATGTTGGTTTCCAGTCAGGAATGGAACGAGCACAATTCACTGAATGCAATTTCAAATAAAGAAAATGACTATAAGTCAAAGGTTAGGCAGCAATCATGAGTTTTGAAAATATCAGTAAAGCCGTAAGAAAATCAATAGTAATAAATAGACCAATATACTTTCCACCGTTTGAAGTACCTTTGATATGTGATCGGTCTGGGGTACTACACCGTACGGTCTATAATGTCTACTCACTTTATACAATGTCTACTTGCAGAAAAATAAGCACTGTCTATGATGTCTACTTGCAGAAAAATAAGCACTGTCTACGATGTCTACTTGCAGAAAAATAAGCACTGTCTACGATGTCTACTGCAGAAAAGTAAGCACTGTCTACGATGTCTACTTGCAGAAAAAATAAGCACTGTCTACGATGTCTACTGCAGAAAAGTAAGCACTGTCTACGATGTCTACTGCAAGAAATAAGCACTGTCTACAATGTCTACTTGCAGAAAAATAAGCACTGTCTACAATGTCTAAGCACTGTCTATGGTCGGATCACACATCCTTGGTACTTCTCATTCCCGACTCAACAATTTATAATAGAGTATACAAATATCACATAACTAATGACCAATCAATAAAATATAGTAAAGATCAATATCGAAATGCAAACAATAAACTGTACTCGCCTGTGGTCCTGTGCTGGTGAAACCGACAATCTGAACTACTCAATGTGCCACTATAGTCAAAACCCGTACAACAGTTCCCGAAAGCTGAAATAAACAATACCAATGATCTCAGAATAGTCCAATTAGCTAGGATTGCCTGTCCTTATGTCCAATTCTGGACACAGGAGCAAAACGGTAATTTTGGGCAAAAACGATGTCCGCCGTTGGACCTGCTTTGCACCGAAAAGCGTGTCAGAGTCAACGGTCTCTAATGTCATCAAACTACCAGTCTATGGATCCAGTTTTTCGATACGAACCCAACCGTATGTCCAGAGTTGGATTCCGGCGGGCCGTGCACAAAATCGCCCGTTGAGTGGAACCGCGGGGCCCATAAAACGGTGATTTGATCAACAGTCTCAGAATCGAACCAAACTTGGCACGCAGGACCAGAAAAATGATACGGTCCTGTTGGCGCAAGTTTCGTCTCGATCTGACGAACGTGCACAAAGTAATTGAGAAATTTGCAACGTGCACGATACGGTGAATTTCGACGGATACGCATCAAATTCGTCGCGCACACGCGACCAATTTGAATTCCGCCAAAGCCCACACGACCACGAAGCCGTTACGCAGCTTTTGATGCCTTCGGTTCGCGACCACGTCGTCCCGATTGGCGTGACGTACGTCGTGTGGAACAATTTCAATATTTTGAAAACAGATTTTTGGGAAACTTTAGGATTCGATTTCTCGACGCTCAGTCGATGAATTCAAATTCTGCAAGAAGGCATTCGAAGCCCTATATGTTGTCTAAAAGTCTCTTCAAATAGATTTTCTAATGTGGGACTGGATTGATCGAAAACGATCCTCAAAAGTGGGTGATTGGACTGCTATTGGTCCTGTTTTCGAACAGGTTTTTCGACGATTTCAACTCGATTTCTTTCGAGTTTCGTGTCACTAGAATTAAAACTATTTAACAGGGATTTAAGAGGGTAATATCTAGATCGTACCAGAGCAATTTGTTCGGAAATTTGTCAAACGGTAGTGGAGAAAACGCAACCCGAAGTTGCCCCTTTAGCCCACCGTTGCTGTCACTGTTCTTGGTTCGCCGCTGTCCGAGCGCGCGTGCGGCCTTGTCGCCTCCGGCCAGTGGTCGGCCGCCACGACGGTGGTTCGCAGTGCCGCACGCGGGGGTTGGGGGCGCGCGCAGGTGATGGCGTGGGTATTCACCTAGGGTTTTGTGTTTTGTTTCTCGATCCGTATATATGAACGCCAAGTTCGGTTTCTATAGTTTCTGTTGGGGTCGGGCTCTCGGTTTGGGACATTGGCTCGGGAAGAGTTGGGATCAACTGTGTTTCTCTATGGGAGCAGCTCGATTATTCAGGAAGGATTTAGGCTGGGATGGGCTTGGCTCAGGGCTTAGCTGGGTTGGGGATTTAGTTCGTATTTGTTTTTCTTTTCTTTTTTTCTATTACCCTTTTTAGTCTAATATATATATATATATATATTCATATATTTACCTATATAATAATTCTCCAGAAATCTAAATAATGTTTTAAGAGGAAAAGTCTCAAGGTTATCTATTTATCTATATATACACCTATATAGTATACATTTATATGTATATATACACATACACACATTTACAATATATATATACATTTTTTTTTTTTTACAATATATATATACATATACATATACATAAATATATATACACTCATATACATATAATATATTTTTATATATACAAATACACACATGATATATCTATTATTGTATACACACCTATATATGTATATTTATATACTCAATACCCATAAACACACACACACACACACACACACACACACACACACATATATATATATATATATATATATATATATATATATATATATATATATATATATATTTTATGAGCCCGGGCTATATATATATATATATATATATATATATATATATATATATATATATATATATATATATAACTATAACTATATATCCATGTATAATACTCCATGAAATCCCAAATCTTAATAATCTAATTTGCTAGTGTAGAGTATATTCATATAACTAGGTATATATATATGATGATACTTATTTCTAAAGAACACAGATAGTCCATAATAAGATACTTACATAATAATTATAGTATTATTCAATAATATAATAATGATACCGAAATACAGTAAGCTAATAATAGATATATTATTGGGTGACACATACGACCTCTACTCTGATAGGTCCACCGAAAATTGACTAAATAATTATTTATAATATTCTAAAAATCACCATTCCATTTAAATAAATAAATAAAAATATATTATCAAAATTCTGGAAAGAGGGGCTACAAATCTACCCACCTTAAAAATAATTTTGTCCTCGAAATTTAGGGGAGGAGTCCATCCGCTATGATCGAAAAAGGCTTCCATTAGCTATCATCTGTTCCCCTGGTCACATCGTACTACGAATCCTCGAAATTTCTACCCACCTTTGGTCACACTATTCCCTCAATACTCCTGACGCTAAAACTTTATAACCTTCCATCGAATTGCTAAAAAAATTGTTACCAATAGGTATCTACTGTATATGGCAACTATAATCTTCTTTTATCTATCACGCAACCCAAAATCTAATGTGCAACAAATTTATACAAATAGCTAAGAAATATTGCTAGATTCAAATAAGCGTGACCATTCGTCACTCTGAAATAGGAAGGACAGGAAGATAAGAAAGAATAATTGAGGGCATTTATGAAGTTTCACGAGCGGTAGAGTGTATCCAATGATGTAGATAGAATGAAAGTCTATGAACCATTGGCTTATTTGCTAGAGTAGGCTACTCTAATCCAATCACTTGCTAAATCATAGAACCCTTATTTCTTAGAGGGGCTACAAATTCGTGAAATACAGAAATTCTATTCTCGGAGTCTTAGACAACATTCTAAAATAGGACCGAATTTTGAGAAATCAAGATTGTGATCTTTTCCGTGGTTATCTAAACACACAAACAAGAAATATATATGCAATACAAGATCATATCGCAACTTCTAGGTAGATGGAACAAGGGTTACGAATGACTTCTTATTCAAAAAGGGAGAGGCTACATAATAGGTATGGGGACCTATTTCAAATGATTCGGCTCTATAGTCCAATTATAGTGGTATGGATATTACTGGGTCTTAATGGGTTCCCAAATTGGACATCAATCGTTGGTTAGATGAACCTCGAACTTCAGTCTCTATTGACTGGTCTAGTTCCCAATGGTAAACTATTACTGCTAGGTTAGGATAATCCTAGAACAGTTTTCACCCAAGTGATTGAGCTAGATGGGCAGTCGGATTGGTTCGCTAGGTTCCTAAAGCCTAAAATACGTCTTTGGTGACTTCTGTGTTTAAGTAGCACAAGAAGACACAATTGAGTGGCACACTAGTGACATGTGCGTAGTGGGCTTCGAGTCGATCACAACCATATATTGGGTCGGATAAATTGAGTCAGAGTTAAGACTCTAGTGGAATTCGAAAAGTACACCGGTATTATGGTATGGATTAGAGCTAGTCCTTTCGTCCTGAAAATTGTACCATAAAAATAGAGTACAAGAGGACGTGTTTGAGTGGGACATGATATACCTAGATGAAGGAGGACTTGTCTAGATTTCGCATATGAACTTTGTTGGAAGGTAACAGATGGTCTTGTGCTCCGAATATTAATGACACGGCCGGGGGCACAAAATGATCTAAATGGAAAGTGGGAATCCACGGGGCACTAATAATCATCCTAAAGAAAATTTTTCTAAATAGGTAATCCTCGCATATCCCACAATTTTAGAAAGCTTACAGTCTACCCACCTTAGAAATAAGGCATGGGTTATGGAATAATGAGGTTAGAAGGATTTCAAAGTCAGGATATCGCACCTCGATTCTCGGTAATAAAGAATAGGGTAAGGCATAACGGAATACGGAAGATATAAGTCAAGTCAAAGATCGTTCCTCAATGAATGGAGAACGAGTGTGTACAATGACACATGGTTGACAAAATAGGATGATCTACTCGTCTATAGTATACTAGAGTTATCGACGGGGTAACCAACTCTAAGGCACAAGATTTATAACAACCGAGTCAAGAAATTCTATTTGTGTCAAACTTGCTAGACTATGGTCACAAGGGTTCTAGTAGTATGGGCTGTAGTGGTCATGCATTGCTGTTGACAACTAGCAGATCATAATATGACAGGGTATTTAAGCTATGGTATTGGCTAGGCTAGTGACTGCAGTGTCCCAATACTAGTTAGGTCTTAATGGTAACAATTACATAACTAGGGCAATATTTGTTGGAAACCAATCTCGGCATGAGTGCCTACCATAGTCACGGTAAATAATTGTCCTTACCCTTGTCTAATCATCTCATGTCTAAACCGTGGGCTTTTGGTCGAGGAAAGACTGAGTTGAAGATTTAAGGGTTGCTAGTTAAAGCAAGCTTCGGGCAAATAATTAGAGGCTCACGATATTTGGTTTCTTGAGAATAGATAGTCTCCTAGGTTGGCATTTTGACTAAGGGTAAAACTCTACTCATTCTCAAATTCAGATGGCTTGGAAGTCCCGATAACAGTTTGAGGGTCGATGGGAGAACGAGTAACTCAATCACCTGACTGGCCGATGGTAGCTACACTTGTGCCTACCATGATCATAGCCATGGGAATACTCTGTATCTCCCTACTATCACGAGCTTTCATCTTTCCAAATCGGTGAAAGACAAAAACAATAAAGAATTCAAGGGAGATGTTACTGAATACAATCACGTGTTTCAAAGGCGAACGTATAATTCAAAAGGAATTGTCAATACATTCGTGGATGAGACCCTAGAGACATCTACATCTCAGTCCACGTAGGGTAATTAAATAAAGTGCGAACCAAATGCATCATGGTTGATCAGACCATAATACACTGATCCTGATTAGACAATATGTTAGCAGGCGTCCCCACTAAACATATGCCTCGAATCAAGCTCAAAAACAGAGTGAGCTTGCAAAACTAGGCTGTAATAGCAGCATAGGTCAAAATAGTCAAAATATAAGTACGCGAGATTTTGAAAAGGAGTTACAAGTAGTTAGAGTTTGAGAGGATCAAAACTTTACTCGGTGTTCTTGCGTATACAGTCTCCCTACTATCTCCTTATCCACAAGGACTTGGTCGACTAATGGGTTATGGACATTCTAAGTTCCATTTTCTAGGTAAATCTATTAGTGTCAGTCGATATCCTCGTCATTAGGTCACAAGGACCACGGAATGCTAATTCGGGAGACGTGCTATCCAACTTACAAAACTTCCTCTAATATTGGTTTCGGGTCTCCTGGGATATACTGGTATTGTCCTATCTTCCATAGTATCCTAATCCTATAATCACGTTTGAAGTCATTTCACCGAGAGTCACGCCTCGCCCGTATACTCGGGTTGTGATAAACCCTTGGTTTTGTAACTCAAATATGATACAAAGTCGAACACCTCTTAACTCTATCCAATATTGGCTCAAGGATAACTACGATCAAGAGTGGACCACTAGTCATATTTCTAGCAAAATTCTATAACCGATATTTTCCTAATCTAATTTCAACTCTAGGGGTCGTGTCTCGCCAGTGCGCTGCTGGCTGCAGTGAATCCATAGTCTCCAAAATTTAAATAAATGGTGACAGTGCGCTGCTGTCCTGCCATTATGGGTTAACTAACCTTCCTTTAACTACATCAATAAAATCATGGGCTTCTAGAAATTCAAATAAGTTGACTATGAAATAAAGCGTAAGTATCTTTCAGTCCTAATCCTTAGAATAGAAGTTCCAACAGGGAGGGAAACAACTGAAGACAAAGAAATACAAACATCCTAGTATGTATTCAAATCATGGAGGAAAAAAAACTTGAATCGAAACTAACTCGAGGTTCGTATATGGGTAACATAATCAAAATTTGATAAAATAATAATTCTTAGGGCAACTAGGAATTAAATAGATAGTTCGGACTAGGATATGGGGGTGATATCTAAGAGGCAAAGAGAAGGATCTGTCCAATTCATCAAGGTTAGATCATAAATTATATGAAGCCCTGTCTCGCCAAGTGAATAATATATCCACATTGGATCATATCTTCATATCTAGAGAAAATAGTGTACTTATGGAGATATGACAACTATCAAAATCAATAACCCTCATCTACATTGTATGGCCTAGACTACCCATCGGTAAAATTGTATAAGGGACTCCTAGTCCTAGTCATTCTCTTAAATTAAATTAATCTTTGTTCGTGAATGAGCATGTTCTAGTCGCAGGCTCGCAATAGTACAACTAACTTAAGTACCATCACGAGTTCGCGTGATTTGCGAAGACGGACCTGCATGGGCCACCACAAAAACTTGTCACGACCCGCACCCTTTTTTTTTAAACGGATACGAGACGTGTCCAAGCCAGCCTACGCCGCAGTGTCGGCGGTAGTACGCTGTCACGGCCATGAAGATCATAATCACAAAGATGCTCATTCATATAAATAATTTAATTTACAATGATCACAAGTTTTACATTTACAGGAAAATATAAACTTGTACAAATATTGAGTGACTATAACTTGACTATCTAACTAGTCTTCTAGGCTCGTCTGTAAGTACACCCGAACTCTCCATGCTAAATGAATCCACGGCTAACCTAAAAAATGTTGGTTTCCAGTCAGGAATGGAACGAGCACAATTCACTGAATGCAATTTCAAATAAAGAAAATGACTATAAGACAAAGGTTAGGCAGCAATCATGAGTTTTAAAAATATCAGTAAAGCCGTAAGAAAATCAATAGTAATAAATAGACCAATATACTTTCCACCGTTTGAAGTACCTTTGATATGTGATCGGTCTGGGATACTACACCGCACGGTCTACAATGTCTACTCACTGTCTACAATGTCTACTTGCAAAAAAATAAGCACTGTCTAAGATGTCTACTTGCAGAAAATAAGCACTGTCTACGATGTCTACTGCAGAAAAGTAAGCACTGTCTACGATGTCTACTTGCAGAAAAATAAGCACTGTCTACGATGTCTACTGCAGAAAAGTAAGCACTGTCTACGATGTCTACTGCAGGAAATAAGCACTGTCTACAATGTCTACTTGCAGGAAAATAAGCACTGTCTACAATGTCTAAGCACTGTCTATGGTCGGATCACACATCCTTGGTACTTCTCATTCCCGACTCAACAATTTATAATAGAGTATAAAAATATCACATAACTAATGACCAATCAATAAAATATAGTAAAGATCAATATCGAAATGCAAACAATAAACTGTACTCGCCTGTGGTCATGTGCTGGTGAAACCGACAATCTGAACTACTCAATGTGCCACTATAGTCAAAACCCATACAATAGTTCCCGGAAGCTGAAATAAACAATACCAATGATCTCAGAATAGTCCAATTAGCTAGGATTACCTGTCCTTACGTCCAATTCTGGACACAGGGGTAAAACGGTAATTTTGGGCAAAAACGATGTCCGCCGTTGGACCCGCTTTGCACCAAAAAGTGTGTCAGAGTCAACGGTCTCTAAAGTCATCAAACTGCCTGTCTACGGATCCAGTTTTTCGATGCGAACCCAACCGTATGTCCAGAGTTGGATTCCGGCGGGCCGTGCACAAAATCGCCCGTTGAGTGGAACCGCGGGACCCGCAAAACGGTGATTTTATCAACAGTCTCAGAATCGAACCAAACTTGGCACGCAGGACCAAAAAAATGATACGGTCCTGTTGGCGCAAGTTTCGTCTCGATCTGACGAACGTGCACAAAGTAATTGAGAAATTTGCAACGTACACGATACGGTAAATTTCGACGGATACGCATCAAATTCGTCGCGTACACGCGACTAATTTGAATTCCGCCAAAGCCCACACGACCACGAAGCCATTACACAGCTTTCGATGCCTTCGGTTCGCGACCACGTCGTCCCGATTGGCGTGACGCACGTCGTGTGGAACAATTTCAATATTTTGAAAACAGATTTTTGGGAAACTTTGGGATTCGATTTCTCGACGCTCAGTCGATGAATTCAAATTCCACAAGAAGGCATTCGAAGCCCTACATGTTGTCTAAAAGTCTCTTCAAATAGATTTTCTAATGTGGGACTGGATTGATCGAAAACGATCCTCAAAAGTGGGTGATGGGACTGCTATTGGTCCTGTTTTTGAACAGGTTTTTCGACGATTTCAACTCGATTTCTTTCGAGTTTCGTGTCACTAGAATTAAAACTATTTAACAGGGATTTAAGAGGGTAACATCCAGATCGTACCAGAGCAATTTGTTCAGAAATTCGTCGAACGGTGGTGGAGAAAATGCAACCCGAAGTTGCCCCTTTAGCCCACCGTTGCTGTCACTGTTCTTGGTTCGCCGCTGTCCGAGCGCGCGTGCGGCCTTGTCGCCTCCGGCCAGTGGTCGGCCTCTACGACGGTGGTTCGCAGTGCCGCGCGCGGGGGTTGGGGGCGCGCGCAGGTGATGGCGTGGGTATTCACCTAGGGTTTTGTGTTTTGTTTCTCGATCCGTATATATGAACGCCAAGTTCGGTTTCTATAGTTTATGTTGGGGTCGGGCTCTCGGTTTGGGACATTGGCTCGGGAAGAGTTGGGATCAACTGTGTTTCTCTATGGGAGCAGCTCGATTATTCAGGAAGGATTTAGGCTGGGATGGGCTTGGCCCAGGGATTAGCTGGGTTGGGGATTTAGTTAGTATTTGTTTTTTTTTTCTATTTCCCTTTTTAGTCTAATATATATATATATATATATATATATATATATATATATATATATATATATATATATATATATATATATATATTCATATATTTACCTATATAATAATTCTCCAGAAATCTAAATAATGTTTTAAGAGGAAAAGTCTCAAGGTTATCTATTTATCTATATATACACCTATATAGTATACATTTCTATGTATATATACACATACACACATTTACAATATATATATACATATACATATACATAAATATATATACACTCATATACATATAATATATTTTTATATATACAAATACACACATGATATATCTATTATTGTATACACACCTATATATGTATATTTATATACTCAATACCCATAAACACACACACATATATATATAACTATATATATCCATGTATAATACTCCATAAAATCCCAAATCTTAATAATCTAATTTGCTAGTGTAGAGTATATTCATATAACTAGGTACATATATATGATGATACTTATTTCTAAAGAACACAGATAGTCCATAATAAGATACTTACATAATAATTATAGTATTATTCAATAATATAATGATGATACCGAAATACAGTAAGCTAATAATAGATATATTATTGGGTGACACATACGACCTCTACTCTGATAGGTCCACCGAAAATTGACTAAATAATTATTTATAATATTCTAAAAATCACCATTCCATTTAAATAAATAAATAAAAATATATTATCAGAATTCCGGAAAGAGGGGCTACAATTCTAGCATTAGTGTCCGTATTGTTATGTGTCTAGGCTAAGCAAAGACGGGTTCATCGGAGCCACCCACCTTAGCGATGTTTGCATCGGCCGAGCGATACTCCGAGCGCACCTCTGAAACTCTAAGACTGGATTCATCTTGAAGGCCAATGTAAGACTTGCATCGATTCTTCATCAGGTTGATGCCAACTCTTCGGGTCGACGGCTCGTTTGAGTCATTGCACTTGTCGTTTGAATCGGCGTTCCGCTAAGGCGGAACGGGTCGTTACATAATACACCACTCAAAATAAGTCTCGTCCTCGAGACTTCCTGAGTGCAGGTCATCCTAACATTCCTTAACTCGTGTTGTGTACTTATCTTAGATAATTCCTATCGAATGGCTTTACCGTTCGATAGCATCGAACTATACTCGATACCTTTCCAAGTCCCGTGTCAGCATACGCTTGGTCGATTTTATTGAACAATTTTTCATTCATTTTAGAGTTGAAGGTACTTATTCAATTGCTGTGTTTTTTCGACTTAGTTGCTATTTCTTCGTGTCATGGGACTGAAATGGTCATACGAGGCACGTTATAATTTGTCAAATGCGCGGGTCGTGGGCTGAGGCAAACTTACTTTCGTTTATCTCGGTCATCGAGATGACCCGATTCGCTTCTCATATAAAACTCCTAAATTTCTACTATTTTTTATTATTAAATTTGGTACCGATTTAAAATTTTGTATTGTACGTCGCATAGTCGTATTGTACATCTCGCACGAAATTTTATTTTTCGTAGTTGCTCGTCAAGTACGAATATGTGTGAGCGTACATATTTTAGAAAAACAATTTTTCTATTTTATTATACACTTACAAAATATTATATAATTATTATTCTTGCTATAAAAAGCCTTTTTATTTTTAGCAATTATTAATCATAAATAATATTTTATTGTATACTAGGAAAAGCATAATCATGTACGCATTATTCGTGCATACATATATTTCATAATTATTTATTAGTCTATTTTAAATAAAAATATAATTTCCGAGATTTATTAATATTAATATTTTATTATTCAAAAAGATATTTAAAAATACTTATTATTTTTGAAATTATTATTATTGGTATTTTGAAAAATATATTTTGAAGTTATTGTGGCCATTTAAATCTTAATTTGATTTTTGGATTTATTTAAATAGTTAAATATTTGAAGTTTGATTTATCCCAATTGATTTTAAGCCAAAAGAATTTAATTAGATTTAAATTTGATTTGAATTGAATTTGGATTTGGATTTTATTGATTTTAAATTAGTAGCAAATTATCTACTTTGGGTTTTAAATAAATTCTAATCCTATCCAATTGGAAATTCCCACATCCTATAAATAGGCAGGTACTCCTCCAATTCATTATTCATCCACAACAAATTTTTCCACAAATAATTCTCCATGAAGTGCGTGCACCGTGTCCGTGTTCCACCATCCAAATTCTTATTCCATATAATTTACATATACATCAAATCCTCTCCCCTGTGTCGACAATCCCGACACAACAAATTCCTAACCCTAGCCGTAGTCGAGACGCCTCCCCGGCCTTGGCAGCCTCTACCAAGTCCTCCAACTTTGACCGACTTCCCGACCCCGACTCAATCCGTGTCCACCCCAGCCACACGTCAGCGACCCCTTCACAAAACACCAACACAGAACTACCGCCACCACCACAGCTAACACAAAACCCCGTCCCCGCTCGCGTCCGCCACTCCAGCCTAATTCCGACCACCCCGGCCTTTCTACTGCCACCGGCCCGACCGTCCATCAACCCAAAGCACCACCACCATCGCCCACATCGTCACCCCGCCACCGCGACCAGCCCCGCCACAACGACCAACACCGCAACAGCCACCAAAAATTTCCCCCAAAAAGAAAACCCTAGAAATTCAACCACCACCACCGCTTACCTGAACCACCTAGGGACGTCGACTGCACCGCCCCTTCAAGAGCACACTCAGCCTCAAGTGCTGCGACTCGCCGTCCTTGATCTCCGCCCGTCCGCCTGTCCGTGCCCTTTCCTCCGCTGCCGCGGCACTGCCCAACGTCGATCGCCCTCTCGACCTTTCCCCTTTCTCCATCGAGCGCCACCCCGAGTCAGCAGTGGCCACCTCTGCGAGTCCCCCTCCATCTCGACTGGGTGACCGCCATGGACGAGCTCGCCGCCCTCTTCCGGCGCTGCTCCGCCCCACCGCGTGCGCCGCCGCCGCCTCTTCCCTTCTCCTCCGTAAGACCGTCCCATCAAACCCTCTTCCGACCACCCCTTCTTCTCACTGCCCCCGACCGCGACCTCCTCCGCTCCGATCATCTCTCCCTCCAACTCTGTTCCCCCTCTCTTTCTCTTTTTCTCGCTCTCCTCCCTTTCCCATCTCCCCCTCGCTCTCCACTCTCTCTCTCTTCCCCTCTCCCAAGTCTGTTCTTTTTTTTGCTACTGAAGTCTTCCTTTTTGTTGGTCTCCTCGCAGAGGAGAACCAATTGTCAGTGCCTTAATTTTTTTATTTTTGTTGTTATTTATTATTATTATCATTATTATTATTATTATCATTAATATTAATATATTTTGTTTATTATTATCTTTATCATCATTATTATTATTATTATTATTATTATTCTGTTTATTATTATTATCTTTATTATTATTATTATTAATATCTATGTCTCTTTTATATATAATGGTTAGATTAATTATTAGAATTGTTGATATTAATATTGGCATTTATGAATTATACTATTAGTATTTTTTATTATTATTTAGTATAAAATATTTCTAAAAATAATTTAGAACATATATATTATTTTGCTTGGGCCGTTTAGAAGTTCCATATATTATTAACTATTTTATCTATATTAATAGACTATCCTAGAAATTATTGTTCGACAAAAATTGAGCTTTCAGATTTTCAAATAATTATCTAAATTATTTTTGACCAGTAAAATATAGTTTTCTGCCTAAATTGTATTTCTACAAACTTAAGAGTTTTCTGGGAACACAGTTTCTTTTATATTTTAGTATTTATCTAAACACTATTTCTAGCTTGCAAAAATATAAGTTCTCATTTATGATAAATTTTCTTAAAATCATATATATCCAATTTCTATCGATCAATCTCATGCCCATGACCAATCCCAAATCTCCTATTCCTTACCAATTCTAGTCTACCCTATGTCGACCTTAACTATTTGACCCTTCTGGACCCAATGGAACTGTTCGTACCACCATCAGAGGTCACCTTGTGTAGTGGTTACATCGAAGTCGCAGTTCATGCCACAGTGATCATTGCAGCACACCAGGCGTACTACCAGGCAAGATACCTTGCCATTTGCTGTTTAATTATTTTATCTCATATTTCATACATGTTCATTATTTTCTTTATGCAAAATAAACTGTAGCTCCCCTTCCCGGAAATTTTTGAAAAATATTTCTTTTATTATTTATTTTAATGGTGACTTTTAGATTTTATAAGTAATTATTTAGTTAATTATTACGGTAGATAATTTTAGTCATGGTTAGAAATTAGAGTACAAGGCGACTAGGAATCATGGCACGGATAGTGCAGTGGTTTGCCTTGACGAGTGTATAAGCCATGCCAGGGAAGACCCAGCCATAGGTGTGTCTTAAATAAGAAAACCAGACCAAGTTATGACACGACCATTATAAATAGTTTAATTATTCATTATTAATATTATTTGACGTTTAAGTGACCCGGTCGTACCAAACTAGTCCAGACTTGATTCGAACCAAACCCGGGCCCATGTAATGATTGTAGAACGACCAAAGACGTTCACGACCATAGATGTGTTGTATGCATGTGCGTATTTCGTGATTTGTGTAGTGGACTAGTAAATATTTTATATAAATATAAATATAGTATATGTATATTTATGTATTTATATATAAATATATATACATAGGTAATTATGGGTGTACGTGTATAATACATATATATATATATATATATATATATATATATATATATATATATATATATATATATATATATGGTAACATGTGTGTATGTATATATAAATAAATATATATAAGGTATATGTGTAGGTTTATATAAATATATACAATATATATGTATATTTGTACGTATATATAAATAAATTATATACGTGTGTATGTATATATGAATATATATATTATATACAGGTATAAATATGTATATATTACATGTATGTGTATATGCATATATATATATATATGAATAAATGTATACATGTATTGGTTGTAGATAGAAAAAAAAAAAAAAAGGAAACAGGAATCCCAAGCCCAGCAACCCACACCCACCTTTTTTTACAAACATAAAGAAAACAAATAGGATGTAATATATGCCTCTTTTGATGAAAGTGGTTATGTAGATGCAGATACAGAAGAAGGACAAAATCAGATATTATCTGCATGCTTTGCTAAACTGTACGCCTTTGTGGCATACATTTGATAAAACTTCTATGCGAAGTAAGACAATTAATCTAACTAGAAGTTGGGGTATCTGTCAGTATCTCCAACGACATGTGCAAGACACATTTTGTTTATTGAAGGAAAGAATATGCATGCGTTTTTCTATATGCCTGCGATTCCTATATGCATTTTCTGATAAAAACGAGAATGTAGCATTCCTTTCTTCATCATCTTACCCTCGTAATTTAGATACAGTCACACGTGTTTGCTAGATGGATGTTCAGAAAAGACACGTGTTGCCATGCTCTTGTATCTGAACTAGGGAGTTGTCATGTGGAGCATCCATGTGAATGTTGGAATCTGATATTTAATGATCACGTCTGTGTCAACAAATTATACGTTTATACTTACACACCCAAATTTGGAAATGTAACCGTCTTTGCATCCATGTACTCAATTGATAGCTGCAAGCCCGCGGTATGAAACTTTATATTCTCCATTGTCTTGTAAAGAATCAAAATTTTATTCGAGTACTTTATTGTGGCTACTAGCCCTCACCCGAGCCAAGCACCCCAACAGCAGGCCCAAACCCGAACTACCCAGGAACTCAGCCCCACCCTACTGCGAATACCAAGCCGAGCTGAACACAGTTTCCATATAAATAGTGAGAGATCAAATTTCATCAGGAAACCCTAAACACCTCTGCCATTGGCGACCCTCCCCCAGCACCCAGGTGACGGCGCGCATCCCTGGACGGCCGTGCGCGGCCGCACGGTTTTTCGGAACCGACTACGGACGCGGAGACAGCAACAGGACAGAATAGTAGCAACTCGAGTCAGGTACTGATTTCATTGTTTCAATTCTTCGTGCACACTCATCGGTTTCCGATTCCGTAAACTAGTATGGAAACCCTATATGACCCTCTAGAGGCCGCAGCAAGTAGTTTGCAATATGGTCGAGCCATTGATTCGCAAGATCGAGGCAAACTTTGACAAAAACCTGTCCAAAAATATAGGATCAAACAGTCCCAACACCCCAGTTGGAAGGCAAATTCCGACCAAACCATTGACTTATTAGAAATTCTATTTGAACACGTTTTTAGACAACCTAACCAGCTTTCAAACCCTATTTTTAGATTATTTTATTAATCAGTAGATGCTAGGATAAATCAATTCGAAAATAGGAAAATAAATTGAGAAAACAGTTTTCGAAATATTGAAAATCCCTCGATACGACGTGCGTCCCGCCATTCCGGGCGACGTGGTCGCGAACCGAAAGCATTGAATGGTGCGTAACGACTTCGTGGTCATGTGGGCTTTGACGTAATTCAAATTGGTCGCGTGTGCGCGACGAATTTGATGCGTATCCGTCGAAATTTCCCGTATCGGTCTCTGTGCAAATTTCCCAACTACTTTGTGCACGCTCGTCAGATCGAGACGAAACTTGTGCCAACAGGACCGTATCATTTTTTTGGTCCTGTATGCCAAATTTGGTCCGATTCTGAGACAGTTGACAAAATCGCCGTATCGCGGGCCCTCCGGTCCAACTCAACGGGTGATTTTGTGCACGGTCCGCCGGAATCCAACTTTGGACATACGGTTGGGTTCGTATCGGAAAACCGGATCTGTAGACATGTAGTTTGACGACTTTAGAGACCATTGACTCTGGTACGCTTTTTGGTGCAAAGCTGGTCCTACGGCGGATATCGTTTTTGCCCGAAATTACCGTTTTGCCCCTGTGTCCAGAATTGGACTTAAGGACAGGCAATCCTAGCTAATTTGACTATTCTGAGAACGTTGATAATGTTTATTTCAGCTTTCGGAGACAGTTGTGATGACTTGGACTTTCTGACTTATTGATTGGAGTTACATTGTTGGTTCTTCGTGCAACTCCCAGGCAAGTATATCTTGCCTTTCTACACAGCTTTATTTATATGCACTATCTTTATTTATTATCCAGTTTTCTCATATTATTGATATGTATCATTCATATCCTGTTCATATATTAGTACCATTGATTTGTAGACCGTGTTCACAGTTAGCCTTGTGTCTTATTGGTCGTGCCTTGATGGAGTCGTGCCTTCGTGTCTTGAACCTTGAAGCTAACCTGCGAATCCACAATAGGGACGAGGGTTAGTAGTTATTGGTCCACACCTGCGAGTCCACACTAGGGACGAGGGTGATGCTAGCCTGCGAGTCCACACTAGGGACGAGGGTTAGTAGTAGATGCTAGCCTGCGAGTCCACATTAGGGACGAGGGTTAGTAGTATAGGATTTACGCCTGCGAGTCCACACTAGGGACGAGGGTGATGCTAGCCTGCGAGTCCACACTAGGGACGAGGGTTAGTAGTAGATGCTAGCCTGCGAGTCCACATTAGGGACGAGGGTTAGTAGTATAGGGTTTACGCCTGCGAGTCCACACTAGGGACGAGGGTGATGCTAGCCTGCGAGTCCACACTAGGGACGAGGGTTAGTAGTAGATTCTAGCCTGCGAGTCCACATTAGGGACGAGGGTTAGTAGTATAGGGTTTACGCCTGCGAGTCCACACTAGGGACGAGGGTGATACTAATCTGCGAGTCCACACTAGGGACGAGGATTAGTAGTTGTTCAAACCTGCGAGTCCACACTAGGGACGAGGGTTTGAGTATTCATTTCGGTTATCCGTTGACATCTTGACATGAGTTCTCTAGTCCTTGTTCAGCAGTTCATTTTCGTATAGACAGTGTATAGATTCGTGCTTATTCATTACTCAGTTTTACTTGGTTATCCTGTATTTTTCTTCATGCATAATAAACTGTTAGAAAGGCTCATTTTTATGTATCTTGTTAGTCCTCTGAGGACCTGATGATCTCTTCAGGTTTAGCGACTACATGGAGTAGTTAGCAGAGCAGGATGATAGAGGATTGCGATGTATGATACAGGTATTTGTTTGGGTTATTTCTTTATTATCTTCTCGTACTTTATATTCCATACCATGATATACTCTGCTTATTTATAGGCTCATATCATTCTTAGAGTCTAATCGAACAATATGCCAATGGGCTGCAGACCATGACCCATACTTGTTCATTCTTGTTATATGATTCATGTGGATTGAGATATAGTTTAGATTAGATATGATACCCATGACCTTGACAACTTATACGTACTCGAGTCGGGCTGGAGTCCGCTCGATACGTAGCTGGGCTTGGACACGCTTCGTATCCGAAAAGCGGGTGCGGGTCGTGACAAGTTTTTGTGGTGGCCCATGCAGGTCAGAGCATATCATACCGGTTACGTAACTGTACTGGTACGAGCCTGCGACTTTGACTAAACCTTAGAAATCTCAATCCACTCTGCCTTAAAAATTCTCCTAGAAATTCTCTACGTCCTTGAAAATTTTATATTTTGCTCTCGATTATACTTCCTTGCTTTCCGTTTCATTGATTCTCGTCGCTTCCTATTTCGGGGTGACGAATGATCGTACTGTTTAGAATTCGTTAGAAATTCTTAATTTATATTATAATATTGCATGATTATTGAGTTTTGATTGTTTATAGATATTAGAGAGTATAGATGCCACAAGCCCTAGATATCTATTGGTAGACTTGTTAGCAACTAGTTAGAAGACTATAAGAATTTAGTGACCTGTGTTTCAAGGGAGTAGTGTGACCGAAGGTGGGTAGAAGTCCTCGAGATTTCGTAAATACCAAATGACTAGAGAAGGCCATAAAATATTTTTGGAGAAATCAAATTTGAGAAGATTAAGGTAATAGTAGACTTTGATTTTAAGACATAGTCATGAACTAGAATTTCGAGGACAAAATTATTTTAAGGTGGGTAGATTTGTAGCTCCCCTTCCCGGAAATTTTTGAAAAATATTTTTATTTTTATTTTGATGGTGACTTTTAGATTTTATAAGTAATTATTTAGTTAATTATTACGGTAGATAATTTTAGTCATGGTTAGAAATTAGAGTACAAGACGACTAGGAATCATGGCATGGTTAGTGCAGTGGTGTGCCTTGACGAGTGTATAAGCCATGCCAGGGAAGACCCAGCCATAGGTGTGTCTTAAATAAAAAAACCAGACCAAGTTGTGACACGACCATTATAAATAGTTTAATTATTCATTATTAATATTATTTGACGTTTAAGTGACCCGGTCGTACCAAACTAGTCCAGACTTGATTCGAACCAAACCCGGGCCCATGTAATGATTGTAGAGCAACCAAAGACGTTCACGACCATAGATGTGTTGTATGCATGTGCGTATTTCATGATTTGTGTAGTGGACTAGTAAATGTTTTATATAAATATAAATATAGTATATGTATATTTATGTATTTATATATAAATATATATACATAGGTAATTATGGGTGTACGTGTATATATATATATATATATATATATATATATATATATATATGGTAACATGTGTGTATGTATATATAAATAAATATATATAAGGTATATGTGTAGGTGTATATAAATATATACGATATATATGTATATTTGTACGTATATATAAATAAATTATATACGTGTGTATGTATATATGAATATATATATATTATATACAGGTATAAATATGTATATATTACATGTATGTGTATATGCATATATATATATATATGAATAAATGTATACATGTATTGGTTGTAGATAGAAAAGAAATAAAAAAAAAGGAAACAGGAATCCCAAGCCCAGCAACCCACACCCACCTTTTTTTACAAACATAAAGAAAACAAATAGGATGTAATATATGCCTCTTTTGATGAAAGTGGTTATCTAGATGCAGATACAGAAGAAGGACAAAATCAGATATTATCTGCATGCTTTGCTAAACTGTACGCCTTTGTGGCATACATTTGATAAAACTTCTATGCGAAGTAAGACAATTAATCTAACTAGAAGTTGGGGTATCTGTCAGTATCTCCAACGACATGTGCAAGACATATTTTGTTTATTGAAGGAAAGAATATGCATGCGTTTTTCTATATGCCTCCGATTCCTATATGCATTTTCTGATAAAAAACGAGAATGTAGCATTCCTTTCTTCATCATCTTACCCTCGTAATTTAGATACAGTCACACGTGTTAGCTAGATGGATGTTCAGAAAAGACACGTGTTGTCATGCTCTTGTATCTGAACTAGGGAGTTGTCATGTGGAGCATCCATGTGAATGTTGGAATCTGATATTTAATGATCACGTCTGTGTCAACAAATTATGGGTTTATACTTGCACACCCAAATTTGGAAGATATAACCGTCTTTGCATCCATGTACTCAATTGATAGCTGCAAGCCCGCAGTATGAAACTTTATATTCTCCATTGTCTTGTAAAGAATCAAAAATTTATTCGAGTACTTTATTGTGGCTACTAGCCCTCACCCGAGCCAAGCACCCCAACAGCAGGCCCAAACCCGAACTACCCAGGAACTCAGCCCCACCCCACCGTGAATACCAAGCCGAGCCGAACACAGTTTCCATATAAATAGTGAGAGATCGAATTTCATCAGGAAACCCTAAACACCTCTGCCATTGGCGACCCTCCCCCAGCACCCAGGTGACGGCGCGTATCCCTGGACGGCCGTGCGCGGCCGTACGGGTTGTCGGAACCGACTACGGGCGCGGAGACAGCAACAGGACAGAATAGTAGCAAGTCGAGTCAGGTACTGATTTTATTGTTTCAATTCTTCGTGCACACTCATCGGTTTTCGATTCCGTAAACTAGTATGGAAACCCTATATGACCCTCTAGAGGCCGCAGCAAGTAGTTTGCAATATGGTCGAGCCATTGATTCGCAAGATCGAGGCAAACTTTGACAAAAACCTGTCCAAAACAGGGGATCAAACAGTCCCAACACCCCAGTTGGAAGGCGAATTCCGACCAAACCATTGACTTATTAGAAATTCTATTTGAACACATTTTTAGACAACCTAACCAGCTTTCAAACCCTATTTTTAGATTATTTTATTAAGCAGTAGATGCTAGGATAAATCAATTCAAAAATAGGAAAATAAATTGAGAAAACAGTTTTCGAAATATTGAAAATCCCTCGATACGACGTGCGTCCCGCCATTCCGGGCGACGTGGTCGTGAACCGAAAGCATCGAATGGTGCGTAACGACTTCGTGGTCGTGTGGGCTTTGACGAAATTCAAATTGGTCGCGTGTGTGCGACAAATTTGATGCGTATCCGTCGAAATTCCCCGTATCGGCCTCTGTGCAAATTTTCTAACTACTTTGTGCACGCTCGTCAGATCGAGACGAAACTTGCACCAACAGGACCGTATCATTTTTCTGGTCCTGTATGCCAAGTTTGGTCCGATTCTGAGACAGTTGACAAAATCGCCGTATCGCGGGCCCCCCGGTCCAACTCAACGGGTAATTTTGTGCACGGTCCGCCGGAATCCAACTTTGGACATACGGTTAGGTTCGTATCAGAAAACCGGATCCGTAGACATGTAGTTTGACGACTTTAGAGACCATTGACTCTGGTACGCTTTTTGGTGCAAAGCGGGTCCTACGGCAGACATCGTTTTTGCCCGAAATTACCGTTTTGCTCATGTGTCCAGAATTGGACTTATGGACAGGCAATCCTAGCTAATTTGACTATTCTGAGAACGTTGATAATATTTATTTCAGCTTTCGAAGACAGTTGTGATGACTTGGACTTTCTGACTTATTGATTGGAGTTACATTGTTGGTTCTTCGTGCAACCCCCAGGCAAGTATACCTTGCCTTTCTACACAGCTTTATTTATATGCACTGTCTTTATTTATTATCTAGTTTTCTTATATTATTGATATGTATCTTTCATATCCTGTTCATATATTAGTACCATTGATTTGTAGACCGTGTTCACAGTTAGCCTTGTGTCTTATTGGTCGTGCCTTGATAGAGTCGTACCTTCGTGTCTTGAACCTTGAAGCTAACCTGCGAATTCACAATAGGGACGAGGGTTAGTAGTTATTGGTCCACACCTGCGAGTCCACACTAGGGACGAGGGTGATGCTAGCCTGCGAGTCCACACTAGGGACGAGGGTTAGTAGTAGATGCTAGCCTGCGAGTCCACATTAGGGACGAGGGTTAGTAGTATAGGATTTACGCCTGGGAGTCCACACTAGGGACGAGGGTGATGCTAGCCTGCGAGTCCACACTAGGGACGAGGGTTAGTAGTAGATGCTAGCCTGCGAGTCCATATTTGGGACGAGGGTTAGTAGTATAGGGTTTACGCCTGCGAGTCCACACTAGGGACGAGGGTGATGCTAGCCTGCGAGTCCACACTAGGGACGAGGGTTAGTAGTAGATGCTAGCCTGCGAGTCCACATTAGGGACGAGGGTTAGTACTATAGGGTTTACACCTGCGAGTCCACACTAGGGACGATGGGGATACTAATCTGCGAGTCCACACTAGGGACGAGGATTAGTAGTTGTTCAAACCTGCGAGTCCACACTAGGGACGAGGGTTTGAGTATTCGTTTCGGTTATTCGTTGACATCTTGACATGAGTTCTCTAGTCCTTGTTCAGCAGTTCATTTTCGTATAGACAGTGTATAGATTCGTGCTTATTCATTACTCAGTTTTACTTGGTTATCCTGTATTTTTTTTCATGCATAATAAACTGTTAGAAAGGCTCGTTTTTATGTATCTTGCTAGTCCTCTGAGGACCTGATGATCTCTTCAGGTTTAGCGACTACATGGAGTAGTTAGCAGAGCAGGATGATAGAGGATTGCGATGTATGATACAGGTATTTGTTTGGGTTATTTCTTTATTATCTTCTCGTACTTTATATTCCATACCATGATATACTCTGCTTATTTATAGGCTCATATCATTCTTAGAGTCTAATCGAACAATATACTAATGGGCTGCAGACCATGACCCATACTTGTTCATTCTTGTTATATGATTCATGTGGATTGAGATATAGTTTAGATTAGATATGATACCCATGACCTTGACAGCTTATACGTACTCGAGTCGGGCTGGAGTCCGCTCGATACGTAGCTGGGCTTGGACACGCTTCGTATCCGAAAAGCGGGTGCGGGTCGTGACATAAACTGTGATACATGGCATAACCTGTTAGAGTTTACTGTTCAGTTTTTTGCTATGTATTATTTTCTTACACATTAAACTTAGAGTTAAGGGACCACCCTTTGTGTGTTGCATTCATAGGCCTTAACACGTTTATACCACGTTGTTGTGTGTCACATATAGGACTCGGACATGCGTGATTGGCTGGCCACCAGTACGTATAAGCCGTACGTTAGGAAATAACTGCTAATAGAATTGCATGCTAGAAGACTTAGCAGTTATGAGTTGGCATTGGGCGGAAAGAACACGATTGGAAGTTGACTACCACCTATCTATCGTAGACTCGCTCGCTACTGAGGAACGATAGGTAGACTATATGCTATAGACTCGCTCGGTACTGAGGAATAGTATATGGTGTTGTGACTCGCTACTGAGGTACTGCATTGGTATTGATCGGGTAGTCATGCGACCATGAATTGTTCTTAACTACATTCACTTAGAATGGTTAGGCTACCTTTATCCGTTAGGTACGAGTACTTTTGGTTTGGGTACTTGTATCTGACCGTGACTTGGAATAATAACTTGTCGCAGATTAGTTTGTCACATCTTGTCCTTGTTTGGTTGTAGGTGTGACTTACTACTTCGATGAGAAGGTATTGAACCTTGTTGGAGTCCGGATACCATATTGTATTCATAGCATGGAAAGATACGTCGCCGTGAATTAGTTTACCATCTCATGTCCTTGTTTGGTTGGGGGGATGGTACGCTCGTTCAATAGGTGTGTATTGGACCATGTTATATTCAATTGACTTATTTATTTGAGCAATATTTATTCAGTTATATGGTACGATATTATGTGTCTTGTTACGTTCCTCTGAGGACCTGGTTATCTCTCCAGGTGTGTGCTCTTGTCTTTCGTAGGTGCTCTAGCTTTAATCGTGGCCATCTCCATTTCTTCGAGGATGATTGCACTTGGATCGTCTTCGCTCGCCAAAATCTTTCTTTTGTTATGTATTTCTTTTCATAGTTGGTAGTGGATTTGTCTCCGCCCAACTACATGTACCAAATGACAATTTTATAGTTGATTATATGATATCTTCTATTCTTTTATTGTGTGGATGAGATTAGTTATGGTTCTACTGTATTTTACAGCTTATGTATCCATACGAAGCCTATGTACTTCGTATGAATACCGTATTATTTTTCTACGATCTAAATCGCAATTTCTTACGACATAATTTTGTGAAAATATTGTCATCGTTGGATCCCCATTGATACCCCCCTTGTGTCCTCTCACCCCCCTACGAATTCTTAATTTCGAGGACGAAATTCTTTTAAGTTGGGTAGGATATAAAATCCCTAAATTTCTACTATTTTTTATTATTAAATTTGGTACCGATTTAAAATTTTGTATTGTACGTCGCATAGTCGTATTGTACGTCGCGCACGAAATTTTATTTTTCGTAGTTGCTCGTCAAGTATGAATATGTGTGAGCGTACATATTTTAGAAAAACATTTTTTCTATTTTATTATACACTTTCAAAATATTATATAATTATTATTCTTGCTATAAAAAGCCTTTTTGTTTTTAGCAGTTATTAATCATAAATAATATTTTATTGTATACTAGGAAAAGCATAATCATGTACGCATTATTCGTGCATACATATATTTCGTAATTATTTATTAGTCTATTTTAAATAAAAATATAATTTTTGAGATTTATTAATATTAATATTAATATTTTATTATTCAAACAGATATTTAAAAATATTTATTATTTTCAAAATTATTATTATTGGTATTTTGAAAAATATATTTTGAAGTTATTGTGGCCATTTAAATCTTAATTTGATTTTTGGATTTATTTAAATAGTTAAATATTTGAAGTTTGATTTATCCCAATTGATTTTAAGCCAAAAGAATTTAATTAGATTTAAATTTGATTTGAATTGAATTTGGATTTGGATTTTATTGATTTTAAATTAGTAGCAAATTATCTACTTTGGGTTTTAAATAAATCCTAATCCTATCCAATTGGAAATTCCTACAGCCTATAAATAGACAGGTACTCCTCCAATTCATTATTCATCCACAACAAATTTCTCTACAAATAATTCTCCATGAAGTGCGTGCACCGTGTCCGTGTTCCACCATCCAAATTCTTATTCCATATAATTTACATATACATCAAATCCTCTCCCCTGTGTCGACAATCCCGACACAACAAATTCCTAACCCTAGCCGTAGTCGAGACGCCTCCCCGGCCTTGGCAGCCTCTACCAAGTCCTCCAACTTTGATCGACTTCCCGACCCCGACTCAATCCGTGTCCACCCCAGCCACACGTCACCGACCCCTTCACAAAACACCAACACATAACTACCGCCACCACCACAGCTAACACAAAACCCCGTCCCCGCTCGCGTCCGCCACTCCAGCCTAATTCCGACCACCCCGGCCTTTCTACTGCCACCGGCCCGACCGTCCATCAACCCAAAGCACCACCACCATCGCCCACATCGTCACCCCGCCACCGCGACCAGCCCCGCCACAACGACCAACACCGCAACAACCACCAAAAATTTCCTCCAAAAAGAAAACCCTAGAAATTCAACCACCACCACCGCTTACCTGAACCACCTAGGGACGTCGACTGCACCGCCCCTTCAAGAGCACACTCAGCCTCAAGTGCTGCGACTCGCCGTCCTTGATCTCCGCCCGTCCGCCTGTCCGTGCCATTTCCTCCGCTGCCGCGGCGCTGCCCAACGTCGATCGCCCTCTCGACCTTTCCCCTTTCTCCATCGAGCGCCACCCCGTGTCAGCAGTGGCCACCTCTGCGAGTCCCCCTCCGTCTCGACTAGGTGACCGCCATGGACGAGCTCGCCGCCCTCTTCCGGCGCTGCTCCGCCCCACCGCTTGCGCCGCCGCCGCCTCTTCCCTTCTCCTCCGCAAGACCGCCCCATCAAACCCTCTTCCAACCGCCCCTTCTTCTCAATGCGCCCGACCGCGACCTCCTCCGTTCCGATCATCTCTCCCTCCAACTCTGTTCCCCCTCTCTTTCTCTTTTTCTCCGCTCTCCTCCCTTTCCCATCTCCCTCTCGCTCTCCACTCTCTCTCTTCCCCTCTCCCAAGTCTGTTCTTTTTTTTGTTACTGAAGTCTTCTTTTTTGTTGGTCTCCTCGCAGAGGAGAACCAATTGTCAGTGCCTTAGTTGTTTTTTTATTTTTGTTGTTATTTATTATTATTATTATCATTATTATTATTATTATTATTATTATTATTATTATTATTATTATTATTATCATTAATATTAATATATTTTGTTTATTATTATCTTTATCATTATTATTATTATTATTATTATTATTATTATTATTATTATTATTATTATGTTTATTATTATTATCTTTATTATTATTATTATTAATATCTATGTCTCTTTTATATATAATAGTTAGATTAATTATTAGAATTGTTGATATTAATATTGGCATTTATGAATTATACTATTAGTATTTTGTTATTATTATTTAGTATAAAATATTTCTAAAAATAATTTAGAACATATATATTATTTTGCTTGGGCCGTTTAGAAGTTCCATATATATTATTAACTATTTTATCTATTTTAATAGACTATCCTAGAAATTATTGTTCGACAAAAATTGAGCTTTCAGATTTTCAAATAATTATCTAAATTATTTTTGACCAGTAAAATATAGTTTTCTACCTAAATTGTATTTCTACAAACTTAAGAGTTTTCTGGGAACACAGTTTCTTTTATATTTTAGTATTTATCTAAACACTATTTCTAACTTGCAAAAATATAAGTTCTCATTTATGATAAATTTTCTTAAAATCATATATATCCAATTTCTATCGATCAATCTCATGCCCATGACCAATCCCAAATCTCCTATTCCTTACCAATTCTAGTCTACCCTATGTCGACCTTAACTATTTGACCCTTCTGGACCCAATGGAACTGTTCATACCACCATCAGAGGTCACCTTGTGTAGTGGTTACATCGAAGTCGCAGTTCATGCCACAGTGATCATTGCAGCACACCAGACGTACTATCAGGCAAGACACCTTGCCATTTGCTGTTTAATTATTTTATCTCATATTTCATGCATGTTCATTATTTTCTTTATGCAAAATAAACTGTGATACATGGCATAACCTGTTAGAATTTACTGTTCAGTTTTTTGCTATGTATTATTTTCTTACACATTAAACTTGGAGTTAAGGGACCACCCTTTGTGTGTTGCATTCATAGGCCTTGACACGTTTATACCACGTTGTTGTGTGTCACATATAGGACTCGGACATGCGTGATTGGCTGGCCACCAGTACGTATAAGCCGTACGATAGGAAATAACTGCTAATAGAATTGCATGCTAGAAAACTTAGCAGTTATGAGTTGGCATTGGGCGGAAAGAACACGATTGGAAGTTGACTACCACCCTATCTATCGTAGACTCGCTCGCTACTGAGGAACGATAGGTAGACTATATGCTATAGACTCGCTCGGTACTGAGGAATAGTATATGGTGTTGTGACTCGCTACTGAGGTACTGTATTGGTATTGACCGGGGTCGACAAAGTCTAAGTAATTTTCGTCCAATTCAAGACTAAGTATTGCACTATCGTCGAGCATAGCTTTCTATCAATGGTTCAATTCGTTATACCAACTTTTACTTTCACGATATTGATTCCATACCATTCACTTGTTTAGGGCTAATCTCGTCGTCGTTCACGCACACTCTGCCTACATGTTTCTTGATTCCGAGCCACGCTCGTACTAGTATCATTCCTTTCTTTTAACACGATTTCAAGTTCTCGACACTCATCCATTCCTCAAGTCTCGTTTGTACTCAACGTATCACTTGGCTGGATCGTGCACGCATTCCAGGCGTTCCCAGAATACATGCATTCAGCCAAGCCGCATGATAGAGAATTCGTCATTCTCATTCGAGTCGCATCGTGCACATACTCAGGCGTCCCTGAAATATATGCATGTCAGCCGAGTCTCGTGAGCAGGGTTTTCTATATTCGTGATTCACGCTATCCATCCATGTCAATCCTCAAGATCAATCTTTTGATTGCTAACACTTGAAATAGGTGCGTCTCGCCTAACCGCTAGGCCATTTCTCAAGGCTAAGTCAATGTCAGGATTGGAATCATCGTTCCCCAACAATAATGCCAACACTGACCCCAAATCCTAGGGTCGAACCAAAGTCGGTAGTATGGGGTTTTCTACCCAAGCTCGTGTCACTCAGATTTCTAAACATCGAGCACGATCACCTATTCGCATCAATGCATTAGTTGCGTGTATTCGAGTGTATTCAATTCACCAATTCTAACCAATTCATGTATTCGATCACGAGGTCGTCTAGATTTTGACAATACATTGCGTCCCAATCTCACGTGAGTCCGATTATCCACAGTGGTTCATGAATCACCATGCAACGCTCCCGTGGAATAATCATTCTCATCGGGGCGTAACTCTTGCTTGCGTCTAGACTAATTCATTCTCGATACACGGATTGGACCTACGTAATCCTCAAATTCGATCGTCATACACGCTAAATCATTTTCGAGTCCACCTTGCGTCAAACCATAAGTCGAAGCACACAAATTGCCACGACATGGTAGTTCAATCACCCCCGCTGTATGAATCACCATACCAGCGCTCACGCGGAGTGATCGCCCTAATCGGCGTGACACATGTGCGAGGCTGGAGTTGCACTTGCATAAGATAAGAATGTCGACGTTGGGGTTATCGTCGAAGCAAATCCAACATTTTATTTTCTATCCAAGCCAAGATCGATAGTCCATTCATCATTTCGTTCAACTAGAAAATCCTCGAGCCACGTCTATATTTTCCTCGACACATTTCAATATTCCGAGTATAGCATCCGTCAGAACAATGACATTTGCATGATCGTTATTCGTCGAGTCAGAGTACCCCCGAGTTATCGCATATCGATCTTTGATACGCCTCAATACCATCGACGATATGCGTAACCTGACGATCTTCCTTTGCAACCAATTTTGAGTCGTGCGACTGATGCTATTGTTTGAACTGGATATACTATATTTCCATTCGATTCAATTCACGATCAAGTTCGATTGCTATTCCTCAAGCTAGTTTCAATATCGTTGTCCAAACTCAAGTCACAATTCATTTGAATCAATCTGAAATCGTACGCGCGATCCTCTAAGTTTCCTCGATCAAGACCATTCATTTTCATTCATCGTTCCGAACCATTTTCTAACTCGCGTTGCCCATTGACAAGTTGTCCAGCGACATCTCGTTCGGGACTTTTGAAGTCATGGCCAACTAAGCGTGACACGTTCTAAGGCTTTGTGCGATCGCATCGCTTGCCGACATACTCGTACGATCCGTAAATCCTTTAGTCTTGCTCGAACAATTTCTATGACGTCCATACACCACTCAGGGTTCGAACCACTCGACTAGTCGTCGACACTTATTCTTATTCTTCTCCGAACCTATCACATACACCACTCGGATTCAAGCCATACGATCTAGTCCTCAATCACGTTCGCGTCATGCGCTAAGACATCCTTCAGATTCGTTCGACAAATCTCTAGCGTAATCGCTCACGTCGCCTCGACATACTAAGTCGTTCGCACTAATCCTCAAAATCCAAGCCAATCTTTTCGGGTACGCCTAAGCGTTAACTCGATAGCGTTCCTATCGATAGACACTAAAAGTGTATCTCCGTTCTCGATCAAGCGATACTTGATATCGCTCGCAACCCGATTGCACCCAAAAGTCGAGGTGCGCGACACGCGGACTAAGTTATGCCGCATAACCATCCCGTGCGGACTATATTCAAGTTTGCACGCTCACTTGTTAGATCGACGCAAGACTAGTCATGCACGCAGGCGACATGTTAACTTAGCATGTGTTCTCTATCGAGTCAAGTTTAACATCGTTCGACATTGTTAGCGTAAGGTTATTCAAGCACGCCTTGCGTTTGCTAACTTCTAGCATTTTAGTTTTCCTTCGACTCAAGTCTGTCGTGGTTTGGCACAAAGGCCTTCGCCTATCGATCCCGTTCAACCGAGTACTTGTACGAGCTTTTAAAAATATTAGAGTTATTGTATGGAACATCCCAAGGCACAATGAGAGAGAGCGTACACTTCTTTTTCCCAACGACGAGCTTTCAAAACTGAGAAATCGACGTGAAGTCCAAGGACGTAAAGCCGTGCTCTGATACCAATCTGTCACGCCCCGCTCCCGTAGGAGCGATCGTCCTCGCTAAGGCGTGATGCCGCACGGGCCTAGGTTGCGCCCGTGCAAGGCCAAGTCCAGAAACGGCCGATTTGAGCTAGGCCACAGAGTCGCACAGAGTGTCCCCATTTGCAGCGAAAAGTAAACGAACACAAATTGAAGCGAATTCAACTTTTTTATTGATATTCAAGAAGTTTACAAGCAGCGCTAGGCCGAGTTTACAAGTCTCTCAGGCTCTCTCTCTCTGAAACATAAAAGGCGTGCCAAGTGGCTTACAAGATGGAATGATTCATGGCGATGTTCCGATACATTATGTCCTGTATAGGGTGCTTCAGCTTCTTGCAACGTTCCAAGGCCCTAGAGTTGGCTTTGCGCCTTAACACGTTCGATGGAAGCTCCGCACCCACCGACGTCTCCTGCATCCTGCAAGCAGACTGTGGGGTTATCAGTACATTGTTATGCACTGGTGGGGAGGCTAGCTCGCCCACAATGCTATCATTACCAAACACGTTCCATTTACTTTTGTGCACCGTGTATCATTCATTGTCTTTCTAATCTTGCCTTAGGATCAGTTTTATGGCATATTTTGTAACCTATCTCGTGTTGCCGAATTTAAGTGTCACATGAAAATACATGCACAACTTACCCATACTTACCGTCCGGCATTCCCTGTCCAGCGTAAACCAAGTTAGTCAACACTTCACAAGTAGTAACTTAACGTGATTCATGTAAACATTCAATGTTAGGGGCGTGTCTCTGCCTCGGGTCCTAGCATGTCGTAGGCACGTTCTAGTACGTCGTAGGCATGTTCAGAGTATTACATTCCAGGCATGTTCAGGATGTTACATTTCAAGCACGTTCAGGATGTTACGTCTCAAGCATGTCCAAGATATTGCATTTCAAGCATGTTCAGGAGGTACTTCATTTAGTTAACTTAGACTACTTGTTTCAATGCAAGAACTTGCACGTGGATTGCCACCAGCATAATCCACTTAATCTACATGCATGGGTCGCTAGCTTTATAAGCCATTTTGGACATATCACTTGGGCATTTTTACCGATCGAAGCGTGATGGCTGGAACACCTTGATAGTCTCTTGAAATGCCTGGCCTTACGTCTCCTTGAGTGGCAGAGCCCCCACTCAAAGCAGCCCGTAAGCCCCATGTCTGATTCCGCCTAGGTCGGCCACGGTATTCTCCCATCGCCCGTGCCGCAGAATCCTTCCTCATGACGGCCACGGTATTCTCCCTCATCGCCCGTGCCGTTTGTCCACGACCATTTCGTATTTTACTTGTCATTTAACATAGCGACTGTCTTGAGCCATAATGCGTTATCGACCAGGTTGGCGTCCGTACAGCGCGGGTTGCACGTGCCCGTCATACCTGTCGCTAACGTCTTTCATGCCTTATCTTGTATTCACTCTTTCATTTCTTTCTTTCACTTGTTCGTTCATTCATTCATTTTTCAGGTATTCATTCATTCTTTCGTGGATTCATTCACTTACTCGTTCATTCAATCATTCATTACGCAACTCTCCGTACGGGAGTCGCCTTGGCGACCCATCGGTCCCGAAGACTTTCAATGTTGCTATACTCTACTTGGAACGACTATGTCGATAGTCTTCCGTTTCATTGTTGTAAACCATTCATTGTTTCATTATTGAACGCATAATGGACTTGAATGTAGCTTGTGCCTTAGCACGAACGTGGAGCGCGGTGCGAGAGTTCACATTTTTTCAAGTTCCTTTCCATATTCTATACAAGCATACAAGATGGGATTATTCCCTTAGCTAGGTGCATTGAGTCATTTATTAGCATGCACGGTGTTATCGCCTAGCGATTCTCGCGTTAGTGTCCGTATTGTTATGTGTCTAGGCTAAGCAAAGACGGGTTCATCGGAGCCACCCACCTTAGCGATGTTCACATCGGCCGAGCGATACTCCGAGCGCGCCTCTGAAACTCTAAGTCTGGATTCATCTTGACGGGCCAATGTAATCCTTGCATCGATTCTTCATCAGGTCGATGCCAACTCTTCGGGTCGACGGCTCGTTTGAGTCGTTGCACTTGCCGTTTGAATCGGCGTTCCGCTAGGGCGGAGCGGGTCGTTACATAAGATGGGTTTGATGTCCAAGATAGTGAGAGATGGTGGTTGGTAATGACTAGATAGATTAGTATCTAGCTACCCTAAGAAGCCTAGGTTAGTCTAACAAGGTTAGGATGGGTTGCCTAGGTATTGGGGCAAGGTGTTGGGAATACCTTGTAAAGGATAAAAGTAGGATTTTGGGGTAAAGTCTAAGATGGGATTTTGATTGTTAAGATGGGATTAGAAATAGGTTGTCTTGGTAGGTAATAGTTAGATAAGGGTAGTTTAGTCTAGTTTTGACCGCCGTTGACCAAGAGTTGATTTTTTTACCAAAGTCAACTAGGAGTCAACACTTTACCTAGAATTGATCCAAAACCTAACCAAAGTTGACCAGTTGATTAAAAGTCAACTGTTAGCCAACATTTGCCTACTTTGACTTAGGGTTGACCTAGAGTTGACCAGAGTTGACCAGTTGACCAAAAGTCAACTGTAAGTCAACCCTTGATCCAGATTGACCTAGTTTGACTTGGATTGACTTTCTGTGACCTTGTTTGTTCTAGTGTGTAGTTTGGCTCAGTATGACCTAGTATGACCTAGTTTGGCTCTGTATGACCTAGTTTGACCTAGTTTGGCTTAGATTTGCATATCATGACTTGATTAGCTTTTCTTTCATTATTAAACCATGTTTTGACTTATGGTATCTCATCTTTAGGTCTGTGACTTCACTGAGCATCTGTTCACCTTATCAGCTCAGGACCATAGGCGAGTAGATTCACTGATAGTTTTTATTGTCTTGATATCTGCTATATCCGATTCAGTTGTAGTGTCTTACTTGATTCCTAACACGATGGTTCATGGACTAGTATATGTTGGATCCCGTTATGAGATGTTGTTCCTGGATTACTTGGTATATTGGTACATTACTCGACTTGTTACCTGTACTTGTATAGACATGGACTTGGGAGAGGGCTGACCCCCTGCTCTTGAGTCCCGTATCATAACGTGTCATGTCCGGATCCATTATACTATTCGGGAATGGGGAGTTATTAGTGGTTGTGTGATCAAATTCCCTACTTGTTCTTCACACTTGTACTTGTTACTTGTTCATAGCTATACCCTCGTCTCACGACTGGTAAAGCCTGACCCTACTTGTTCATAGCTTTCCATGGTGGTCGGCCTGATCCTGCTCCGTTGTACACTTGTTCATAGCCGGTCAGATGGAAAGCCTGATCATGATTCCCAAGCCGATCACGTAACGCACTAATAATTCAAGGCACATTTTATTTTTATTTTATTACATCATATATCCTACTCAGTTCTACATTCAGTACTTTCCTCACCATGTTATGATATTCAGTTCTCACATGTTCTACATGATCTTATGCTATACCTTGATTGGAGGCTAGGTTCTGTTCGGGAGAAGGATTACAACCCCCGTCCTTATTTGGTTTATGGGCTGTAACTCGGCTTTCGAATAGCTCCCAAGTCATCCTATATCTTTGTCTTGTATTTCATTATACTATCTCTTATAGAATTTGTCAATTCATATGGAACTGCTGTTAGTGTTTGTACTTGCTCATTTTTCTGACAGGATAACCGTTGATATTTACAGAGCGCATGTTAGCTGATTGCTCTACCTTTTACGGGTATGGTCAGGATAGCATTACCCCTGGAGCCCATAGATGATTTAGCCCATGTTTAGACTGTTAGATAGGTTTGCCTGGACTGCGATCCAGCTAGTATTTTCAGACTGTAGTTTTTATATTATATTTTGAGTTTCTGTTATGTGTTTATATCTCTGAGCTTGTGTTGGATCTTGAACTCCTTTCCAGTTTTCCTTTCTATCATATTTCCATTTCGTGCTATCTATCCTAGTTTGTCTTGTGATTGAGTTATGCCTTATTATAACTCTATGCGGAGATGACAGGTACCCTTATATTTTGTCTAGTTGTAGTATTTATAGACGACCTATACAGCGTTCTACCGTCGATTCCGAGCCCGAGTCCACTTTGCGCCCTTGAGCCGGAGTTCGAGCTCGAGCCCGAGTCCGAGCCCGAGTCGCTAAGCCCCTTCGGGACTTAGCTCCATAGGAAAATAATCTCATGAGCATGACAAAAAGCATTAATGTTTATTTGTTGGGTTAGCCTTCTTTCCACAAGAAAAATCCTCCCATATGGCACCCATGTGCCTCTCCACACCTCATGTGATTCTCTCAACACAAGCAAAGCTTTATATAGAGATACAATCTATTTGGCCTAGACAATGTGGGACTATCTTTCTAGTCTCTAAAACGAACACACCAACAAATAGGCAAAAACACCAACACTTCTAAGCTTGAGCTTGGCTCGTTTATTAAACGAGCTCAAAAATTAAGCTTAAGCTCAGCTTGTTTACTAAACGAACCGAGCTCAAACGAGTTTTTATCGAGCCAAGCTTCGAACAACTCGCGAACGACTTGGCTCATTTGCAGCCCTACTTGGAGGTATATCAATAAAACATGGCAAATCTACTCATAAGGTTGCCTAATCAAATTTCATATTAAGAAAAGGCGGGCAACACACTTTTGGTAGTATGTGCATATTCAAAACTGTAAATAAAAAAATTACCGTCATTGCTATTTTAAGACTACAAAAATTTTGGCAGTCCTGGATATGCACAAGACTAATTGTCAAAATTTTGACAGTCCTAGAATTGTCAAAAATGTGTTAGTCCTAGAATTGTCAAAAATGTGTTGCTTCCAAATAATTTTTGTCTTTGTCTTGCCTTTAACATTTGCCTAGAAAAAATTTAATTTTCAAGAAAAAAAAACAAGCAAGAAATACAAGTGCATGATAGTTATTTCTTTACGCACTCTGGTGTACAAGAAATGGTTGACGATAGATTCGGACTATCGAAGCCAAAGAAATTGCGTGAAGTCTAGCCAATTGTGCATTGAGGCCATGCAATTCATGAACAAAGTGTGGCAGGGAAGATGAGCGCATCCATCAGGGACGGTCCTGACCCAGGACAGACCGGAGGACCCTGACGAAAGAGGACATCAACATAAAACTATCTAATAGAACTAGTATGTATCATGTGCCAATTTTAACAAAAAAAATATTTTGATGTTGTGGTTATAATGCTAGACTTGTATTTAAGAGGTTCCTAGTTCAGATCTTAACTATAGCAATTTTTGTTTTATTTATGTTTTTTTACATTATGTATAGGAGTCCATTTTGAAAGTTTCGCCTCAGACACCCATCAGTTCGGGGCCGGCCTTGAGCACATCAACACTAAAAAAAAAAAAACTGGGATAATAAGCGAAATGCTCTTAAGCTTAATACAGAAGTGTATCGAGTACCAAACAACAGGAGTTTCTGTCCAAAATCCTGTACAAATACTAAATAAAGCAATTTTTAACCATTGTAAAGAAAAATGGTTTTTTTTTTTTTTGACGTTATAATAGTCTTGTTATTATAGTTTCTAAAAAGTTAGGAAAGTCTGAATCTAAAAATGGATATTCTACATTGGTAATATATACGGAGATATCAGATAATAATAAAAAATTAAAACCTTCTCATTTTTTAAAGCCTGTACCATCCCACAACTTGTACATACTCAGAAACGGTCATGCTTTAAGTGCATGCACAAATCAAGTTACAATTATTAAAGGACAAAGTGCAAGAGAGCACTCATTATGCATGAGTGAGCAGCGATCGAGTATAATTAGCTTCCAACCAATATACAATTATGAAGCAAAAAACATGTGCACAAGAAAAAGAAAAAGAAAAAAAAAGGAAAAGAAAAAAAAAATGTGCACAAGCACAAGCATGACGTTATAAAATGTGTTGAAGCAGTTGGCATACGTTCTTACCAGTTTCATAACAGAGCAAGTGCAACAAACTTTTGAATCCAGCCATTTTCGTCTTTTCTCAAACAAGAAAAACTCGAACCCCTCCGCAACACCACAAAACTTCAGCTGCCAACCAACAAATTTTTAGTCCCATTCTAAGCCATCCCAACCTCCCTATAACACGAACTAGCAATCCTCAACCGGAACTGCTACAGCAAGCTTAACAATGGAGAAAGGCGCACCATACGCTGGAATGACACCGGACGAAGAAGCTCAGCCGCTCCTGCCGACGCCCCCGACGCTGCCACGGGACGGACGACGGAACCCGCCGAATCAGAACGCCATCATCATCCAGACGTTCAAGAGCACCGCCCACCTCGCCAACCACCTCCCTACCGGCACCGTCCTCGCACTCCAGCTCCTCTCCCCGGTCCTCACCGACCGAGGAACCTGCCACGCCGCCGCGAACCGGGCCATGACTTCGTGCCTCGTCGCACTCTGCGGCCTGTCGTGCCTCGTCCTCAGCTTCAGCGACAGCTTCCGGGACGAGGCAGGGACGGTCCGGTACGGCCTAGCCACCTTCCGGGGCTTGTGGGTCATCGACGGAGCCCCGCCCCTGCCGCCGCCAGAGGTCCTCGCGAAGTACAGGATAAGGTTCGTGGATTTCGTCCACGCTTTCATGTCGGTACTGGTCTTCGCCGCCGTTGCTCTGTTGGACCAGAATGTGGTGTCGTGCTTCTATCCCGTCCCGTCCGGAGAGAAGCAGCGGATTCTGACGTCGCTGCTGCCGGTTGCCATCGGAGCTATCTGCAGCATGCTGTTCGTTACTTTCCCCACGACCCGCCATGGGATTGGGTTTCCACTTTCACCACGTTGATGGCCAGTGATCTCCTCCGTCTCCTCTTCCCTGGACCTGAGAATTTGGAGGCCCGCCCTTGTAGATTTCAGAATGTATAGCTATAGCATGTCTCTGGAAACAAAAAAAATAGCTTGAAAACCAAACATGCAGATACAAAAGTAACCCAGGTTACAACTTCAGATGATGAAAATGAACTATTCAATGTCATCTGGACATCAAGCAGTCCATAGGTAACTAATTACTCATGGGGAACAATGATCTCATGTGATGTTCAGTTTTACTACCTCATTTTGAAACTACATACTCTAGAGGCTCTAGAGGCTGTTTGGATAGAAGTAACTAATCGAAAGTGTCTTTGAAAGTGTGAAAGTGGTACTTGTAGCATGATGACTTGCAGTGCACTTGCAGTATGTATGATTTTCCAAAATGCGTTTGGATGGTCCTTTTTCCCCTGCAAGTGAAAAGGATGAGTTTCAGTGTTTGGATGTCATGTTATAATGCAGTAAACTCCAACCAGCTTTGTTTTCCTCCAACCTCCACATGTCTTTTGTGTAGAACAGTAGAAGGATCTCTCCCAACACTCTCTCTCTCTCTCTCTCTCTCTCTCTCTCTCAACTCTTTCTCTCTTCCAGCAGGGTCGACTCCAGCTTGGTTCAGATCTCCAGCTGCGGTGTCTCCAGCATCGAAGATCGTCATCCACCGGCTCACACTTGCAGCGGGGTCGTCTCCAGGAGGGTCATCGTCCACCGGCAGTTCAGATTTTGTCCCGCAGCAAGCTCCCCCTTCGTGACGTCGTCGAGCTCCGTATCTCCACCGGCGAGTTCCTCCTTCGCGACGTCGTCGAGCTCCGTGTCTCTACCGGTGAGTTCTCCCTTCGCGCTGCTCGACGACGACGATCCCGGGATCAGGACCACCAACTTTACCCCAAGCGGCACGTCGTTCCGTCGTTCCACCGTCCCCTCTTGTCGTCCGGACTAGCGTTCTCGGTCGACGAGTCCCCAGATCCAGCACTTTCACCACACTTCCCTCACTTTTGTGAAGCAAGTGAAAACACACAAATGGGAGAGGACAACAGCAAGTGGTGGCAAGTGTCAGAGAAAAGACACTTGTTGGCACTTGCAACATCCATCCAAACGCTGCAACTCCATCTTCCCCCAAGCAGTTGAAGCGAAAATTGCGAGTTGCATCACAGTTATCGCCTTCCAAACATGTCACACAGCATTTTTATAGACAAGGAAACAAACAGGTGGCAGGCAAACCACATAAGGTGAACCACAAAACCAGGACAACTCAAGGCTAGGACAAAGACCCAACAGTACCGACTTAGTAAACTAGCCAAACAGTACCTAAAATACTGGAGCTATCGTGCTCCATTATTCCTAATGACTATGGCAAACAAAAGAACATTTCTTTAACACCCTCCTTAAACTGATATCTTCATAAATCGGTTTATAGATAAAACTATGTTACTCTTGAACATCACTTGAAGAGCATACTCCAAGCATTCTTCTAAGCTTCACAAATGTAGCTTGCTTGTGATCTTCAGAGGTTTTGTCATTATATCAGCCACTTGATTCTCACTTTTGCAGAACACCAAATCAACTATACATCATTCCAAAGATTACGCAAAATATGGTACCTAAAATCAATATGCTTGCTCCTTTGGTGCAAAATTGGATTTTTTTGGAAATCTTGATTGCTGACATATTATCACAATGGATTGTTGTTGGTCCTTGTTGTTGACTAGAAGAGTTTCAAGGAATCCTCTCAGCCAAATAGCTTGACACGAGTACAAAGCAGCTGCAACAAATTCGGCTTTTGTAGTTGATAAAGTTACGGTTTGTTCTCTCTTTGATGGCCATGATTCAACTCCAGAACTCATCATAAAAACAAACCCGGATGTCCTTTTTCTATCATCATTATCTCTAGCGTAGTCACTATCAAAACCAAACAAATTTCCTTTTGTTCCCTTTTCATAAAAATACCAAAATCAGATATAGCTTTCAAGTAACGAAATATTCTTTTCACTGCTAAGAGATAGATTCTCGATTGGACTCTCCATATAGTGGCTGATTAAACTAACGCCATACATGATGTCAAGCCTTGTTGAAGTTAGATACATAAGACTAGACTTCCAACTATCTGCTTGTAAAGAGTATATATGATTAATTCCTTCCCCCCCCACCCCCCCCCCCCCCCCCCCCCCCCCCCCACCCCCCACAACAAAAAAAAACATCTTTCATCAGTTTTAAGCCTCATTTAGTTGAAGTACAAGCTGGCTTGCAATTCTTCATCATGTGTCCAAAATTTCAAGAATATATTTTTTCTGTGAAATAAAAATGCCAGCAGGAGATGCATTACTTCAATGCCAAGAAAATAATACATCAACCCCAAGTCTGTCATATCAAATTCATTTGTCATAGATTTCTTAAATTCAGCAAGCATGACATCATCATTACCAACATAAACAAGGTCATCAATATAAGCATACGATAAACATTTCCCATCTGCTCCAACTTTGGTGTAGAGTGTGTGCTCATAAGGACATTTAAGAAAACCTTATTTAATAAAGTAAGCATTTATACGAATATACTAAGCTCTAGGAACTTGTTTTAGTCCATATAATGCTTTTTTAGCTTGTATACCTTGTCCGCACAGCCTTCTTTCACATATCCAGGAGGTTGATCAACATACACTTCTTCCTGCAGCTCACCATGTAAGAATGCCGATTTCACATCCAATTGATAGATAGGCCACGAATTATGAACAGCAATAATAGATAATAGCAATTTAATAGTGTCAAGTCTCGCAACTGGAGCAAACACATCTTTGTAGTCAACACCAAACTCTTGCTTATACCCCTTTACTACAAGCTGAGCTTTGTACATGTCAACTTCTCTTTGTTCAGCTTTGTTTTATAAAGCCATTTAACACCAATGAATTTCTGGCCTTTTGGGAGGTCAATAAGTTTCCAAGTGTTATTCTTTTCAATAGAGAATTTCATTATTCATCGCCCTTTGCCATTTTGAGTCTTTGATAACATCTTCAAAAGATGTAGGAAAATTTAGTATTTTCAAAAGTCGTAAGAAAATTTCTGGCCTTTTTTCTAAAACCGAATCGAATCTCTTATTCGGTTCGATTTCCGGTCCAAAACCGAATAATGCTCACCCTAGAATGAATTAGTTCCAAAACACCTTTTGCTCCCCATGGCTTCCCTTGGCGAAATTGAGAATGATGTTGTTTTCCAACAACACATTCTTCACAAAGTTGGGAAGGAATACTAATATAAGGAAAAACATGTCAACATACTCTTCTATTAGAAGGTCTTCAATCCACCAAACTCCAATGGCCATAACGAAAATGCCAGAACCAAGAAGGATCTTTTACTTTAGCTACCAAACAAGATAGCACACTTTAATCTTTATTGGAAACAATCTATTTTAACTCATTTGAACAACAATAATAGCTCCTCTAGTAGGATCGTAAATCTCGCAAACACCCTTCTGAATAGTGATTACATAACTTTTTCCTGCAATTGACCAACACGTAACAGATTGCTTTTGAAGTCAGGAACATAAATGACATTAGAAATTGTTTCTACAAAATCATTCTTGGTTTTTATGTCAATATTACCTTTTCCTATTACCTTCACAGTGGAACAATCATCAAAACTTACTGTAGAATGAAAGCCTTCATCTAAATAAGAAAAGGAAGACTTACTTCCACACATGTGGTTACTGTAGCCCGTATCCAAATACCAAACATCAAACTCAGATTCTTGACGCTAATTAACAAAGTTTCCACTTCCTTCTTCTCCGCAAAATTTGGTTGCTCTCTTTGTCATTAGGCAGCCTAGCAAATTTATGACATTTAAAGCAATCTATCTTGGATTTGTGAAAATGTTTATCTCATCCTCTACCTTTGTCTTGAATTGCCATTCTTCATTGGCTTTGAAATGCCTGCTGCCATCTCTGTTGCCTCGTTCTCCCCTTCCTCTACCTCTACTCTACACCTTCCTCTAGAGTTTGAGAAAGGAGTAAAGGTAGAAGCCTTCAAAACTTGCTCTATTGAACTTCGGCTCATCTTCTATTCATGGACCAGCAAGGAGCCCTAGAGTTCATCAAGGGAGAATTCATGTATGTATTTCGATACTTCAATTGAACAAATGACATAATTCCACTTTGGTGTCAGGGAACGCAATATCTTCTCCACAATGGTGACATCTTTCATCTTCTCACCATGAAATCGCATTTTGTTTCTTATCTCCATAGCCCGAGCACAATAGCTTGTGACAGATTCCCCATCCTTCATTTGTGTAGTCTCAAAATCTCTTCTCAAGGCTTGAAGTTGTGCACGATTTGCTTTAGCAGATCCCTTGATACTTCTTCTTCATGGAATCCCAAATATACTTGGAAGTTTCTTTGCTAATAATTGTTTCCAAGATGGGACGATGAATCGTCTGAAAAAGATAACTTTTTGCCTTTAAATCTTTTTGCTTTCTCCCTTCCAACTTTGTTTTCTGGGCATCTGTCATGCTGCATTTGTCGTTGGTTCTTCAATTCCAGACGATCGGCCAATACTCTTTTGACCGTAGAAAGTTCTCCATTAGCATACTCCAATGGTCATAATGATCATCAAACCATAGGATCCCCGCTTGCACAAAATTGGAATCTGAAGCCATCGTTTCTGTTTGGGAACTATTTTTCTCTTGTTTTCTCTCACACATTTTCTGGCTCTAATACCACTGACAAGATGAAACTACATACTTTATTGAAAGACATATAGCCTTTTTATAGGCAAGGAAACAAACAGGGGGCATGCAAACCACATAAGCTGACCCACAAAACCAGGACAACACAACTAGGACAAAGACCCAACAGTACTGACTTAGTAAACTTACCAAACAGGACCTAAAATACTAGAGCTATCTACTACGTGCTCCATTATTCCTAATGACTAGGACAAATAAAAGAACATTTATTTAACATTTTGTTCAAGAATTCGTCCAATATTGAGATTTTTTTTCAAGGTAGCTCAACCTTTGTGCAAGGGGTGTTAAAAAAAGGTTATTTAGTTTTAGGGTCTCTCGTATAATATTCGAAATTTATGTTTAGGTATCCATATTGTTCAGAATAGGGTATAGTCTCGTCTTAATGGTTGACTTGGGCTGCTAGGTCTCGTTTAGGTCTCTATAATATTTGAAGTTTGTGTTTAGTTTTAGGTTCTCGTATAATATTCAAAATTTGTGTTTAGATCTCCATTTTGAATGGTCGGTCCAAACCAACCATCAGGACGAGACTCAAACTCTTTTTGGACAATATGAAGACCTAAACAGAAATTTTGAATATTATAAGAGACCCAAAACCTAAATAACCCTAAAAAAGAGGAACCTTCAGAAATGTAAATTGAAAGCTATTGTTTTGATTCAGGAGAACCAACCAAGCATGGTTGTCCCTTCGAATATGCATGCAACCATCTTGCTTTGTGTATGTGCACACAGAGATTCAGAATATATCTGGAAGTTAATTGATCGAAAGTTTTTGGAAAACGGACAAAGTAAAAAAAGCGGGCAATAATGTGTCCAAAAATTCAAGAAACACGATCATGCGGAATTGATAAACCACAACTAATTTGATAAAAAATATAGTTATTTCCACTACATAGAACAATTTAAGCTTCAGACAGGTAGTCGAAATGAATTGCCCGTGCACAATGAAAACCTACGCCAGACGAAACCAGGACACCAATGTTTTACATGATTACAGTTTTGTACAAGTATGATTTGCTCACTTTTTATTTTTTATAGGTCGCACAATCCTTATCAAGTTTCTCTAAGAAACACAATTAAGAAATGCATATCCATACATTACCAGTGCTTTGGAATTATATTTAGCAAGAGATTGAACAGACATGAGTTAATGTGCCCCCGGCCACGTTTGGTTAACGGAATCAGGACGTTGGGAAAGGAAAGTCATTCATTTGCTGTGTTTGGATACGAGTAGGAAAGAAAAATCGTTCCCAAAAGAAAGGAAAATGATTCCCCACCCACCCCAATGATTCATTTTCCCTCACAATTTCCTGCATGTATTCTAACTATATTCCTGATCTTTCCAAACACCAGACAGAAAAACTGATGGAAATTGCAATTTTCCATGCCCATGGAAAGAGCAAATCCTTTTCTTTCCGCGAACCAAACGAGGCCAGGGGAAGTTAGCCACTCAATTATAGTGTCCGGGTGCTAATATTTTCTGATCAAGAAACTAACATTTGCACAAGTACTACTTACAGCGCCGAAGCAGGTGGCAAACGGTTCCGAGTGCAACTCAAATCTCCTTGTCAACTTCAAGAGAAGCATCAAGATGTTCACCAACAAGCTTCGTCCACACTGATTCAGCAGCATCCCTAACTTTCCTATGCTCCCAATATCCATCCATGATAATCCTCCAAGTATCCGGCTCAGGAACGCACCCCTCTGCCAGCATCTCATCGACAATCCGCGAAGCCTTGTGCACGTCCCCCTTCCTACAGTAGCCATCAACGAGGACACGAAAACTCTCCGTCTCCATGGAGATCCCCCTAGTTCTCATGCTCTGATACATGCTAGACCCCCGGCTCAACTCCCCCTTGTTGCACAACCCCCTTAGCACCAAATTATTGATCCTCGCATGAAGCCTCCGTGTCACCCGGTTCGGAGTAACGCCACTGAGCACCATCTCGTCGAGATAGTTGGCAGCCTCGCTCGCTCTACCCGAACCAGACAAGCCCTCAATGATCTTTGCGTACAACCCCGCGTCCGGTTTCTTCCCCTGCAACCTCATCCTATCCAAAACCTCCGCTGCCTCGCTAACCCTCCCTTCGCCGCACAACCCGCTCACCAGTGCGCTGTAAGTGATCGCGTTCGGCGGGCACCGGTCGACAACCATGCGATCCAACAGCCCGGCCGCCTTCACGGACTTCCCGCCCTTGCACAACCCGTCGAGCAGACAGCTGTACGTAACCACATTCGGCTTGATCCCTCTCCGGCCCATCTCGTCGAACAGCTCCAGCGCCTCGTCCAAACGATCAGACTTGCATAACCCATTGATGAAACTAGTGTAAGTGACGACGGTCGGCAGGATCTTCCTCTCGCTCATTTCGTCGAACATGTTCCGGGCGTCGTCGATCCGTCCGTTCTTACACAACCCATCGATGAGAGTGTTATAAGTACACGAATCCGGGGCACAGGGACCGCTCCCCATGCGACGGAAGACCCGAAGCGCGGCGTCGAGAGTGCCGGCATTGCTGCACAAGGCCTTGACGAGCACGTTGTACGAAGCGACCGTGGGGGCGACCCCAGCCTCCTTCATCTGGTTGTGCACCATTCTCGCTAGCTTGAGCTGGTTCTCGGCGACGAGCACGGCGAGGAGGCACGTGTAGGACCTGGCGGTGGGGGCGGCGACGCGGCGGTGGAAGAGGCGGAGGGCCTCGAGGGGGCGGTGGGCCCGGCCGTAGGCGCGGAGGAGGGGGAGGAGTGCGGACTCGGGTATCGGGTGGGTGAGGGCGGTGGGTCCGACCCGGTCGAGGAGGGACTCGGCGAGGGGGAGGAGGTTGGCGGAGGAGAGGCGGTGGAGGAGGAGGGAGAGGGCGGAGGGATCGTGGCGGTGGCCGGAGGCGGTGGCGGAGTCGAAGATCTCGACGGCCCGGCGGGTGTCGGGTTCGGAGCGGATCAGCTGGAGGACCTGAGACGGGGTTATCGGGTCGGACCAACGGATCTTCGCGGACCTTTTTAGAGACATTTCTGTGTTGTTTGAAACCCGATTAGAAATCAAATCAGAACGTTCGCTTCTTTATAAGGTTAACAGGGTTTATTTAGGGATAGCAATCTCACCCGAATCGGACCAGATCTTTTCCAGGGTTTGAAAATTAAAAAGAAAAATTTGATTTATTTCAATTCAAGGTGCACCCCACAGTTTTGCAAAAATATATAGTACTCCTCATTTTGGACGGAAACATAAAAAATAAAAAATAAATAAATAAACACGAAAATGCCCTTTCTCCTTCTTCTTTGTTCTTTTCTCTACTCTCCCGCGGCCACCGCCTCCGCCGTTGCCGCTGTCGTCGCTGCTGTCACGACCCGCTCCCGAATAATCGGACACATCCAGCCTTCGTCGTTAGACACGATTAAGTAAGTTGTACCAAACTAGGAAAAACTAACAAGTCAGAATATGAAATGAATACAACAATCACAGCATCTATAAAACGATCTCAGATATCCAAGTACGTGTCTAAGAGTTATTACAACATCCAGCTAAAAGGAAAGTAAAGTCTGACAATCTCAAGTACAATGAAAAAAATATAAACTGCTAAAGATAAGGTACTAAGCCTCCTCGACCTCTAAGTCCAGTGCAGCTCCAGCTGGCTTTACTACGTCAATAGGCTCACGGCCATAGTATGTGTCACACAGTGCCTCCATCTCACCTGCAAGATATCCAATCAAGAGCGGAGCAAAGTACAGTTCTAGGTAATGAACAAGAACATCATAATATGGAAATAATTACAGGAGAATATGAAATATAAAGTACAGGAAAAGAACATGAAAGTACAGGAATGTAAGTATAGGAAATAAAGTACGAGAATGTAAATCATAAACCTGAAGTACAAGACATGACATGTGCACAATGTTTGAAATACAACTAGTCTATGTGACCGGCTGAAATGAGTACAGGAATATGTACAGGAGTACATGAATATCGGTACGGCTTAGGACCCGCGTGCACGGTGCGAGGCCTAAGCTATCTACATGAATATTAGAACCTGGTTTTGGTCACATAACTAGTGTATTTTTTCTTCCCGACATAAGTAAGTACAAGAACAGGAAAGTACAAGGGTACAAGATATCGTGTCACATCGTGTCATCAAGAGAGGTACAAGATATGTAAATGCACAAGACCATAGAAAGTACTTGCCTTGCTCCGAGAAATCAAATGTAATAAATGGAGCTGGATGTCCCCCTGTTTATTTTAAGTACAAGTTGGTTAAGTTCAATCCACTAGTTGCTAGATAAAGGTATTTACTAACAAAATTAACTATTTGACAAATCCGTTCTCCACAACTAGCCTATATGCCTCTATTTGTTTAACAACTACCAAGTGATATTAGATATATGATAACTCTATGCTTACTCTTAAGTACCAATTTCCAAGCCCAAGTTCTTAGGTAGGGTCTATAGACACAAAACTTCATATTTAACTTCCTGTCACCCTTGTCCATTATAGGTAAAGATAACTGAACATGCTTTAATGCTAAAACAGCTCATGATAGGAACCATCCCAAAATGGTTCACTAACAGCATCCTTGTAGAAATACCACCCTTATACATTCACCCATCTCAATTGCAATGTAGCAACATTACTCAAAAGAATCAAAATAAAAGAATGTATGTAAATCTAAATCCTTGCGGCCAGTATGGTTCATAAACAATATAGCTTCTGCATTCAGCTCTATACAGAACCCAGCAACCAAATTCCAACTCCCATCCTTATGTGTCCGAACCAATTCAAGAGTAAAGAAATCCAATCAGACACAATTTATACAAAACTCGTATACAAATATATAAATCAAAATAATTATCTACAACCAAATTGAAATTCAAATAAAAGAACACTCCCGATCTAACACAGAGAGATCCAGCATTCGACCCTGGTCTTCGAAACGCACCCCAACTGCAATGAATCCACGTATACTGAACAAAAATAACTTGGCACGCAAAATACTGGTCTGCAAGCAACAAATTGAAACTACGGACACCGATATAGCTTGGACACGAGTATTGAGCCTGCTAATTGATCCCTTGCACCCTTTCACAGGACACGAACAAGCCAACAGGGACCGGACACGATCAAGCCAATCAGGACACGAACAAGCCAACAAGGACCGGACACGATCGGCCAACAGGACACGAACACACGCTCGCAACACAAGAACACCACAATATCATGATCTAGCAGAACGGTTTACATAGAGAAGAGTAAATAGGAAGTTTACCTGAGTAAATTGGTCGATAACAAGGACACAAAACCAAACACGAATCTTCCTTGAAATCCTCTGCAACCAAACAACAGACATGAATTCCATGCACAGAACTTAGAATTTCAAAACTAAGTTTAAACTCCAACGTTCTCATCAAGGAGTAAAATAACAAGGAAAATTACTTACAACTGATCGAGTCCTCTATTTCTCAAACAAAGGATCAATCCAGACAATCAATCAACAAATAGAGATCTAAACAAGAAAGAATCATAGTTTGATTCATTAATCAAACAATTTAAATCGAAATCAAAGTTTTAGGGATCGAAACTCACCACAGATTCTTTAGGTTTGAAATAGAATTTTGGAGTTTCGAATAAGATCCAAAACGATTCAATCGATCTTTAACGAAAGAATTGAACCCGAGAATTAAATCCCTAAATCAAAACAAAACAGAAAATACACAGATTCAACCATAGAATCCTAACTCAGCATAATTTGAAGACAATAACCAAGGAATTAGATCTACTGACCTAGATCTGGACTCACCGATAAAATTCTCGAAGGAATAAGAATTCCCACCCGGAGAATGAACATGCAGGGAGGAACGGAGTCGTCGTCGATCGAATGGTCATGTTGTCGCCAGATGAGAACTCCTACACCACGAAGGGTGGCTCTGCTCAGTCGTCGTCGTCGCGGCGAGAAATTGTACGGAACCGCCACCAATAGAATCACCGCTACTGCTGTCGCGTGTGCGCCAAGATCTCGATCTAGATGAGGATGCTGGACTCCAAGTCGCCGTCGCCGAGAAGCTGTCGCGCCACCGCCATGGCCGGAGAAGGAAGCCGACGCCAAGTAAATAGGGTTAGGTCGGAAATTTGGGAAAGAATGTGAGGAGCTCTGAAGAGAAAGAGAAGTGAGCTCTCTCTCTCTCTCTCTCTCTTCAGTCACATAAATAGAAAAATTTAGGAAAAGATAATTTAACAGATAGCCCCCTCCACCTTCGGTCAAAACGCAAAAAGGCCCCTCCCCTTTTCACATTTGCATGATTCACTCAAAATCAGTTAGAAAAAGTGGGGACCACAACTAATTTTTAAATTTGAATTCCTGCTCTTAATTCAATTCCCTCCAAAAATAATTATAAAACTTATTATTTGAAAATCAATTAAACCATTAATCATTAATGTAACTCCCTAGAACCCATTTTGGTAAATTTTAGAGATTTTTTTTGAATTTATATATAAAGTTAGAAATTGTTTTGTACATATATAGAAATCTAGTTTTATTTAATTAGTTGTTTGACTAATAAATTTTATTGATTATCAATGATATTTTGCTAAACTTAAAAGTTTACTAATGACTTAGTAAGTACTAAACCTATTTAATTTGATAAATACTTTTAACTAATATTGAATATCATTAATTGCTTTCCTTTATTACTAAATGATAAATTAATAATTTCTTATAAAAGTATGTTGTGACTAAAACTATTTTAAAAGTTATTAAACTATTTTCATAGTAATTAGTTAGATTTTTTAGAAAAAAATATTAGATAGTTATTGTCATTATTTCAAACCCTAATAACTTGTACAAAATTATACCAGGTGATTATTCAGATTCATGCAGTATTACTCCCGTGCTTTCAAGGCGAGGCAAGTACACTGACTCGACTTGTACTTTGTATTTCTGTCTTACATTCATATACCATATTTTTATATCGGATATGAGATACACACGATTGTCTTGTACCTTGTTCATTGCTTGTGAGTCATTGTTTATTGTGAGGATTGGGAGAAATATTAGCTTTTGTGTGACCACACCCAACATAGGTATTGTGGATAGCCTAATCGTACACTTCACGTACGATGAAGTCGGACCTTGTAGAATTGATTGACTCATTGATTGATTGTGCTCCTAAGCCGATCACACATTAGTTTAATATTTCAAATTGTCACACTTGCATATTGATTGTCATGATCATTGCCTTGTACATTGATAGTCGTGTTCATTGTCTTGCATATTGATTGTCGTCCATTGCCTGCAGTTTTACATTTCATTTCTGGTACCATAGTTTCATTTTCAGTTCTGGTTTCACCTTGTATTCTGTACTACTGATTACATTACATATTATTCTTGTCATGGTTGTACTTTGCTTTTTTTCTGACAGGATACGTTGCAGGTGAGCGTGAGGCTACATAGAGCATGTGATTGCACTGGATATTGCAGCATTTATTTTATTTATTTTCTGGATATTGTATTTTGGATATTCATTATTGTATATTTATTTTATTTGACCGGATTTGTCTCCGGCTGATTTTGTATAAAATAACTTGATGGATATTGGTGATTTTCTGGGAACGTTATATATAGAAGCTGTGGATGTTTACCTTACATTGTGACTTAGAGTTTTCCTTATTATTGTATAGCTTACTTCGTCGTATCCATCGACGAAGGCTGGGCGTGTCCGACTCGTATCCGATTATTCGGGAGCGGGTCGTGACAATTAAACAGAAGGTAAATTTAAGATTTTAAAAATATTAAAAAGTGGAGTGACAAATCTCTCCCCCTTAAAATAATTTTGTCCTCGAAATTGAAAGACAACAATAAAATCTCAAAAGAAAACCACAACTGACGAATGTTTAAAACACAAGTCTTTTATTGAATTTAAAATTTTCAAAAGCTAGAAACAATACAATCAAATAAACAAATTGGGATAGCGCTCCCGCATCTCGTCCTCACGCTCCCATATGGACTCTCCTGGGGAGTGGTGTCTCCACATGACGCAGACAAGTGGAATAGTCTGATTCCGTAGTTACTTCTCCCTCCGATTAAGGATCTCCACTGGCTGCTCCTCGTAGGTCAAACTCGAACCCACCTCATGTAGCTCCCCTTCCCGGATTTTTTTTGAAATATTTATTTATTTATTTATTTAAATGGGGATTTTAGAATTTTTATAAATATTTATTTAGTTAATTATTACGGTAGATGATTTTAGCCATGGTTGAGTTTTGAAGTACTAGACGACTAGGATTTATGGCACGGGAGATGTAGCAGTGTGCCTTGACCAGTGTACTAGGCATGCCCGGGGAAACCTAGCCATAGGGATGTCCTAACTAGGAAAACTAGGCCAAGTTGTGACATGACCATTATAAATAGTTAATTATTCATTATTAATATTATTTGACGTCTAGGTGACCCGGTCGTACCAAACTAGTCAAACTGAACCCGAACTGAGCCCAAGCCCATGTAGTCATGCGGTACGTCCAATGACCTTCGTATTGATGCATTTTGGTATGATTGTGTCGTATTCCATTTTAGTGATCTAAGGAATATTTCTAAAATATTCTTAATTAAATATTATAAATATTGTGATTAGCTGATATAAGGTTTGTATAAGATAGGCCTTGTACATTTTCTGGGATTATTAGACGGTGCAATAATGGTTTATACTTTATTAAATTTCGTTATTATTTTTATTACTATTATTATTTTATTGGGATTGTTATTTAATATTATTAATTTATTGGTTATATTTAATTGTATATTAAATTGTTTTCGAGAGATTTACATTTTATGCACAAATATAATATATTAAATATGTGTACGTATATGTATATAATCAATATATATATTATACGTGTGTGTATGTTACGTATTATATATGTGCGTATATGTGTATATATATATATATATGAATACGTATATATACATATGTATATATGTAAAAAAAATATATATATATTTTTTTTATATATATTTATTTATATATGTGTAAATATATAATAAAAAATATGTGTATAAATAAATATATAATATTAAATATGTGTATGTGTGAATATATATATATATGGTATACGTGTATTTATATATAAATATATATTATATAGATATTGTATATGAGTGTATATATATTTTTACATAGATATTGTATATATAGGTACTTATGTATTTGTAAAAATATTTATGTATAAGTATTTATGTAAATAGGAAAAAGAAAGAAAAAAAGAACAAACCCAAAGGGCATAGGAGCCCAGCCTTTGATAGCCAGACCATACTGAAGTCCCAGCCCAGCCCGACATGGTGAAGCCCAAGCCCCCAGGCTAATCCCGAGTAAACCCAGCCCACAGCGGGCCCAGGACCCATTCCTTGGTCAATCAGGCCAAACCAAGCTGAGACTTCCCATTGCAGCCAACTGTTAGCTGCCGACCCCAAGCCCCACAGCAGCATCCAGCTAGGGTCAGGCCAATTTCCTTTCCCCCCAGTTTACGAACAGAGCTGCTCTGTAAACAGGGAGAACAGGTTTTTCGAAACCTATTTGAATTCGATTTAAAATCATGCAAGAGCTCAGGCCCGGCCCGGCCGAGCCCAGCCCGAGTTGAGCACTGCCCATTACTTCCAGCCTACAACTGAGAACCGAGAGGAGGCAATCACGTATATATATACGTATGGAGAATAGCGAAAACCTAGAAACCCTAAAACTCCTCGACGTCGACCTTCCCTGACCCTGCGCGCGGCCATCAGGAGCAACGCCGGCCCCACTGCACCGCCGTTGGCCGGAGAACAGTCAGCCAAACAGCGCGCGTAGCCTGGAACACAGCGGCAGCAGCAGTAATAACTGCTTTCGACCCAACTTTGAGACGCGAGTTCTTTCTCATCGCTCGACCAATCGTCAAACCAATTTCACTGGTATATACCCGACCTAACCACCTATAATTCTCTTCTGATGGATTAAATTCTAGCACTTTATATTATTCAAGGATTCGAGTCAAAAATCACGAAAAATCTGTTCGGGATGAACAGAAAACTCAAAGCAAACATCTTCTTTTGAAGACCGTTTCCCATCGACCTGTTGGAAAATTTGGAAATCTATCAAGATAGTATTTTAGACAACCTATAAGAGATTATAACCCTTTTTGTCGTTTCGGATTTTATACATTATGCACACAGAAATCAGTTTTCGAAATTGAGCAAAAACACATGAAAAACAGTTTTCGAAAATTAGAAAATTCATCCGCACGACGTGCGTCACGCCAATCCGGACGACGTGGTCGTGAACCGAACGCATCAAAAGCTGCGTAATGGTTCCGTGGTCGTGTGGGCTTTGACGGAATTCAAATTGGTCGCGTGTGCACGACGAATTTGATGCGTATCCGTCGAAATTCACCGTATCGTGCACTTTACAAATTCTCTAATTACTTTGTGCACGCTCGTCAGATCGAGACGAAACTTGCACCAATAGGACCGTATCATTTTTTTAGTCCTGTATGCCAAGTTTGGTCCAATTCTGAGACCGTTGACAAAATCACCGTTTTGCGGGCCCCACGGTTCCACTCAACGGGCGATTTTGTGCACGGCCAGCCGGAATCCAACTTTGGACATACGGTTGGGTTCGTATCGGAAAACTGGATCCGTAGACATGTAGTTTGACGACTTTAGAGACCATTGACTCTGGCACGCTTTTCGGTGCAAAGCGGGTCCAACGGCGGACATCGTTTTTGTCCGAAATTACCGTTTTGCCCATGTGTCCAGAATTGAACTTAAGGACAGGCAATCCTAGCTAATTTGACTATTCTGAGAATGTTGGTGATGTTTGTTTCAGCTTTCGGAGATAGTTGTGATGACTTGGACTGTATGGCTTACCAGTTGACGGTATTTTATTGGTTCTTCGCGCTGCCACAGGCAAGTATACCTTGCCTCCCTCTACAGTTTATTTACATGCATATTTCTATTAGTATATAGTTTTACTAGTTGGTTATTACTTGTGATTTGTATATCGTTCATGCTAGTATAGATATGGTTCTTGTACATGATTAGCCTTGTTAGTTCATATTGGATTGGTTCTCTCGTGTATCGTGAGTGCGTCGAGTCGTATCTTCACCTGTGTCTTGACTGAGTCGTGTCTGTAAGTATGAGTGACTGAACTGCTATTCCTTTTTCTTTTCCACAACCTGCGAGTCCACATACGGGACGAGGGTTGCCTTTGCACCTGCGAGTCCACAATCGGGGCGAGGGTGACTTGTCTTGAAACTGACCTACGAGTCCACAATCGGGGCGAGGGTTGGTTATCCATTGATCTACCAGCAGTTCATTTATGCATACTTGATCCCGTATCCGAGTTCATAGTTGCCTGTCAGTAGCCACTTGTTATGTCTAGTTCCTGTTTATACCCTGATTATATTATTGCGTGATTAAACTGTTAGATAGGCATGTTTTATGTATCTTGCTAGTCCTCTGAGGACCTGATGATCTCTTCAGGTTTAGCGGCTACATGGAGTTAGTTAGCAGAGCATGATGGTAGAGGATTGCGATGTTTGATACAGGTATATGATTGTGATATTTCTTTATTATCCTCTCGTGCTTTATATTCAGTACCATGATATACTCTGCTTATTTATAGACTCATATCATTCTTAGAGTCTAATCGAACAATATGCTAATGGGCTGCAGACCATGACCCATACTTGTTCTTTCTTGATTATATGATTCATGTGGATTGAGATATAGTTTAGATTAGATACGATACCATGACCTTGACAGCTTATACGTACTCGAGTCAGGCTGGAGTCCGCTCGATACGTAGCTGGCTTGCTCACGAGCTCGCATCCGAAAACCGGGTGCGGGTCATGACACCTCAAGCCCTGAATAGTCCACCACATGGCTCGGATCCAGAATGTAGCATCGAAGCTGAGACACGTGGAAGACGTCGTGCACTCCCTCTAAGCTAGCAGAAAGTGCTAGTCGATATGCCACCTCGCCAATCCGTGCCGTCACATCGAAGGGTCCGATGTACCTCGGACTGAGCTTCCCGCCTCTGCAAAATCGAATGATGCCTATGGTTGGCGAGATCTTCAGGAACACTCTATCTCCAACTGCAAACTCTAGTGGCCGTCTACTGCCCGCCCAGTGCTTCTGATGATCATGTGCAACTCTGAGACGCTCTCTGATCAGTCTGACCTTCTCGGCCGAATCTTCCACCATCTCTGGCCCAAGCAAAGTCCTCTCGCCAACGTCGTCCCAAGATAAAGGTGTGCGGCATCTCCGTCCATAATAGTGCCTCGAACGGTGTCATCTTGATGTTAGCCTAATAACTGTTGTTATAGGCAAACTTCACAAGAAGCAAGTGATCCTCCCATGATCTACCGAAGACAAATACGCAAACTCGCAGTATGTTCTCCAGTGTCTGAATGGTCCTCTCGGACTGTCCGTCCGTCTGTGGATGATAGGCGGTGCTGAACTTCAACTGTGAACCCAAGCTCAGCTGTAGACTCCTCCATAAGTGTGATGTGAAGCGGTTGTCCCTGTCTGAAATGATACTCACTGGCACTCCATGAATTTGCACGGTCTCACGCATGTAGAGGTCTACAAGATTCTCGATTGACAGCCTACCTTGGACGGAATGAAATTAGCGAATTTCGTCAATCTGTCCACGATAACCCAAATAGCATATTTGCCACCGGACATACGCGGTAACCTAGAAACGAAGTCCATGGTTATGTGTTCCCACTTCCACTCCGGAATAAGTAAAGGCTGGAGTAATCCTGCTGGTCTCTGGCACTCCGCCTTAACCTGCTGGCACACAAGGCATCTAGAAATGAATCTGGCAACCTCTCGTTTCATTCCATACCACCAAACATACTTCCGCAGATCCTTATACATCTTGGTAGATCCAGGATGAATAGAATACTGCGACTGGTGAGCCTCCTGCATAACCTTCTCCCGCAAATCTGGGCACACATAACTGGTTTCCGTGCCTGTGGGATCCATCATCTATCATAGTGAAGTCGTCGAGCAATCCTGCCTCTGCCCGGCCTCTGAGACATCAGAGTCCCTCAACTATAAACTGGGTCTCCTTGATCTTCTCTATCAGTCTCGAATGTATCTGTATGTGCATCAGCTGCCCACGAACTCCCGGAAGAACAATCTCGATCCTCAGACTCTCAAGATCCTCTAGAAGATGTCGGTCCATAGTGAGGAACATAGCAACATGATATCAACTAAGAGCATCTGCTACCACATTCGCCTTCCTAGGATGGTATTGTAGATTGATGTCGAAATCCTTCATGAGTTCCAGCCATCTTCGTTGTCTCATGTTCAGTTCCTTCTGAGTGAAAACATACTTCATGCTTTTATGGTTCGTAAAGATGTCCACTCTCTCTCCATACAAATAGTGCTTCCACAGTTTCAAGACAAAAATGACTGCTGCAAACTCCAAGTCATGAATAGGATAATTCTTCTTATGAGGCCTCAACTGTCTAGAAGCATAAGCAATGACCCTCTTGTTCTCCTCAAGCACACATCCCAAGTCTTTCCCTGATGCGTCAATGTAGATGACGAATCCTTCATATCCTGATGGCAGAGCTAAAATTGGCGATGTAGTGAGTCTTCTCTTCAATTCTTCAAATGCTGACTGACAGGCGTCGCTCCAGATGAACTCCTCGTCCTTCTGCATAAGCTTGGTCATCGGCTTTGCTTTCTTGGCAAAATCTTTCATGAACTTCCGGTAGTATCCTGCTAGCCCCAGGAAACTATGAATCTCTGCTACTGACTTGGGAGGTGCCCATGCTTCCACAGCTTCAATTTTTTGGGGATCTACAGAAATCCCCTCTCCAGTCACCACATGCCCCAACAACTCCACTCTGTCCAAGAAGAACTCACACTTCGAGTACTTCCCGTACAGCTTCTTCTTCCGCAGAATCTCTAAAATAATCCGCAGATGCTCCACATGCTCTTCTTCAGTCTTCGAATAGATCAGGATGTCGTCGATGAAGACTAGACAAACTTGTCCAGATACTTGTAAAAAACTTTATTCATCTAGTTCATAAACACTGCTGGAGCATTGGTGAGTTTGAACGGCATCACCAAGAATTCATATTGGCCGTAGCGGGTATTGAAGGCTGTTTTCAGAATATCCTGCTCCCGAACCTTCATCTGATGATATCCCAACCGAAGATCAATCTTTGAGAAGACCTTCACCCCACTTAGCTGATCAAACAGCTCATCTATCCGTGGCAACGGATACTTATTCTTGATGGTAATATTATTGAGTGCACGGTAATCGATGAACATTCTAACAGTCATATCCTTCTTCGGCACGAAGAGTACCGGTGCTCCTCAGGGTGAAGCACTGGACCGAATAAAATCCTTGCCTTCCAACTCATCAATCTGAGCCTTCAACTCTGCAGCTTCCTTCGGGTTGATCTTATAGCAATGCTGGGACTTCGACGCTGATCCGGGCACTAAGTCGATGCTGAACTCTACATCTCGATCTGGCGGCAATCCTGGCAACTCCTCGGGGAAGACATCGAGAAACTCTGCAATCAGCGGGTGCGGCAACATCTGGTTTTCTATAACTGCTCCGAAGTAGACTCCCTTTGGCCTCTCTGCGATCCATCTGCTGATCTCGAACGGTGGAACTCCAGGTGGGCTGAAAATAACCTTTCCTTCGTGGCAGTCTATTATAGCAAACTGCTCACTCATCCAGTCGATGCCGAGGACTATATCAAATCTGGGCAATGGCATCACTAAGAGTCGAGCCCTAAGCTCCCTCCTAGCTATAGTGATAGGGCAATCAACCATCTCACTAACTGGCACTACTCCTCATCCTGTCATAATCTGACAGTTCCTCCTAGTGGGCTTAGGAGTGAAGCTGTGTCTATGCATAAACTCATATGATACAAAGCTATGTGTGGCTCCAAAATCAAACAATGTAATGGCAGGAAAAGAATGTAAATGGATAAAACCTGTAATCACTGTAGAAGCATAGAATTTCACAACCAGAAAGCCCATGCGCCAGACACTACATGCGCTAAAACCCAAACAGCAAATAGCCATAGACATTCGAAGAAGGACTTTTTATTCATATACAAAAGTTTATTACATGTGTCTAGAAAAAGGTTGTACAAAAGAAATTTTCTACAAAGAAAAGATCATAAGTCTACAGCCAGCAGCCACCATGCGCCTTCAGATAGGCGCAGCAGTCACTATGTGCCTCCAGATAGGCGCAGCAGCCACCATGCGCCTTCAGTCAGGCGCAGCAGATGTCATGCGCCTCCTGCCAGGCGCATCCCGCCATATCTTCAGCAACTCAGTTATGTGCATCCAATTCAGTTATGTGCATCCCTTCAGCAGCCCAGTTATGTGCCACTCTTCCAACTAGGCTCACCTGGCCGAGCAGAAGCCCAGTTATGTGTCGTTCTTCCAGCCAGGGTCACCTGATAAGTGCTTTGATTACACAAAGCATTTAACCCTCTGGCTGGAACCAAGGAAGAGAAGAGCACGGCAAAGCTGTGGTCAGGGGAGGCTTCGAAAGAGCCTCCAAAGACCAAGGAAGACCGTGATCGAAATCATGGCGCAAGGAGCAGCTTTCAACACAATCAAAGTGGATAATACCCACTTTGAAGGAAGAGAGAGCCGAGCACCGCAATTCCGATCTACGGCTCTTCCGGAATAACGGAGACAAGGCCCGAGCATCCCTATCTTTGGATGCAATAGGCACCTTCCGCCTGCCTCAGAAGCCCTCGACTCCGTCTTTTGGATGTAACAGTCACCTTCAAGTGCATCGAAGACAACACGACGTCTCATCTTCACCCTCGGGAGCACTTCGTCGACATAATGCACCCGCATATCCAAGTTCATGTTGGAAGTACGTGAGGGAACGAGGAGCAAACCTTCTCTCCATGCCACTATTTATAGGCCGGGCAGATCAAACCCATGCGCCAAGTGGATGGCTCTTCGAATTTCGTGCAATGAATTTGCATCAAATGGATGAACCGGACGCCTCGAAGTCAGCCAAATGGCTATTTATAGCACTCGAGGAGCGAGACAGCCGCATCATTAAAAGACATGTCGGATGCGCCAGCCAAACAATGCATCACACGGACGCGCCCTCCAGCATCAGGCGCATCACACAGACGCGCCCTACGGTACCCGGCGCATCACAGAGGATGCGCCCCCTCACATCCCCATACCGAGTGGAACACCAACCAACGTGCCCACTCAGCTGTCCATCGAACGTCACAAACATTAAATACTGAACTGACACCAGGGTTGGTAGCACGCTTCCCAAAGTCTGAACAGTTGACAGCTTTTTCAGAAAATGAAGCGTCCGTAACGTCAACTTTATTCTGACGGCTACTGCCACGTGGCCACTCAACCACCCGCATGCGCCTCTGTAGCTATGCGCCCAAATTTGCATGCGTCTCAGACTGCTCTCTAATCCCAAAAGACAGAAGGAAAGTCACCTGTATGCGCCTCAAAAGCCATGCGCCCTAAATGGTTTGTAACTCCTAAAGGTTATGAGCCGCAGCCTCCTCCTGCGTCCAATCCAAGGCGCAGCTCACCAGATCACTACCCCCCCAAATCCGAGATCTTCGAGCCATGAGTCGACGACATGTGTCCTTTGACTCAACTTGTCCAAGATTTCAGCAACAGAAAGATCTTCTCCTCTGCTACGTGCCGGCTCACCACAGCAGTATGAAGAGTTCAACCTTCCAATCAGGGCGCATCATCCATGTGCCTCCATCAGCAACCTCCACGTGGTGTCCCCACACACCGGTACATCCTACATGCGCGCATGAGCAGCCAGCCTGCAAAACTATAAATAGAGGGATCTTCTCCTTCACACACACACACAGAATCTACAACGAACATACAAGAAATCACCAGAGAGGCAGATACAGAGACTCAACGTCTTCCTCCTCTCAGCAAGCTCCAGCACCCAGAGCAATCCACACCTTCAGAGAACCGATAACCGTCGTCAGCCCGTCAACGGAGTCAACGCATTACCACTCGCTCCATTGGCACTAAGGACCCAACTTAAACAAAAGTGTACTCCTAGGACTACATCTAAGTCCTATATTGTAACACTGTTCTGTTTGTATTAAAGTTTTCAATCAAACAATTTTAATGGCAAACAAGCTGGCGACTCTGCTGGGGACTTCTTTCTCATCTTCCGAGAAAGTCGTGTCACAGGCCGACGACGTGAAGGTGGGCTCCTCCCATAAAATGCTGGTCGTGCGCCTCAATCAACAGGCATACGAGGAGTTCATTTCTGAAGGAAGTGCGAGTCCTTCGAAGCGGCTGCCAAAGCCGAAGAAGACCCGCACGGCCTGGGTGCGCAAGGTCGACGCCTCGGGCACCACCACTGAAGGGGATGCAGCAATCCAGCCTTCCCTTCCTGCTGATGTTCTCAGCAACCAAGGTGCGCCCGCTGATGCAGCGCATCTCTTGGGGAAGCGTGCGGCCGACCACGTTCCCCAGCTATCTCCCTCTCAGGCGAGGAAGATGCGTCGACGGAGCAGGGGCGCAGCCAATGCCCCGCGCATCACCTCTGATGCGCCACAAAAAGCCTTTGTCTTTGACAGACTCATTCGCTGTAATGGCGAGGAGAAGTTAGATGCTGAGTACTATGCGCCCCAGCGGGCTAGTACGAGGAAATCCAAGGCGACACGGGCCATGCGCCATAAACGTGCTATGCCAGCAGCAGGCCAGAGGCACGCGCTTACAATCACGCGCGCTGCCGATGGCAAGCTGTACAAGGTTGACTCAGGTGCTTCTGTACCAACAACGAGTCGACCTTTAAAGTCCTCATCTCGCTTGGGCGCATCTACTGTGTGCACAACCAAGTCGAGTGAGGCAAACTCAGTGATCTTGAACTCCCGCGCCTCCTTTGGTTGTGCGTTTGAGGTTCGTTCAAGTCACTTCAAATGTTGTGGTTCTCCCACTACTGATCGTGATGCCTGTTTGGTATTAGATCAGGGGGTGCAGCACTCACCTGACCACCCCGACGTTTGGCCTTGCTATACGTCTGAAAGGGGTGTGAAGGCACCACTCTCCTCCAACGACCTGCGCAACGTGATCACTCACAAGTGCCGGTCAGGAGAGTCGACCAACAAGCACGGTGCGCCTCTCACGGGGCATACTTGTGCGGTGGTCACCATCAACTGTTGTTGCAAGGCGGTAGCACTACCAAGGCAGTCGGTCTTCCAACGGCTGCAATCATCGACACCTCTCCGACGTCGCCTTAGGACGAAGGTGTCAGCAGAAGAGGAGCCAAAGGTTGCTTCATGCAACATAATCTCTAACTCCTCATCAATCCGGAAGACGACTGCCAATTCCTCGTCTTCATCCAAAAGCCAGCCGAGGAAAACCAAGGCAGCTGTCTCGACCTCTAGAGTGTTTGAAGGCACTCGGTCGAAGAAGAAGTTCTTGGAGGAAGCTGGGGGTAGCCAGACCCTTGTTGAGCCTCCTTCCGAAGACGAAGATGTCCAAAGCACAGCTGCGGCGGATCTTCATCATCAAGGCGAGGTTAGTCTCCCTGAAGCCCCTCGAAACGAGGATGTCCCCCAGGATACAGCTGAGGGTAGAGACGAAGAGGCCCTTCAAGACGGAGCCGAGGGCAGTCAGGCCCTTGCAGATGCGCCCGTCGAGGATGACCTCCAGAATGTGGCTGGGGGTGGCCAAGGTGAAACACCAGGAGAGATAACTCCCCCACATGAAAGTGAGGCCGAGAGCAAAGCCTCAACCAATCCATCCACTCCTGGCCGTGTTAGGACAGTATACATGGCTGGGGATGATGTCGAGTCTGATACACCACCACAGGACATAGTCCAGCGCATAGACTCATTGGAGGGAGGACTCAAAACCCTCTCTGCCTCTATGCAAGAACTGACTCAAGCAGTATTTGAGATGCGGTCGGCCTTGATTAGGACACCTTCAACCGGTCCTGACCCAGGAGCCAATGGGGAATCGAGTGTGCCCCTCCAACGGGCGCCCTCAGACACAGAAGCACCTCGGACCTCGGAGCCCTCAAACGCTCCACTCCAGATGGTACCTCCTTCCCCGACTCCTAGCTCCACGGAGGATGTGGTCGAAATGATCAAAGACCTGCGGGAGCGCTTCGAGTCCAAGAACAGGCAAGAGGAACGCCAGAAGATGGGCATTCCCCAGCCTTATCCCCTCGAGTGGAACAAGGTGGTTTATCCCCCAAAGTATAAACCACAAACACTCAACCCATACGACGGGAAGGACTCTCCGCGACGGTACCTGACGTACTTCCAGTCACAGACAGGGCATCTTCCGAAGGAGGACGCGCTCCTCACCAGTATCTTTGTCGGGGCCCTGAAAGGGGTGGCATATGACTGGTACTGCAGTCTCCCCGACAATTCCATATCATCCTTCGATGACCTGACGCGCCTCTTCCTCGACTGCTTCTACGACGGCGGGAAGGACATGACGATGGCGTCTCTCATAGAGATACGCCAGAAGGAGAAGGAGAAGGAAACGGTTCGGGTGTTCATCGAATGCTTCCGACAGGCTTGCTTCAGGCTACCTCCAGGCATGCCAGAACATGCGCTCCTCTCCGCTTGCAGCATGAAGATGCTGCCTGCAGTGAAGCTCCGGCTCAACTCTACTTCCCCTCCCGACTGGAGCTCCCTGATCATCGAAGCTGAAGCTGCAGAAAAGAAGGCGGCCAATGCACGTCTTCTGGGTGTCAGCTTCCCCGCCTTTGACGATAAGGGGAAAAAGTCTACAGCTAACAGCTCCGGACGAGAAGCGAAGGGGAAACAGGCATTGACTGTTAATGCCTCAAAAGGCGTATCTGCGCCTACTCAGAAGCCTCCACTGGCACCGAGACCCAAGGAGGTTTATTCATTCAATGATGATGACACCCTGCAACTTTTCGAGATACTGAAGCAGGGTGACAAGATCAAGCTACCGGACCCAAAGCGGCCCGATGAAGTCGGGAAAGTGGACAACCCGAGATACTGTCACTACCATCGGTTTGTCGGACACCCGACCAAGGACTGCTACGTCCTCAAGAATTACATCCAGCGCATGATCAATGTGGATGTAATCTCCGTCGACTATGAAGAGAAGACGGTGTCAGCCAATGTGGTTTCGCTTCAGTTCGGCACCTTGCCGCCGACTACCGCACAAGATGGTGTCGTCCCTATCCCTAAGGCGACAATGGAGGTGGTAAACTTACCACCAACCCGTGACAATGTGAGTGGACTCACCCCACTCACCACATCTCGAGGAGAGGTCCTCTGGGTTCACCCCGACCTCGTCTCCGAGGTGACTCAATCGGAGGTACGCCCTACCTCCAAATCAAAAGGCAGGAAGATCAAGTCTTGCCGTACAGTTTCTTCTTCAACAGAAGAGGCACTTCCAGTACAAACACGTGCACAACAGAATGCCCAGTCCGGCGAAGCTGCCGTCGATGTGGTGCCTCCTGGCACCATCCCTGACGAGGGTCCATCTAAGCCCTCAGCAGCCAATAAGTAGAAGCAGGTGGAGGCCCGTTTCGACAGACCTCTACGGAAGGAGAATGCTTCGGGGCTATCCAAGCCTCACAACTTCGACATTCTGGCACAACTAGCCAGTACACCTGCACGCTTGTCTTTGTTCGAGCTCCTGCGTCTTTCCAAAGACTCCCGAGAAGCTCTCTGCGAAGCTCTGAAGGACGCTGAATCCTTTCTCAGTCAGGTCAAGCAGCCTGAAGACCTCCCAACTACTTGTGCGCACTGTCATTGTGCTGATGAAGTTATCCCAAACATAACTTTTACCCAACAAGACATGCTGCTCAAGCATCACCGACATAACCGACCGCTGTATTACACAGGGTACATTGGCTCGGTCAAGGTGAGCCGGATTCAGATCGATCCTGGGTCTTCCCTAAGCATCATCCCGAAGGCGCTGCTATCAAAGCTGTGGATCCTAATGTACCGGCTGGCGCCCTCCAATACAACCATCAGTGGCTTCAACGCCAGCAAGAGCGAGCCATTGGGCAAGATCCGACTGAAATGTCACATCGGCAGCCTCAAAACTGAGGTAACTTGTTATGTGGTAGATGTCGAGGTCAACTACAACATCCTACTCGGTCGACCATGGCTACATGAGTACATGGTGGTGCCCTCCACGCTCCACCAGTGCATGAAATATGTATCCACTAATGGCGTCATCCGGACGGAGTTTGCAGATATCGATCCTTTCAAAGGGATTGAAGCCTACTTCACCGATTCCGACTTGTACAAGCCAATTGACGAGGAGGAAGCCAACGATGCTGATGATGAGGCAGAGGCGGTAACAGAGCCGGACATGGAGCCTGAGATGACTCCCGATGCCCCCTTAAAAATTCGACTGAAAGGTAAACCACCCCAGAAGGTGCCTCCAATGAGCATCAAGCTATCAGGTAAAGCGTCGACTTGCGAAGCACCCCTGAAGATACACCTCAAGGGAAAGCCACCTCAAACATCGGCTCCCCTGGTGGCAAAATTACAAGGGAAGGCACCACTCACCGGAGGCGCAGCCGAGGCACCTCTCAAGGTGCGTCTTAAGGGCAAGCCGCCGCAGTCATCCAAGGTGTCAGAGAAGGCTCATATAACCCTCTCAGACCCCAAAGTCAAAGCTGTGGTGGACTCTCCTAGTCCGTCCCCAGTGCTTACAGACGAGGAGCTTGACGAATATATCTCGGCTGATGTAGATGCACCCTCCTTAGACAATGTAATTCCACGGGATAAGATCTCGTCTTTTATCAATAATAGAGTGTCTTTTAATTATTCTTATCTTCCACACTGGAATGCCATGTATACATTAGATAACGCTCTACGGTCGTTACAAACACAAATAACGACCGTCCATCATAATCGAGTAGTCCCGTCTCAAGGAGTCTGTTTTATAACCCCTCCACGGAGCCGAGACGAAGGAACCATCATCTTGGGCAAAGTCGAGCGTCATCAAGACCTCCCGTCACTCGAGCCAGAACCTGATGCCGGCAGAGTACAAGTCTATCGGTACACGGATACGGCAAAGCACATCATCCAAAAGATGGGCTACGACCTGAAAAGCAATAAAGGCTTAAACTACGGCAAGGGTCGACATCTCCCCATCCGGCTTTCGATACCCAACGGAAAGCCACAGGACTACTACAATCGGACTCGACGGGGCTTAGGCTATGTCACGCCGCCATCAACTCCAGAAAGTTTAGATGCAGAAGACGTAGAACATTCCCACTCGTCCGAAGCGTCAACTTGGGGTTCTGATACCAGTATCGGATCAGTTTTTAGGAAAGTGCTGTCAGCTAACATGGCATCAGTGCAACCTCAGAAAGATGAAGGCGAAGACCAAGCGCCGGAACCCTTCGAAGAGGAACCCTGGGCTCAACGCCTAGGAGAACAATGGGAATCTCGTTTTGAGTTACGTGAACCTCCCACCGAAGATGAAGTCGAGCAGATCGACCTCGGGTATGGGTCTTCTTCCAAACCCATCTTCATCAGTAAAAGCCTGGAAGGAAAAGATCGAGAATCTTTAATCCAACTGGCTAAACAGTATATCGACGTCTTCGCCTGGAGCTATGAAGACATGCCGGGACTCGATCCACAGATCGCGATGCACAGGTTGAACATCTTACCTGATGCTAAACCTGTCAAACAGCAACAACGACGTTTCCACCCAGACATCATGAATGCCATCGAGCAAGAGGTAGACAAACTCTTGACCAGCGGCTTCATCCGTGAGAAACAACACCCGGATTGGGTAGCCAACGTCGTTCCTGTCACCAAAAAGAACAGGAAGATACGAGTCTGTATCGACTTCAGGGATCTCAACTCTGCTTGCCCGAAGGACGAATTCCCGCTTCCAATCACCGATGTGATGATCGACAACACATGTGGCTTTGAGCGCATGTCCTTCATGGACGGGTATTCAGGCTACAATCAAATCAAGATGTTCCCCGATGACGCAAAACACACGTCATTCAGGACTCCGAAGGGTGTTTTCTGCTACACAGTGATGCCCTTCGGCTTGAAGAATGTCGGTGCAACATACCAGCGAGCTATGAGCACCATCTTCCGTCAACATCTTCGCAAGACAGTCGAATGCTATGTTGACGACATCGCAGTCAAGAGTCGCCTCAAAGAAGATCACCTACAGGACTTGAAGACGGTCTTCGATCTCATGCGGGCATATCAACTCAAAATGAACCCCGCTAAATCCTTCCTGGGGGTTTCTAGCGGCAAATTCTTGGGCTTTGTCATCACGGCGAAAGGCATTCATGTTGATCCCGAGAAGACCAAAGCCATCCTCAACATGGACCCTCCAAAGAATCTTCGAGAACTTCGGGGCTTACAGGGACGCCTGACTTACATCCGGAGGTTCATAGAAAACCTCTCCGGTAGATGTCAACCCTTTACTCAGCTCATGAAGAAGGAAGTCTCTTACGTCTGGACAGAGGAGTGCCAAAAGGCTTTCGACGACATCAAGGCTTACTTGACAAGTCCGTCAGTCCTAGTGGCACCTGTCGCCGGCAAACCATTCCTCCTCTACGTCCGTGCCATGGATCATTCCTTTGGCGCTCTGCTGGCTCAAAATAGCGATGCAGGCTACGAGCAAGCAATCTACTACCTCAGTCGAACACTCATCGGGGCCGAACACCGGTACAACCCCGTTGAAAAGGAGTGCTTGGCTTTGGTGTTTCCCATCCAGAAGACTCGTCATTACGTCTCAGGCCAGACAATTCATGTCATCTCCCGAGTCAATCCGCTCAGAGTCCTCATGACGAAGCCAGGGTCATTAAACTCCCGGCTGGCTACATGGGCGATCCTGCTAACACCATACAACATGGTGTTTGTTCCGCAAAAAGCTATCAAGGGTCAAGCTCTGGCTGACTTTTTAGCTGCACACCCCATCCCAGAATCCTCAAAACTCTATGAAGACATCCCGGATGAGATCCAAGAATCAAACGTCACCGAAGGAAGCTCCGTTTGGCGGATGTTCTTCGATGGCGCTTCAAGAACCGGCCCCAAGGGCCAAATCATCGCAGGAGTGGGGGTAGTCTTAGTCTCCCCCGATCAGCTGGTCATCCAGCGTGCGTACTCTCTTTTGAAGCCGTGCTCCAACAACGTTGCTGAGTATAACGCGCTCATCATGGGACTCCAGCTAGCACAACAGCTGGGGGTGGAACATCTGGAAGCCTACGGCGACTCGAAGCTCGTCGTGAACCAAATTCGGGGACAATACGAGGTTCGCCATGAAGATTTAATCCCTTATCATGAAGTCGCGTTGAACATCATTTCAACCTTCATCGGGTTCTTCATCGAACATGTCCCCCGTTTACAAAACTTGGAGGCCGATGCTCTGGCTGGCCTCGCAGCCTCATTGGAAGTGCCCCTTGGGACTCAACACTATGTCACGGTGACTGGCCGAGACTTGATTTGTCCTAGAAACAACCTATGCTTGTGGGTGGCTCACGCCATACCGACAAACACTGGTGTTAATGTCCGAGACTGGAGGTTCCCATTCATCGATTTCGCTGTCTACGGAATCCTTCCAGAGGACCCGAAGGAAGCCATCTCGGTCAAGAGACGCTCTCTTCGATTCTACTACGATACAGCCACCAAAACGCTGTACCGACGCTCCTTCGATGGGCTTCTCCTTCGATGCCTGTCTAACGAAGAAGCGGCCGAAGCTCTACGAGAAGCTCATGACGGAACTTGCGGAGCTCATCAACCCGGTCCTAAGCTGCAAGACCGGCTGCGACATATGGGCTACTACTAGCCAACCATGGTCGCCGACGCTGTTGAATATGCTAAGAAGTGCCATGCATGCCAACTTCATGCAGACTTCATACATACACCGTCTGAACCTCTACATCCTACAGTCGCCTCCTGACCCTTCGAAGCCTGGGACATGGACATTGTAGGACCAATCACCCCTCCTTCATCAAGAGGACACCGTTTTATCCTGGCCATCACTGACTACTTCTCCAAATGGGCGGAAGCAGTCCCACTGGCAGGAGTAAAAAGCTCCACGGTGGTCAACTTTATCAAACACCATGTCATTTACCGTTTTGGAGTACCCCGACGGATCATCCATGACAATGGTCCTCAGTTTATCAGCCATATTTTCAGCAGGTTCTGTGACAAGAATCGCATTCAGAACGTGGCCTCAATCGCCTATAATCCGACAGCAAACGGATTGGCTGAGGCATTCAACAAAACTATCGTTAGGCTGCTCAAAAAGGTCGTGTCATCCAACAAACACGACTGGGACAAAAAGCTTGGCGAATGCCTTTGGGCCTACCGCACAATGGTACGGACCCCAACAGGTAACACTCCATTCTTCCTGGTCTACGGGAGCGAAGCGGTACTGCCTCTCGAGATACAGATACCCTCACTCCGCGTAACAATCACAAACAAACTCACAGAAGAGGACAATCAACGTCGTCGTCTGCGGGAACTGGAGGCACTGGACGAAAAGCGTCTCCTAGCTCAACAATGCATCGAACTCTACCAAGCCCGTATATCACAGGCTTTCAACAAGAAGGTCAAACAGAGGACTTTCCAAGTTGGCGACCTGGTTTTAGCAGTCAGAAGACCAATGGTGTTGACCCACAAGACACCAGGAAAGTTCGAGCCCAAGTGGGAAGGACCTTTCATCATTGAGACGGTATACTCAAACGGTGCTTACCGCCTCGCCAAACCCAATGGGGACTTATTCATGATGCCCATTAACGGAAAGTTCCTAAAGAAGTACTATTCTTGACATCCTCCAGACATGTACTTCCCTAAACAACCTCTTTCCACAAACTCATACGCTTTCGGAACCCAGCTGTTCCGTGGCATCCTCCAGTAGAAAGATAACCACGTCCATATTTTCTCTGAGTTGTCTCTCTACACCTTACAAAGCAGAATCTTACACTTCGTAAGCCTACGCTATCCTTCATGTTTACCACGTCCACATTACCTCTGAGTAAACATCTCGTACAAACAACCCCTGCGTTGTTGTACATTGATCGCAGAACTTCTACGTCCACATCACCTCTGAGTTGTTCAGCGTATCCCCCAAGATCATTCCTACCACGTCCATAATACCTCTGAGTAGGGAGATTCTATCATTTCGAACCCAATGATTGCCATGTCCACATTACCTCTGAGCAAACATAATGGTTCCTTCAAACTTATTATCTGTACCTAAAACCAAGGTACGCAAAAGATAATAGGTCCACACAAACCATCAAGTTCATGACAAAAATGAACACATCACAAAAAGTTGCGTACTTCTTTATTTTTCTAAAAAGAGAGAGTACAAAACTACATTATCCCTCAGCAAGGGTTGCAAAAGAACATCAAAAGGAAGAAGCTACAGTCCCTGAACCTCTCCAGGGTGGGTTGAGAGCTCTCTGACTCGATGTTTCAGGTCAGCGGTACGAGTTTCCACAGTTGCTAGAACTCGACGCTCGGCCTCCTGACGCATCAATTCGACAGCCTCAGTGGAAGTTTTGCCCTCATACTTCTCATCAAGCTGTCGTCGCTGCTGAGCCAAGGCAAGGGTCCGCTGAGTAAAAGTCGCTTCCGCCTGCTTGAATGCTACGTGTTCAGCCCGGACATGTTCAGCTTCTAACTGGAGTCGGGCCCGCTGGTCCTCAAGGCGACGCATCTGGGTGTTGATCTCCGCGATGTTGGCATCCAATGCAGCTCGCGTCTCCGTCGTCTTCTTCATAGACTGAGACAATTGCTCTACCGCAGCCTCAGTCTCAGCCACCTCGCGCTCCCAATCGCTCACAGTGGCCTGGTGAGAAGACTCAATTTCAGCAATCAACTTCCTCTTCTCCGTATCTATTAAGACGGAGAGGTCGTTTTGTTGGATGCGCTGAAGTTTCGCGAGCCGCTCGTCTAGCTCGATCATCGAAGCCTCTAGAATCTCGGCCATATGGTCGTGGCCTTGGTGAACGCGGATCAGCTCAATAACCGGCATTGCCAAAGTTTTTGCCGTCGCAAAACTTCCGTTGGCATCCATCACTACAGTTACCCCCCTCTGCAGCATTTTGTACACTCCCTCAACGAGGAATTTCATATATTCGTCGGCGTCCGCCAGGACCTGCGGCGTCATGGCAGGAGTTGGAGGAGCTACTACAGTTTGCGGACCGGAAGAAGATCCGCCAACCTCAACCTGCGAGGCTCGAACCTCGGCATCAATGGGCTCTTCATCAACAGGGGATGGACTGCTAGCCCGAGGAGCCGAAGGAACAGAAGGAGCCGGCACAGGCGTCGAGATGGTCCCCCAAGTAGAAGGAGCAACAGAGGGTTCTACACCCTTACCCTTCTCAAGCCCGGAGGAACCACCGATATCAACGGCCACCTCTTCTACCCCCAACGTCCTATCAGCGTCAAGAACTTCCCCCGACAGAACGGGGAGATCAACATTCGTCTCTTGGCCTGCCCCGGGAGACAAGACCGGCAGAAGGGTCTCATCCTTCTCAAGTCCCTCTACAGGGATAAAGTCTGTCGCTACCTCCTGATCGGTAGCCATCTCAACTTCTACGGTTGGAGCCGGGGTAGGACTCGGCAATGATACGGCCGACCTCCCCTCATCATGACGAAGAGGGGAATCCACCCTCTCCTCTGCCTCAACTACTTCTGTTTCCCCCGCAACAGGCTCTTGCAGCTCTGGAGCAACGTCATCAGAAGACGATGAACTCCATTCCTCTTCACCACCAGGAAGCGGCGTGCTTGCTAAACCTTCGGCATTTGAAGCCTCCGTTGTTGCCTTCGCCATCTCGGAAGCTGCTGCACCCTCAGTTTCCCTTCTGACATAATCAGGGGATACTGGAATCTCCACGACAACAGCATCCTCCGGATCTTCCTCCATGGGAGACATCATAGTCGGCGGGATACGCACTTCGAACGAGCCCGCCGTTTCTTCTCGTTTGCTCCCACCCGACTTTGGAATACGAGGTTTTCTTTTTAGCGGTTCCTACAAAAAAAGGTGAATCCTCGTAAATGGTGGAACCAAAATCGGATTATGTGGGACGCCCTTACCTCTGCGGACGCTGAATCCGATGACGTCGTCGGTGACGATGCCTTCTTCCGCTTCTTCGGTACAGGAGACTCAACCCCTGTGTCTGCACATCGTTTTGATCGATTGCCCGAGGGTTCTGCTTGAAATGCGGAAGGGGCACTCCGTTGACCTACCCCTGACGGACGATGCGATCGGGCCTTCACCGGCATGTCCCCGGTCACTGCTAACTGGGTGCCTGCGATAAGACTGGTCTCCCTGTCATATCTGGAGGGCACGGCGGCCATAACACAGTAAAATTTGGCGGCCGAGTAAAGAATGGGCGGCCGCGGATCTGGGGCGGACAACGTAAAACGAGCCCCGGTACATCCGGCATTATAGTAATGCCAAGCTCGTGCACCATCCAACAAACTTCCAATATACCCCAGAGTAATACTGGGGTTATCCAACATCATCTGGGCATAACCAAATTGCCGTGCAAAGCGGCTTGGCAAATACGGTTCCAGGTAGCACTGATTTCTGTTCCGGTACACCAGATGAGATGGCCGGATACTCTGCAACCAGCGGAATTCCTATTGAGGCAGAGTGGTGGTACCTTCGCCCAAATCCCGTAAATCTTCGTTGGCCTCAAAACCCAAGTAGACTGGACCAACTTTGGTAATCTCCCAACCCTAGAGATGAGATAAAACCTTTCTACAAACAGGGACACCAGTATGCGACCAGCTCCTCCGATTGAAACGACAAGGAGTGCATCTCCAGCCTTATAGTCTTCTTCCGAGCCTGGACTCATCACACTGGGATGATGCAAAATCAGCCATCCCATCAAATAGTGAAACGGCAGTTCGATGCACGGGAAGTTATTGTTTCTGCCTCTATCATGAATCACATTTCCAGCAAACTCTCGCAAACCTCGCTGCAGGTTACATACCATTGCGGGGAGAAGAGCCAAACGCCGGCCGAAGACCAACTTCACGGCTGGCGGGATTAAGTTCCGGGTTACCCTCTCTACGGCACCGGATCCGCCTGCGAACACGTAATCCCAGAGCCATATCATCAGGTAGGACGCCAACACCGCCTTGGATGACATTCGATAAGAAAGATGCCAGAAGCAGCTGTAGGAGCGTGCGTCTGACTGCTGGTCTTCATTTTCTCGGGGATTCTTCTCCCCTAACCTGCTCATCTCGGACAGCACTTCGCTACGAGAGAGCGCCGGCGGAGTAAAAAACTGTGAGGGATCCTCTTTGTCTTGTCTAAAGACATAATCTCTCCAAGCGGTCACATGGGGCTGCGTCCCGTTTCTATCCCTTCTCTGCATATAGTAATGATGACTCGACACTTCCTTGAAGATGGTCGTCATCTCCTCAGCCCTATCCCCCAGGACCTGAAGTTCTCGTTGGTCGGAAAGTACTCTTCATAGGGTTCCGACCCCCAAGGGAGTTTTGACACCTCGTACATCTCATGAAGTGCGAGCCCTAATTCCCCTACCGGAGTAAAAAAGGTCCCAGTATGGATATCAAACATCTCCAGTAGTGCGAGGAACATGTGCCTATTGAGATCAACACCTGCCTGGGTAGCACGGATCGTGGCAGTCAACCCAATCTCGCGAAGCTCGGTCCGAAACTGCGACAAGATCCAGAGTGTCAGTCTATCCCACTTGGAAACGTAATGGCACCAACCCTCTACCCGAAAATCTCCTTTCGGGTATGAGCGTTCCATCAAAAACATACGATGTGTAAAAGTCGAAGCACTATAAGCAAACGTATCAATGGGTACTTCACTGTAGAGGCACCCAGGACGTAGAGTCCGCCAGGTGAAAGAAGACCCAGACCGTGTGGCGGTCAAGGTATCCCTTTGGTCGGAGGTAGAATCAATTTGGATGACGCCAGTCACCGCTCCCCCTGAGAGGGGGTAAGATCCCAAGACATCCTCCTCTTGGAAACAAGGCGACAGAAGGATGTCAAAGGCCATTGACGTTCAAGTTGCTTAACAGTCATATGCACTCCATTCGCTGTAAAGAACCAGTCCTCCTTGACCTTCAACACCGTCGCATCAGTAGAAGTGGGGCGGTCTCCGAATAGGAACTCAGGCTTCAAGAAGGTCAATTTGTCGGACGTGGAAGATTTTAAAACACCACGTTCCATCATCCGTTTGAGGAACCCATACTGTTGCTCACGGATTTGGATCATTCTCTCGGGAGGCTGATCCAGCATAAGAGCATCTTGAGCAGGGTTTATCACTTCCTCATCATACTCTACTCCCATCTGGTTGAAGACAGCATCCAAGAACACTTCATTCAAAGGTGGGATCGCCACTGACATTGGCAAAAATCAGAAAATATTAGAAACAACAAGAGAAAGAAGAGCTTCGGCACATCGTCTGAGTTTGAACCCCTGCGCGTCAGGCCTCGGTGCATCATCAGGGTTTAAACCCATGCGCGTCAGCATCCTCGGCACATCATCAGGGTTTAAACCCATGCGCGTCAACAGCAGCCTCGGCGCATCATCAGGGTTTAAACCCATACGCGTCAGCAGTAGAGCCGCGGCGCATCATCAGGGTTTAAACCCATGTGCGTTGGCGAACAAAGACCGCGGCACATCATTAAAGACCTAAGGTCAATGTGCGTTGGTGTACAAAAAATGAGACTTACCAACCACCTCCGGCCGAACTTCGACAGGCCGTCGGGGAACGTCAGCCGTCACAACTTTCGCAGGCTCCTTCGCTTTCTCCTTTCCCTTGCCGGCACCCCCGCGAGGAGTCTTGGGAGCCATTCTCTCAAAGAAGAAAAAGTTAGAGTTTTGAAGAATAACTCTAAAGAAAGCAAAGGCACAGAGAAGAAGAACTCTCTCTCTCTCCAACCCTCACCTATTTATAGGGCTTGGTCGCATGCGTGAACCGATGACGTGTAATCTCAGCCGTCGCTTCGGGTTCCGTGAAGAGATAACAACAAATACAACCAAAAAATTATCATTAATCTTTTTGGTTACCAAGGTATCATCATAATTAACTGGAAGGAGCATGCGCCCGAACAGGCATGCGCCCAACAATCATGCGCCCTGACCTCCATGCTTCTTATTCAAAGTATTCCAAAACTTATTCAAAAGTTTTGAAAACTTTGAAGGGGGTCTTGTAGAAGCATGAAATTTCACAACCAGAAAGCCCATGCGCCAGACACTACATGCGCCAGAACCCAAACAGCAAATAGCCATAGACATTCGAAGAAGGACTTTTTATTCATATACAAAAGTCTATTACATGTCTAGAAAAAGGTTGTACAAAGAAAATTTTCTACAAAAGAAAGATCCTAAGTCTATAACTAGCAGCCACCATGCGCCTTCAGATAGGCACAGCAGTCACTATGTGCCTCCAGATAGGCGCAGCAGCCACCATGCGCCTTCAGTCAGGCGCAGCAGATGTCATGCGCCTCCTGCCAGGCGCATCCCGCCATATCTTCAGCAGCTCAGTTATGTGCATCCAATTCAGTTATGTGCATCCCTTTAGCAGCCCAGTTATGTGCCACTCTTCCAACCAGGCTCACCTGGCCGAGCAAAAGCCCAGTTATGTGCCGTTCTTCCAGCCAGGGTCACCTGATAAGTGCTTTGATTACACAAAGCATTTAACCCTCTGGCTGGAACCAAGGAAGAGAAGAGCACGGCAAAGCTGTGGTCAGGGGAGGCTTCGAAAGAGCCTCCAAAGACCAAGGAAGACCGTGATCGAAATCATGGCGCAAGGAGCAGCTTTCAACACAATCAAAGTGGATAATACCCACTTTGAAGGAAGAGAGAGCCTAGCACCGCAATTCCGATCTGCGGCTCTTCCGGAATAACGGAGACGAGGCCCGAGCATCCCTATCTTTGGATGCAACAGGCACCTTCCGCCTGCCTCAGAAGCCCTCGACTCCGTCTTTTGGATGTAACAGTCACCTTCAAGTGCATCGAAGACAACACGACGTCTCATCTTCACCCTCGGGAGCACTTCGTCGACAGAATGCACCCGCATATCCAAGTTCATGTTAGAAGTACGTAAGGGAACGAGGAGCAAACCTTCTCTCCATGCCACTATTTATAGGTCGGGCAGATCAAACCCACGCGCCAAGTGGATGGCTCTCCAAATTTCGTGCAATGAATTTGCATTAAATGGATGAACCGGACGCCTCGAAGTCAGCCAAACGGCTATTTATAGCACTCGAGGAGCGAGACAGCCGCATCATTAAAAGACATGTCGGATGCGCCAGCCAAACAGCGCATCACACGGACGCGCCCTCCAGCATCAGGCGCATCACACAGACACGCCCTACGGTACCCGGCGCATCACAGAGGATGCGCCCCCTCACATCCCCATACCGAGTGGAACACCAACTAATGTGCCCACTCAGCTGTCCATCGAACGTCACAAACATTAAATATTGAACTGACACCAGGGTTGGCAGCACGCTTCCCAAAGTCTGAACAATTGACAGCTTTTCAGAAAATGAAGCATCGGCAACGTCAACTTTATTCTGACGGCTACTGCCACGTGGCCACTCAACCACCCGCATGCGCCTCTGCAGCCATGTGCCCAAATCTGCATGCGCCTCAAAAGCCATGCGCCTCAGACTGCTCTCTGATCCCAAAAGACAGAAGGAAAGTCACCTGTATGCGCCTCAAAAGCCATGCGCCCTAAATGGTTTGTAACTCCTAAAGGTTATGAGCCGCAGCCTCCTCCTGCGTCCAATCCAAGGCGCAGCTCACCAGATCACTACCCCCCCAAATTCGAGATCTTTGAGCCATGAGTCGACGACATGTGTCCTTTGACTCAACTTGTCCAAGATTTCAGCAATAGAAAGATCTTCTCCTCTGCTACGTGCCGGCTCACCACAGCAGTATGAAGAGTTCAACCTCCCAATCAGGGTGCATCATCCATGCGCCCCCATCAGCAACCTCCCCGTGGTGTCCCCACACACCGGCGCATCTTACATGCTCGCATGAGCAGCCAGCCTGCAAAACTATAAATAGAGGGATCTTCTCCTTCACACACACACAGAATCCACAACGAATATACAAGGAATCACCAGAGAGGCAGATACAGAGACTCAACGTCTTCCTTCTCTCAGCAAGCTCCAGCGCCCAGAGCAATCCACACCTTCAGAGAACCGATAACCGTCGTCAGCCCGTCAACGGAGTCAACGCATTACCACTCGCTCCATTGGCACTAAGGACCCAGCTTAAACAAAAGTGTACTCCTAGGACTACATCTAAGTCCTATATTGTAACACTGTTCTGTTTGCATTAAAGTTTTCAATCAAACAATTTTAATGGCAAACAATCACATTTGGAGCTGCCTCATCCTTCTCAACTATGGATATGATGTAAGCACATCCCTGATGTGGTGGTCCCCTCTGCTTCTGATGTTGTACAAAACTCTGCTGCTGAGTAGGTAAAGCCTGAACCCTCTGTGGTATAGCTGGTGGTACTCAGGGTGGTGCAGGTGGTGGTCCTCCAGCTCCTCGAGATCCTCCTGTCAGTCGGGTTACAGCCTGTGGGCAGTCCCTCATCTGGTGTGCGTCTGATCTGCAGAATAAGCAAAGCCCGAGCCTCTTGCAGCATTCGTCAAAGCGGTGTCCTGGTCGGTAACAGAAAGCGCAAGTAGCTGCCTGCTGCTGTCTCTGTGGTTGATGTGCATTAACTCTGGCTGGATGGTGAGGCTGCTGTGCCGGGTGTTGTGGCCTCGCCTGAATCTGAGTCCTCTTTGCCGACGTCTGGTAGTTGCTGCTGCTGATGTCTCGGTCCCTCTTTAGCTTTGGATCCACCTCCTTCTGCACAGCCTGAGCAATCTTGAGGATGCTCGCATAAGTCGTTGCCTGGCTGATCGCTACTGCATGCCGCAACTCTCTGGTGAGGCCCTTCTTGAACCTCCAAGCCCTATCCTCTAGTGCGCTGACTAGGTTCTCTGCAAACCTGCTGAGTCGGGTAAACTCCGATGTGTACTCTGCCACCGTCATGTTCTGCTACTGCAATGCCTCGAACTACATCCGAAGCTCATCTCGCTCCACGTCTGGGAAGAACTTCTCTTTGAACAGAGTTTTAAAGTCTGTCCAAAGAACCTGGGGTACAGCCAACTGAGGCTCCTCTCGGTACCAAGCTCTGGCAAGATCAAAAAGTCGCATACTTGTAATTTCCACCTTCAGGTCATCCGGGATTCTCGCCATCTTCAGCATCCTCTCGGCATTTTTCAGCCACTCATTCGCATATACGATCCCCTCATGGCCCCAGAAATCCATCGGACAAAGGTTCTGGTGATCTCTAGCGGTCCCCAGCCTCGGTGCTGCTGGTACTAGAGGTGCTACTGGTGCTGGTGGAACTGGCTCTCTGGTCCTGAGTGCATCCACAACTGTCGCCCGAAACTGTGCGGCCTGGTGGTTCTGAGCCTCCATGAACTGCTGGAATATGGCCATCACCTGAGCGTCGTTGAACGCCATCATCGGGGATAACAGAGGAAAGATAGGAGGCGGTGGCGAAAGCTGCTCTACCGAAACATCTGGTGCAGACTGTCCCGTACTGCCAGCAACTCCGAGCTGATCCGCGGTCTTCCTCTTATTGACCATCCTGCAATAAAAGAAACTTTGTGATTGAAAAAAACCTAACCTACAAGTAAATGTAAATGTTTTATATAATATCTATATACCCGATGTACCCGATTTCCTATGATGTGATTCAAGTTTTCCTAGTTTAAATCAAGTCCCTCAATAGTACACTAATACCTAGGTACTATTAGGACTGACCTGCATGGGCCACCACTAAAAACATGTCACGACCCGCTCCCGAATAATCAGACACGAGTCGGACACGCCCAGCCTTCGTCGTTAGACACGATGAAGTAATTTGTACCAAACTAGGGAAAACTAACAAGTCAGAATATGAAATGAATACAACAATCACAGCATCTATAAAACGATCCCAGATATCCAAGTACATGTCTAAGAGTTATTACAACATCTTGCTAAAAGAAAAGTAAAGTCTGACAATCTCAAGTACAATGAAAACAAATATAAACTGCTAAAGGTAAGGTACTAGGCCTCCTTGGCCTCTAAGTCCAGTGCAGCTCCAGCTGGCTTTACTACGTCAATAGGCTCACCGCCATAGTATGTGTCACACAGTGCCTCCATCTCACCGGCAACATATCCAATCATTAGCGGAGCAAAGTACAGTTCTAGGTAATGAACAAGAACATGATATGGAAATGAGTACAGGAGAATATGAAATATAAAGTACAGGAAAAGAACATGAAAGTACAGGAATGTAAGTACAAGAAATAAAGTACGAGAATGTAAATCATGAACCTGAAGTACAAGACATGACATATGCACAATATTTGAAATACAACTAGTCTATGTGACCGGCTGGGGTGAGTACAGGAATATGTACATGAGTACATGAATATCGATATAGCTTAGGACCCGCGTGCACGATACGAGGCCTAATCTATCTACATGAATATTAGAACATGGGTTTGGTCACATAACTAGTGTATTTCCCCTTCCCGACATAAGTAAGTACAAGAATAGGAAAGTACAAGGGTACAAGATATCGTGTCACATCGTGTCATCAAGAGAGGTACAAGATATGTAAATGCACAATACCATAGAAAGTACTTGCCTTGCTCCGGGAAATCAAATGTAATAAATGGAGCTGGATGTCCCCCTGTTTATTTTAAGTACAAGTTGGTTAAGTTCAATCCACTAGTTGCTAGATAAAGGTATTTACTAACAAAATTAACTATTTAACAAATCTGTTCTCCACAACTAGCCTATATGCCTCTATTTGTTTAACAACTACCAAGTGATATTAGATGATAACTCTATTCTTACTCTGAAGTACCAATTCCTAAGCCCAAGTTCTCAGGTAGGGTCTATAGGCACAAAACTTCAGATTTAACTTCCTGTCACCCTTGTCCATTATAGGTCAAGATAATCGAACATGCTTTAATGCTAAAGCAGCTCATAATAGGAACTATCCCAAAATGGTTCACTAACAGCACATCCTTATAGAAATACCACCCTTATACATTCATCCATCTCAATTGCAATGTAGAAACATTACTCAAAAGAATCAAAATAAAAGAATGTATGTAAATCAAAATCCTTGCGGCCAGTATGGTTCATAAACAATATAACTTCTGCATTCAGCTATATACAGAACCCAGCAACCAAATTCCAACTCCCATCCTTATGTGTCTGAACCAATTCAAGAGTAAAGAAATCCAATCAGACATAATTTATACAAAACTCTTATACAAATATATAAATCAAAATAATTATTTACAACCAAATTGAAATTCAAATAAAAAAACACTCCCGATTTAACACAGAGAGATCCAGCATTCGACCCTGGTCTTCGAAACACACCCCAACTGCAATGAATCCACGCATACTGAACATGAATAACTTGGCACGCAAAATACTGGTTTGCAAGCAACAAATTGAAACTACGGACACCGATAAAGCTTGGACACGAGTATTGAGCCTGCTAATTGATCCCTTGCACCCTTTCACAGGACACGAACAAGCCAACAGGGATCGGACACGATCAAGCCAATCAGGATACCAACAAGCCAACAGGGATCGGACACGATCGGACAATAGGACACGAACACACGTTCGCAACACAAGAACACCACAATATCATGATCTAGCAAAACGGTTTAGATAGAGAAGAGTAAATGGGAAGTTTACCTGAGTAAATAGTCGATAACAAGGACACAAAATCAGACACGAATCTTCCTTGAAATCCTCTGCAACCAAACAACAGACAGGAATTCCACGCACAGAACTTAGAATTTCAAAACTAAGTTTAAACTCCAACATTCTCATCAAGGAGTAAAATAACAAGGAAAATTACTTACAACTGATCAAGTCATCTATTTCTCAAATAATGGATCAATCCAGATAATCAATCAACAAATAGAGATCTAAACAAGAAAGAAACATAGTTTGATTCATTAATCAAACAATTCAAATCGAAATCAAAGTTTTAGGGATCGAAACTCACCACAGATTCTTTAGGTTTGAAATAGAATTTTGGAGTTTTGAATAAGATCCAGAACGATTCAATCGATCTTTAACGAAAGGATTGAACCTGCCACGACCCGCAGGCACGAGCACGTGGTTACGTCCAGCCTACGCCGCAGAATCGGCGGTAGAACGCTGTATATAGGGTCTGTAAATACTACGACTAAACAGATAAATGTACCTGTACAGTATATACACTCCGAACGGGGAAACAAAGCAATACTGTCTCAATCACATAATCAAAACTAAGGTAGAAAGCATGGAAAAGAGATATGATAGAATAAGCAAGAAACTAGTCCAGAAATATCCACAAGTCACAGCTAACACAAAATCTAGAGTCTCAGAATAATACTAAGTATAAAGATACTACAACAGAAATGAACTAGCTGGCTCGCAGGCCAGGCAAACCTAACTAGAACTAGGCTACTCGGGATGAGTGAAATCAAGAGGCTCTACCACTAAGCCCCTGTCTAGGTCAAGTCCATCAGACTCTATCCCGTAGTAAGTCGGGCAATCAGCCTCTAAGTCATCTGTAAAATTTTGTCAACGTATCCTGTCAGAAAAATGAGCAAGTACAAAACACCAACAGCAGTTCCATATGAATTGAGAAATACTATAAGAAACAGTAATAATGAAATACAAGACAAAGAGTATAGGCGACTTGGGAACCATTTGAAAGCCGAGTTACAACCCTTAAACCAAATAAGGACCGGGGTTGTAACCCTTCTTTCAAACAGAACCTAGTCCCATCATCATGGTACAGTATAAAAGGCAGGTAGAGCATATGAGAAATAAATCATAACATGGTAAAAGTACAGTAAGTAAAGGTGAACTGGAATGTAAGATATGACAACAAATAAATAAAAAGTAATTTGAATTATCAGGACGAAATGTAATCGGCTAGGGAATCAGGAGAACGGTTATCCACTCGGCTCGACAATCACGCGGAACCTCCGAAGAGGGCCTCCGAAGAGGGCCATGTCGGCCAGCCTGGATAACCGTGGGGAGGTATCTGCTACACCCTACGTGAGGTGAGGGTGGCGCCAGCAAAACTCTAAAATATCAACTCTGAGGTTTTGATCACATAACCCCTAATAATTCCCCCCTATCCCCCGAATAGTATCACGGATCCGGACATGGCACGTCATGACACGGGGTTTGAGAGCAGGGGGCCAGCCCACTCCCAATGTGTGTCTATATAAGTACAGGAACACGGAAATATCTCATACCCATATACCAAGAAAGTCCAGGAATAACATCTCATGACAGGATCCGATGTATACTAGTCCGTGAACTGTCGTGTCAGGAATCAAGTATAACACTACGACTGAATTGGATATAGTAGATATCAAGACAATGAAAACTATCAGTGAATGTACTCGCCTGTGGTCCTGAGCGGATAGGTGAACAGATGCTCAGAGTGATCACAGACCTAAAATAAGATACTATGAGTCAAACATGACTAAATACTGAAAAAAGAAACTAATACAAGCCATGAATGCAAGTCTAAGTCAAAACTAGGTCAATCTAGGTCATACTAGGTCATTGGGAGTCAATCCAAGTCAAACTAGGTCAATCGAGATCAAAGGTTGACTTACAGTTGACTTTTGGTCAAAAAGTCAACTCTGGTCAACTCTGGTAAACTCTAGGTCAACTCTAAGTCAAACTAGTCTAATATTGACCAACTATTGACTTTCAGTCAACTGGTCAACTCTGGGTTGGTTTCGGTCAAATCGGGTCGCTTAAAGGCTAAGTTTGACCTTCGGTTGACTTTTGTTGACTTTTGGTCAAAACGGTCAACCGACGTCAAAACTAGTCTTAGAGTACCATATTTGATCATTACCAACCACGGGGATCAAGTTCTAACACCATCTTAGACTTCTAACACTAATATCCCATTTATAGGCAAAACTAGCATTTACCCTTCTAAGGTAAATTCCGATACCTTATCCAAACCCAAGGAAACCCCGCCAATACCCATGGCACTAGCCTAGGCTCCTTAGGGTAGCAAGATATCAACCTATCTAAGGTTTACCTACCAAGAAATTTGGGTATCCTAAGCATCTAGACCATCTTACGACACATGTTAGCCCTTTACCCATTACCTTGCCTATATCATGAATTTACCCTTTTCATTACCCCACTCACCAACACCACTCACCCTCACATGATACCACACTCTAATAGGCCTCTCTAGGTTTCCAAATAGGTTTCCTACTATTTTAGAGATAGGCTTTACTATAGGATACCATACTACTCTCAAAACACCTCACAAAACACTCACACACATCTCACAACACACACACACACACAAAGGTAAATATGGACAGATTTTTGTAGTGAGGGGGACTGATTTTTGTGGTGATTAGGAGCTGTCATTTTGGGTTGGAAAGTGGGCCTAACTATAGGTGAATTGGTGGCTAAGAAGGGTGGAAGTTTGAGGGATTTTGGATGGGTTTTAAGGGGTTTTCTTGGACTAAATGATATGGGATAAATAGGGGCTGTTTATAGGCTGTTTTGGGGCTGTCACCATGCCCAATGGCTGCTGAAATTCAGCAGTAAAACACCCCTAAAACACTCCACAAACGCATCTCTACAACTCTCCTCTATCACAAATAAATACACAAACACCACCACTACTCCAACACCAACACCAACACCAACACCTCACCAAAACCAACCCCAACACCAACACCACATGGCCGGCCACATGGCTGTCCTATTAGGACACCAAACACATTCACAAACACATCACAAATATTTCCCCCAATATATATAAGCCATATATATATATATACATCTATATATATATATATATATATATATATATATATATATATATATATATATATATATATATATAACCACATATATATATAAACAAATAAAAGAATGAATATGATACATTAAGATACATGAACAAACTCATTCTCTAACAAGCAAAAATCTGGAATAATATGAAGAACAACACAAAATTAATATTAGAACAATATCCATGTGTCCAAAAGAGGGTTTTTCCTATTGGGACACAAACCTACATGTTGGACACTCCTAGAAATGTCCAAAGGACACAAAAATGGTCTCTAATGGGGACACCACCATGAGAATCATTCCTAATGGGTTTCTACACAATCTACATGAGAAAATAAACAAGTTTGGAGAAGGATTCACCTTGGTTGGAGAAGGAAAATCAATGGAAGCTTCAAAAGGAGAAGGAGCCCTTTGGAGAAGAAGAAGAAAGGAGTGGATGAGAATGGAAAAAGTGGTTTTCTCTCTCCTCCCCATCCCCCCTCTATGGCCGGCCATATTGGTTGGTTTTGTCCTATTTGGATAATTACAAGTTTGCCCTCCAATGGTTAAAATAGCTAATAAATAGGAAAGGGTTAAGCCGGGGGTAGTTTAGTCAAACCGAAACCACTAATCTCTAACTAAAATTAACCAAAATAATTAGTCTAGTCTCTAACCAAAATATCTAACATGTGGGCCATGTCTAACTAGTGTGTGGGCCCACTAAGGTCAAAATACCCCGGGTCCCCGAAACAAGTCAAAACAAGTCGAAATGAGTCGAAATTCGAACCCGATTCAAATAACCCCAAAATAATACAAATACTAATTAAATAATTTCAAAATAATTTTTAAAGTGGAAAATTACCGAAATACCCCTGTTTGTGAAAACTGGGGGTGACAAATCTATCCACCTTAAAAAATTTTGTCCTCAAAATTAAAACAAACATACCATGAATCACAATGCAAAAATAAAATTATACCTCAGGGCTCGAAGAGATAAGGGAAACGCTCCCACATGTCGTCCTCTTTCTCCCAGGTAGACTCACCTGGAGAGTGATGCCTCCATACAACGCGAACCAAGGGGATCACCTGGTTCCGGAGCACCTTCTCCCTACGATCCAGAATCTCAACTGGCTGCTCTGGATAGTGAAGAGTAGGCCCTACCTCGATCGCTGAATGATCCAATACATGGCTAGGGTCCGCCACGTACCGTCTCAGCTGCGACACGTGGAACACGTTGTGTACCCCCACTAGCGTAGGCGGCAAGTCTAGCCGGTAAGCCACTGCACCGACCCTCTCAAGAATGGTGAAAGGTCCGATGTAGCGCGGACTAAGCTTCCCGCCCCTGCCAAAGCGAATCGTGCCCCGTGTCGGAGAAATCTTCAGGAACACCATAGCACCAGCCTAGACATAAAACAAACTCAGAACACAGGACAGACAAAACACAAACAAGCACAAACAGGAACTGAAACTAACCTCGAACTCTAACGGTCTCCGGTGGCTATCGACCCAATGTCGCTGCCTATCCTGAGCCACCCGAAGTCTGTCTCTAATAAGCCAGACCTTCTCAGCTGCATCCACCACCATCTCTGGTCCAAGCAGCACCCTCTCGCCAACATCGTCCCAAGATAAGGGAGTACGGCATCTCCGTCCGTATAGAGCCTCGAATGGCGACATCTCTATACTGGCCTGGTAGCTGTTGTTGTAAGCAAACTCTACCAGGTGGAGATGGTCCTCCCAAGAACCCCCGAGATCTAGCACGCACGTGCGAAGCATATCCTCCAAGGTCTGGATAGTCCTCTCCGACTGCCCGTCTGTCTGGGGGTGATAAGCAGTACTGAACTTGAGCGAGGTGCCCAAGCTAGCCTGCAAACTCCTCCAGAAGTGGAAAGTAAAACGGCTATCTCGATCTGAAACTATGCTCACCGGGACTCCATGCAATCGCACGATCTGCCGAACATACAGCTCTGCCAACCTCTCCGTAGACAAACCCACCTTGAAAGGCAAAAGTGGGCCAATTTGGTCAATCTATCAACTATGACCCAAATCGCGTCTTTCCCTCCTGGAGACCGTGGAAGTCCGGACACAAAGTCCATGGTGATATGCTCCCACTTCCACTCTGGAATGGGTAGTGGCTGTAGCAATCCACCAGGCCTCTGCCTCTCGGCCTTCACCTGCTGACAAACCAAGCAGCGAGATACGAACTGAGCCACCTCGCGCTTCATGCCGTACCACCAAACGTGCTCACTCAGATCTCTGTACATTTTGTTGGCACCAGGATGCATAGAGTACTGAGAGCGATGAGCCTCCTGAAGAACCTCCTCTCGAAGCTCTCCACTCGAAACGCACAGTCTAGCACCGTGCCGCAGCGACCCATCTTCGGCAATGGAGAAATCATCAAGCAACCCTATCTGCACCTGCTCCCTGATGCTCCTCAGGGCAACATCATCAAACTGTGATGATCTGATCCTGTCCATCAACTCAGACTGAATCTGTAAACCCTACATCTGCACCTCCATACCTGGAATGATCACCTCGATTCCCAAACTGTCCAAGTCGGCCAAAAGATGACGGTCTGATGTCAGATACATAGCCACTGGATACCTGCTCAAGGCATCTGCGACTACGTTGGCCTTCCGTGGATGGTACTGCAAGGTGATATCGAAATCCTTCATCAGCTGAAGCCAGCGTCTCTGCCTCATGTTCAACTCCTTCTAAGTGAACACGTACTTCAAGCTCTTGTGATCAGTAAAGATCTCAACCCGCTCTCCGTACAAATAATGCTTCCACAGCTTCAGGGCAAAGATGACAGCGGCTAACTCCAGATCGTGAGTCGGGTAGTTCTTCTCATGAGGACGTAACTGCCTAGATGCGTAGGCAATCACCTTTCCGTGCTGCTGAAGTACACAACCCAGACCCCGACCAGAAGCGTCGCTGTAAATCGAGAAACCACCGGTCCCAGACGACAATGTCAAGATAGGAGCTGATGTCAACCTCTTCTTCAGCTCATCGAAGGCGGCCTGACACTCCTCGATCCAGACGAACTCCACGTCCTTCCTGGTGAGTCTAGTCATCGGCTCCGCGATCCGCGAGAAATCCTGGACGAACTTCTGATAGTAGCCCGCCAATCCCAGAAAGCTCCGAATCTCGGCAACTGTACTGTGAGTAGACCAAGACTCTACTGCAGCAATATTCTTCTGATCTACTGAGATCCCGTGCTCGGTCACAATATGACCCAGGAAGTCGACCTGGTCCAGGAAAAACTCACACTTCGACAACTTCCCATACAACTGCTCCCTCCTCAACGTCTCGAGCACAATCCTCAGATGCTCCTCGTGCTCCTCTGGCGTCTTCGAGTAAACCAGGATGTCGTCGATGAAGACCACCACGAACTTGTCAAGGTACTGATGGAATACCTTGTTCATCAAGTTCATGAACACAGCTGGGGCGTTGGTCAACCCAAATGGCATTACTGTGAACTCGTACTGGCCGTACCGAGTCCGAAAAGCTGTCTTCGGAACGTCTTCCTTCTTCACCTTCAGCTGATGATAGCCGGATCTCAGATCTATCTTCGAAAACACCTTGACGCCGCTCAGCTGATCGAACAAGTCGTCGATCCTCGACAATGGGTACTTATTCTTGATAGTAAGGTTGTTGAGCGCCCTGTAATCAATACACATACGTATCGTACCATCCTTATTCGGTACAAACAAGACTGGCGCTCCCCAAGGCGATGAACTGGATATAATGAATCCCTTGTCCTGCAGCTCGTTGACCTGCTTCTTCAACTCTGCCAACTCGCTGTTGTTGACCCTATAGACGTGCTACGAAATGGGCTCAGCACCTGGCACTAGGTCTATAGAGAACTCAACGTCTCTATCCGACGGCATCCCAGGCAACTCCTCAAGGAAAACATCCATGAAATCAGCTATCAGTGGATGCGGCAATGCCTACCCCGCCAGTAAAGCTCCGCAGAACCCATCTCTCGGCTCAGCTGCTCCTCTAGTAAACACAATCTCTGGCTCTTCCGGCGGCCTAAACAAAATCCTACCACCTCTACAATCTATAGTAGCATGGTGCATGCTCAACCAATCCATTCTGAGTACCACATCGTACCTCGGAAGGGGCATTATGAGCAAGCACGCACCCAAAACTCGGCCTCCTACAGTAACTCTCCGCCCCTTGCAGATATTGTTGACCAGGGTGATGCCTCCCCCGGTCAATATCTTGCAAGTCCTACCCAAGGGTTCAGCAAAAATATTGTGTCTCAGAGCAAAGGAGACAGACACAAAGCTATGCGAGGCACCGGAATCAAATAAGGTAAATGCAGGAAATGAATCGAGAAGAACATGACCTGCCACTACATCGCCTACTGGCTCTGGCTCCTCCTCTGCTGTCAGGGCAAACACTCTGCCCGCAGAGGCTCCCCTCTGGTGCTGCTGAAAACGCTGCTGCTAAGTCTGAAGTGGAGGACCCCTCTGTTGAACCGCTGGTCCTCTGGCTGGCTGTCCTCTGCCCACAGCTGCTCTAGTACTGCAGTCCTTCACCTGGTGATCGGACGCCCCACAGTATAAGCAGACGCCCAATCTCTTCCTGCACTCCTCTCTGCTGTGCCCTGGCTTCCCGCAGAAGCTGCACTGTACCGCTGGCCTCTGTCTCTGGCCCTGATACTGCTGGGCACGCGCCGGTGCCTGCTGTAACTGTAACTAAGGCTGCTGCTGCTGGAACTGCCTCTGCTGAAAATACGGGCGCTTTGCTGGCCCTGCACTCGAACTGGCTCCCAAGGCATCACTGCTCCTCTTCGGCTTGAGGCCGAAGTCCTCCTCAGCAATCTGAGCCTCCATCAGAATCTGCTCAAAGGTAGCGTCTCGCCTCCCGGATGTGCGAGTGCGCACTGCGTGAATGAGACCCCTCCTGAACTTCCGGGCCTTGCACCCTTCGTCCCGAACCAAACTCGGTGCAAACCTGCTCAGGCAGAAAAACTCTGCTACATACTCGTCCACTGATGAGTTCCCCTGCACCAGACTGGCAAACTGCCCCTCCAAAGCTGTCAAGGCTACATCTAGGTAGAACTTCTCCTTAAAGAGTTTCCTGAAGTCCTCCCAAGATATACCTCTAACCGACGCACGCGGATCCGTGCGGTACCAAGTCAATGCTATGTCGAAGAACTGGCTCGCAGCAGAAGTCACCCATAGAGCCCTCGGAACCTCAGCCAACTCTAAGCTCCGCTGGACGTCCTCCAGCCAGTCGTCCGCGTACAGGATACCCTCGGTACCCTTGAACTCCCGCGGGTTCATCTTCCTAAAGTCCAGATGTGTACCGGGCCTCCCCTGGCCCTGCTGCTGCACCACTGCTCCCTGACCCACAGTCTGAGCACCTCTCTCTACTGCTGCCATGGCTAACTGATGGGAGTTCTCCATGGTCTGTCGCAGCACCTCTGCCTGACGGTGCTGTGCCTGCTCTCTGCGTCTGCAGCATCTGCTGCAGTAGGGCCATCATACCCTGATCATCTGCCGGTATCGGAGGCGGCGGTGGAAGAACATCTGGAATAACCATAGACGGTCTTGCTGCAGGAGGTGGAAGACCTCCTGAAACCGTTGCTGCTGGTGCTCCCGCTGGTAGGGCAGGAACTGATGGGGCTGCTCCCCCAGCTGGAGGTGGAAGACCTCCGGGAACTGCCGCTGCTACTCCTGCCTGAAGGGCAGGAACTGATGCTACTGCACTCTCGACTGTCGGTCCCGTAGCCGGAGGTGGAGGACCTTCCTGATCTGACCTCTCTGGAACTGAGCTAGGGCCCGCTGCCTGAGAACGAGTGACTGTCATCCTGAGGATAGATTGGAGCAAGGAATCAATATGGCACATGATAGGAATATCAAAGACGGACAATTAAATTCAATGCAAAAGAATTTGTCATGGTAATCAAAAGATCAGAAATTTCCTAGCATGTGATTAAGTAACTCCTATCATACCCTAATCCTATATCCTAATTGCAGGCTCGTAATTAGCACTCTAAGTCGAGCACCATTACGAGTTCGCACTAGTTGCGACACTGACCTGCATGGGCCACTACAAAAACGTGTCACGACCCGCACCCTGAAGAGGGGCACGAGCACGTGGTTACGTCCAGCCTACGCCGCAGAATCGGCGGTAGAACGCTGTATATAGGGTCTGTAAATACTACGACTAAACAGATAAATGTACCTATACAGTATATACACTCCGAACGGAGGAACAAAGCAATACTGTCTCAATCACATAATCAAAACTAAGGTAGAAAGCATGGAAAAGAGATATGATAGAATAAGCAAGAAACTAGTCCAGAAATATCCACAAGTCACAGCTAACACAAAATCCAGAGTCTCAGAATAATACTAAGTATAAAGATACTACAACAGAAATGAACTAGCTGGCTCGCAGGCCAGGCAAACCTAACTAGAACTAGGCTACTCGGGATGAGCGAAATCAAGAGGCTCTACCACTAAGCCCCTGTCTAGGTCAAGTCCATCAGACTCTATCCCGTAGTAAGTCGGACAATCAGCCTCTAAGTCATCTGTAAAATTTTGTCAACGTATCCTGTCAGAAAAATGAGCAAGTACAAAACACCAACAGCAGTTCCATATGAATTGAGAAATACTATAAGAAACAGTAATAATGAAATACAAGACAAAGAGTATAGGCGACTTGGGAACCATTTGAAAGCCGTATTACAACCCTTAAACCAAACAAGGACCGGGGTTGTAACCCTTCTTTCAAACAGAACCTAGTCCCATCATCATAGTACAGTATAAAAGGCAGGTAGAGCATATGAGAAATAAATCATAACATGGTAAAAGTACAGTAAGTAAAGGTGAACTGGAATGTAAGATATGACAACAAATAAATAAAAAGTGATTTGAATTATTAGGACGAAATGTGATCGGCTAGGGAATCAGGAGAACGGTTATCCACTCGGCTCGACAATCACGCGGAACCTCCGAAGAGGGCCATGCCGGCCAGCCTGGATAACCGCGGGGAGGTATCTGCTACACCCTACGTGAGGTGAGGGTGGCGCCAGCAAAACTCTGAAATATCAACTCTGAGGTTTTGATCACATAACCCCTAATAATTCCCCTCTATCCCCCAAATAGTATCATGGATCCGGACATGGCACGTCATGACACGGGGTTTGAGAGCAGGGGGCCAGCCCACTCCCAATGTGTGTCTATATAAGTACAGGAACACGGAAATATCTCATACCCATATACCAAGAAAGTCCAGGAATAACATCTCATGATAGGATCCGATGTACACTAGTCCGTGAACTGTCGTGTCAGGAATCAAGTATAACACTACGACTGAATCGGATATAGTAGATATCAAGACAATGAAAACTATCAGTGAATGTACTCGCCTGTGGTCCTGAGCGGATAGGTGAACAGATGCTCAGAGTGATCACAGACCTAAAATAAGATACTATGAGTCAAACAGGACTAAATACTAAAAAAAGAAACTAATACAAGCCATGAATGCAAGTCTAAGTCAAAACTAGGTCAATCTAGGTCATACTAGGTCATACTAGGTCATACTAGGTCATTGGGAGTCAATCTAAGTCAAACTAGGTCAATCGGGATCAAAGGTTGACTTACAGTTGACTTTTGGTCAAAAAGTCAACTCTGGTCAACCTTGGTCAACTCTGGTCAACTCTAAGTCAAACTAGTCTAATGTTGACCAACTATTGACTTTCAGTCAACTGGTCAACTCTGGGTTGGTTTCGGTCAAATCGGGTCGCTTAAAGGCTAAGTTTGACCTTCGGTTGACTTTTGTTGACTTTTGGTCAAAACGGTCAACCGACGTCAAAACTAGTCTTAGAGTACCATAGTTGATCATTACCAACCACGGGGATCAAGTTCTAACACCATCTTAGACTTCTAACACTAATATCCCATTTATAGGCAAAACTAGCATTTACCCTTCTAAGGTAAATCCCGATACCTTACCCAAACCCAAGGAAACCCCGCCAATACCCATGGCACTAGCCTAGGCTCCTTAGGGTAGCAAGATATCAACCTATCTAAGGTTTACCTACCAAGAAATTTGGGTATCCTAAGCATCTAGACCATCTTACGACACATGTTAGCCCTTTACCCATTACCTTGCCTATATCATGAATTTACTCTTTTTATTACCCCACTCACCAACACCACTCACCATCACATGATACCACACTCTAATAGGCCTCTCTAGGTTTCCAAATAGGTTTCCTACTATTTTAGAGATAGGCTTTACTATAGGATACCATACTACTCTCAAAATACCTCACAAAACACTCACACACATCTCACAACACACACACACACACACAAAGGTAAATATGGACAGATTTTTGTAGTGAGGGGGACTGATTTTTGTGGTGATTAGGAGCTGTCATTTTGGGTTGGAAAGTGGGCCTAACTATAGGTGAATTGGTGGCTAAGAAGGGTGGAAGTTTGAGGGATTTTGGATGGGTTTTAAGGGGTTTTCTTGGACTAAATGATATGGGATAAATAGGGGATGTTTATAGGCTGTTTTGGGGCTGTCACCATGCCCAATGGCTGCTGAAATTCAGCAGTAAAACACCCCTAAAACACCCCACAAACTCATCTCTACAACTCCCCTCTATCACAAATAAATACACAAACACCACCACTACTCCAACACCAACACCAACACCTCACCAAAACCAACCCCAACACCAACACCACATGGCCGGCCACATGGCTGTCCTATTAGGACACCAAACACATTCACAAACACATCACAAATATTTCCCCCAATATATATAAGCCATATATATATATACATCTATATATATATATATATATATATATATATATATATATATATATATATATATATATATATATATATATATATATATATATATATATATATATATATATATAACCACATATATATATATATAAACAAATAAAAGAATGAATATGATACATTAAGATACATGAACAAACTCATTCTCTAACAAGCAAAAATCTGGAATAATATGAAGAACAACACAAAATTAATATTAGAACAATATCCATGTGTCCAAAAGAGGGTTTTTCCTATTGGGACACAAACCTACATGTTGGACACTCCTAGAAATGTCCAAAGGACACAAAAATGGTCTCTAATGGGGACACCACCATGGGAATCATTCCTAATGGGTTCCTACACAATCTACATGAGAAAATAAACAAGTTTGGAGAAGGATTCACCTTGGTTGGAGAAGGAAAATCAATGGAAGCTTCAAAAGGAGAAGGAGCCCTTTGGAGAAGAAGAAGAAAGGAGTGGATGAGAATGGAAAAAGTGATTTTCTCTCTCCTCCCCATCCCCCTCTATGGCCGGCCATATTGGTTGGTTTTGTCCTATTTGGATAATTACAAGTTTGCCCTCCAATGGTTAAAATAGCTAATAAATAGGAAAGGGTTAAGCCGGGAGTAGTTTAGTCAAACCGAAACCACTAATCTCTAACTAAAATTAACCAAAATAATTAGTCTAGTCTCTAACCAAAATATCTAACATGTGGGCCATGTCTAACTAGTGTGTGGGCCCACTAAGGTCAAAATACCCCGGGTCCCCGAAACAAGTCAAAACAAGTCGAAATGAGTCGAAATTCGAACCCGATTCAAATAACCCCAAAATAATACAAATAATAATTAAATAATTTTAAAATAATTTTTTAAGTGGAAAATTACTGAAATACCCCTGTTTGTGAAAACTGGGGGTGACAGAACCCGAGAATTAAATCCCTAAATCAAAACAAAACAGAAAATACACAGATTCAACCATAGAATCCTAACTCAGCATAATTTGAAGACAATAACCAAGGAATTAGGTCTACTGACCTAGATCTGGACTCACCGACAAAATTCTCGAAGGAACATGAATTTCTGCCCGGAGAATGAACACGTAGGAAGAAACGGAGTCGTCGTCGATCGAGTGGTCACGTCGTCGCCAGATGAGAATTCCTTCGCCGTGAAGGGTGGCTCTGCTCAGTCTCGTCGATCTTGGCAAGAAATCGTACGGAACCGCCACCACTGGAATCACTGCTACTGATGTCGCGTGTGCGCCGAGATCTCGATCTAGATAAGGATGCTGGACTGCAAGTCGCCGTCACCGAGAAGCTGCCATGCCACCGCCATGGCCGGAGAAGGAAGCCGGCGCCAAGAAAATATGGTTAGGTCAAAATTTTGGGGAAGAATGTGAGGAGCTCTGAAGAGAATGAGAGAAGTGAGCTCTCTCTCTCTCTCTCTCTCTCTCTCTCTCTCTCTCTCTCTCTTCAGTCACATAAATAGAAAAAATTTGGGAAAAGGTAATTTAACAGATAGCCCCCTCCACCTTCGGTCAAAATGCAAAAAGGCCCCTCCCATTTTCATATTTGCATGATTCACTCAAAATCAGTTAGAAAAAGTGGGGACCACAACTAATTGGTTACAACTAATTTTTAAATTTGAATTCCTGCTCTTAATTCAATTTCCTCAAAAAATAGTTATAAAACTTATTATTTGATAATTAATTAAACCATTAATAATTAAACAGAAGGTAAATTTAAGATTTTAAAAATACTAAAAAAGTGGAATGAAAGCTACCGGCGCCGCTGCCGCTGCTGTTGCTGCCGCCGCCGCCGCCGAAGGCGTGGAGGGTGGGGAGCGGAGGCAAGGAGGGGGAAGCGGGGTGGTGACTGCAGGGGGAGAAGATAAAAGAAGAAAGAGGAAGGAGTAAGGGTATTTTGGTCAAAAAAATTGACGATTTTCGTCCAAAATGGGGGGGTACTATACATTTTTGCAAAACTTTGGGGTCCACCTTGAATTGGGATAAATCAAGTGGGAGGTAAGTCAAAATTTCTCAATTAAAAGGAGGGGGACGGGATGGAGATTAAAAAAATTCTCAGTCATATTCTGAGTCGGCCGGATATATGTATAGTACTCTTCGTCCAATTAAATCTTCGAACCCAAATTTTTACATCCACGTGTGCAATCTATTGGTATAGATTTATGATCTATCTAGTAATATATTTTTTTTTTATAAAAATCGTGTTTTATTAACATGTTATATATTATTTGGGAATAAAAACAATTTTTTTTACATCTTATATAGTGTATAAAAAGTTGCTAACTAGGCGAGAGAGAAAGACATGAGACAAAAGTGTTAACAGGTTAGGGTGGGGACGGATACGGGGAGTTCATTGTTTAACGGATACAGAGATGGGGTAAAAATTAAATCCCACGAAAAATGGGGATAGGGGTATGGTCCCCGGTCCTTACCTGTCTCGTTGTCATCCCTAATGTTGTTAAATGCACCCTATTTCTATGAAAAAATTTGACTTTCGTCCCACCTATTAATATGATTTTGTACTTATCCCTAAAATAAGATATTTATTAGACTTAACTCTTACTCTGATGGTCAACTCTCTTTTCTCGTATATGTTTCAAAAAATAAAAATAAAATAAAAACAAGTATTATACGTATCCTCTAATTGCGGAAGCATTATTTCTAAATTAACCTGCAAGACTTATCGTCTCTCCCCCCTTACCCCCTTCTGAAAATTCATCTCTAGCGTTCCTCCTCTACAGAACACTAAATCTTTGCAAAGCATATTTTCGCTAGTAAGGATCGTGGAACAGGAACCCTAATTAACATCAGTTTGAATAACAGATAGTTGGTTCATCGAATGATAAGAACACGTTTGTGTTTTATGTGTTGGAGTCCAGTCTGGATTTGGTAATAGCATATTTATGGAGTCCAAATCTGATTAAATATTTGATTTAATTTGATTTGGATGTCCATAATTAGTGCTAGACTATTTTAGATATAATAGGATTCTTATTTGAGGATTTTCTATTTAAGAGATCCTATTATAATGTAAAATAGGATGTTGATGGACTATTTTAGGTGTAGTAGGATTCTTATTTGAGGGCTTCCTATTTAAGAAATCCTATTATGACCTAAAATTGGTTTTTCTCATCCTATATATATGGGGTGATGGTGGAGGCACAAAGCACAACACATAAAGTGGAGATTCGAGGTGCTCGTCCACAGGAAATATAAGAGAAAGTTCTGCACTTTGCTCTTAGAAGAAAATTCTGCACTTTTCTCTTAGGACTTCGCCATCCAAGACAGAAGGAAGAAAAGATCTAATCGAGGGGTCGTCAACTTCAGTTATGGAGATTGCTATGGATTGGTGAGCGATTTCAATTGTAATCTTTCTTTTCTTCTTGAGTGTGGTGAGAGGGTTGAACCTATTAGGGCAAAGGGTTCAACATTAGTTTTTGTCAATCTTGTAATTTCATCTAAGTTATAAAGATTGGGATTTGTCCAGGTGACGTAGTCACTGGCATATATTTGTCTTTATCTGTGTTTGGTGTCCGTTGGATGGGAGTTGGTTATTTCAGGTGGGTTGGCATAAGTTTTTTCTGCGGCAACGTCTCAGACACGGTATCGGAGTGCAGGAGGGCGTATCCGATTCCCAACATCTGAATCTCCCCCTCCAGTCTGATGAGAGGGTGTTGACCCTATGGCTTCTCAACTGGACCCCATGCCTGTCGTCGTGCGACAGAGTTCCTGCTCCCCCATGCCACTGATCTTCGTTCTCCCGAGCTGCTTTGCATCTTTCTTCATCTCCAGCCGTAGTGCCCCGTCCCGCTCAGTCAATCGAAGGAATTGAAATGCCGACGACGTTCGGACTTAGTCTCACAACGGCTTGCTCAAAGACTCGCTCAGGTGGGGTAGTTTCGGTAAACTTGCCTCATTTTAGCCTTCACATAATAAATTATATTTTTTTAACTTGCACAAGTTAGGCTTGATAATAAAAGAGACGCATCCACATAGCTAAGGGAATAATACCGACGGGTCGGAATGTGTTAGAACATGGAAAAAGGTCCCACGGTCTGCTTAAAAGTCGGCTCAGTGTGCTTTCAAAATGACACTCGATCCTTCGTCTCGTGTCTTGGGAGACGGAAGTTGGCCTAAGTTGCTAAGTTGCCACAACGCTCGAATTAGCCTAAGTCATAGGCGTCGCCCGCGTGAATGCTTGATAAAGCATGCACGGTCCCGTCGTCCAAGGCTTGGCATAGCCTTCATCCGTCCCGTGGTTTTAGTCGTGTTGCACGGCTTGTGACTTAAGTCTAGGCACCCAAAAGGCTTGGTTGATCAAGTCGAGCACGTGCACGACACGTTCTCTCGATGTAAAGCTTGGCGTAGCCTTTGCTCGTCGAGTCGTTGCCCTAATAAGTTAGACGAGAGTTGTGCTGGGCTATCAAAGTTATAGCAAGCACTGTCCCCTGTTTCCTGCGGTTGCCAAGTCACGTAGTCCCACGAGAATAAGGCTCGTCATATAAAGTATGTAACTTGAGCGATAGCGTCGCCTAGGGAACAAGGTCTGTCTAAGGCACGAGCCACGGTGGGTTTAGTGAAAAGCATGCCACGGACAAAGGAAGTCCACGCGACTGGTTGTTGTCGAGATCGGTCCCGCTACTTGGGAGTCTCGATAAGTCTCGATAAGGAAGTTCATGAGATCGGTCCCGCTACTTGGGAGTCTCGATAAGTCTCGATAAGGAAGTTCATGAGATCGGTCTTGCTACATGGGAGTCTCGATAAGTCTCGTTCACGAGATCGGTCACGCTACTTGGGAGTCTCGATAGGAAAGCACGAGATCAGTCCCGCTGTAACTCCACTTCCCAATTTGGAGGAAATAAAAAATAAATTTGATTTTAATAATAGCAATTGATTTATTTGGGTTTCAAATAAAAAGCTTTATTTATTTTAATTAATAATATGGTGATTGATATTTTAGAGGGAAATAAATTGGAAACAATTTTCAAATTTGAAAAGTTGTTACAACCAACTTGTGGTCCCCTCATTTTTTTCCAAAAAGTTTTTACTGATTTTTTAACATTTTTATAATTTTTGAAAAGGGGGAGGGTTGTTTTATAAAAAATTCAGAATGAAAGGGATGTTTTGCAAATAGATTTTTGGGAGGGTTTTTTTTATAAAAGATCCATCCATTTCTTTAAAATTTGAAGAGAGAGAGAGTGAGAGATCAGAGTCATTTATTTTCCTCCTCTGTTCTTCTCGTCCCCAATTCCTTCCGAGCCAAACCCTAAATCGACGAGCGGCGGTTTTAGGCGACGACGAGCGGCGGTTTCAGACGGCGAGGAGCAGCAACCTCCAGCCATGGCGGAGACAACCACGACGGCGGTGGTTTCCACGACCACGACAACGGTGGTTTCCACGACCATGACAAGTTCCTCTCGACAACCCCGAAGCCTAACCCTAGCTCCGAGCGGCGACGACGGGATCGACATCCCCGGTGGCGATCTCGACGACGACAGCATCGAGACCCGACGGCGAGATCTGGAGGTGGGTGACCTATTTCCGGCGATTCCTTCGCCTAGACGACGGCGGCGACTGCTCTCTCCCTCTCCAGTGAGCTTCAGTTTCTCCGACGACTAGGGGCGGAGCCGTCCATACTGTAGAACCCTCGACACCGAGCGACGACGGCAGTGATCGGATCGATCAACTCTCGACCGCGCCCATCGACCTTCCGACAATAACGTTCCCTCTCCAATGAACCCCGTCATTCGACGACTCGACAAGGGAACGAGTGCGTCTCCGGCGATTCTTGGCTTAACACTATGTCCATGTCTTATTCCTTGAAGAGGTAGATTCTTCGGCCCGATCTTGCTCAATTGTTTCTTTTCCTTCCGATCTATTTTTGAATCAATTTTTATACCTGAGTTGTTCCTGTGTATTTTGGTTGGAATGTTCAGTGATTCTGGATATTTGTGCGTGAAGGAGCGTGACCGAATTCTCGATTTCCTCTGTTTGAAATCTCCGGGTACTTATGTGATCTCCTACCTTCTTAAATTTTACTTTCTCTATTTTCTTTGAGTATGGGTAGTGTGGCCAGGACCATTTGTTCGAGATGTAGCATGTGTTGATTGTTGCTGAGTTCGTGTGCGGGTTGGGGTACCTTCGTGTCCGACTCAAGGGTTATGTCAGGATGTCCGTGCCAATTCTGTAGCTGTGTTCATTGATGATCCCCTTGCTAGAGTTGTCTGTTGGGATGCAGGGTTCCTCGGGTAGAAGTGCAGTTGCTTTAAGTTTGCTGATTGCTTAGATCTCTATTTTTGAATTCTTATACCTGAGTTTTGTGTTCTCTGGTTCAATTTGTGTAATTGATTGGGTTGGGTTGAAGGAAAGTATTCGATTGACTTTGTATATATATTCTTTCATTGAGTGTGTGTTCAGTTTGATTTATTCTGAATATTTTGTTAGAGTTATTTGTTCCAATTGAAATGAGTTGGTTGGTGTTTGCTGATAACCGACAGCTATGGGGAGCAATGTCAAATTGTATGATGTTGGTTTATTAGCTCGAGTTGGGGTGTTCTTTGGGCCTGAATGGCCAGGATTGGATTTTAGTAGAATTATTATACAAAATTTGTTCAATGGGTTATTATGTGTTAATCTTTAAATTAAGATCTATTAGGAGTAAATTATTAAGTAAAGTTTATTAGTAAATATTTTTATATTTTTCTAAAACCAAAGCAGAGAGTTATAAGTTATAATAATTCTAGATAAGATTTTGATTCTTGCCATATCATTAGGGAGCAAGATTAAAGTTCTTTCTTCAAACAGCAAGCCTACTCTAGCTAATAGTTTACTTCAACTTGGTGTATTTATAAACTATTGTTATGGTGACTTTAGCTGAGTTGTGATAGTGATTGATAAATACTAAGCTAACATATTCTAGGTTTCTTAGTATACCTTTGTGTAGCACCATTCATCTCTATGCAATATTTTACTTGAATGTGCTACCTATATTATTTTAGTATAGTTTTTCAATACCAATCTTGTAAGAGATTTCCTATTTACCTAGTTAGAAAAGAGTGTGGGTTAGTGGTATATCTAGTTGGTAAAGTGTATGGCTAGTGCATTAATATATTTATACTATAGATAGTTGTGGTTAGAGAATAAATATCTAGTTGGATTAATTGTGTAGACCTTAACCAACTTGTATCAAATATTACTCAGGAGGATATACAGCTCTATTGACTACCCGTACCCTCCTAGAAGCAAGGCAAGTACATTCTATGGTCTTGTGCATTTCATTATATCTTGTGCTTTCTTGATTGACACACTGCAACACGACATGTACTTCTGGTGCTCATGTTCCTTGTTCTTATTACTTGTACCTGGGGAGGGAAAATATACTATTTATGTGACCAAACCCAAGAAACAACTCAGGTGTGTTTAGCTTAGACCCCGCATCGTGCATGCGGGTCCTAAGCCGTACCATTCATGTGCTTTTATGTCCTTCATGTGCTTTCATGTGCTTACCCCTAGCCGGTCACATACTTAATTATATTTCAAATATTGTGCACACATGTTCAGGAGATATATTATGTACTTAGTTCCTGTGATTCCTGAGATACCATGTTCTTTCATGTTCTTACACACCATGTTCTTTCATGTTCTTACATACCATGTTCTTTCATGTACTTATACACCATGTTCCTTTTTGTGCTTTACATACCATGTTCCCTTGTACTTTCATATCATGATGTCTTGTTCATTACCTAGAACTGTACTTTGCTCCGCTCCTGACTGGATAAGTTGCAGGTATGCTTGCAGGATACCATTCTACCATATGGGCCAGAGCCCGGGATCTTAGCTGAGCAGGATGGGTCATGACTTAGCTTGAGGTTTCAGGTTTAGACTGTTAGCTTTACTCTTAGATATTGTCTTTAGAATTCATGTACATTTTCTTGATGACTCGTACATTTATATACATAGACTTGTGGATTATGGTGATCATTCTGGGATACGTTTTTAGATGCTGTGATTATATACATTTATGATTATCTGGTTAGATTTTCCTAGTTTAGTACAGCTTACTTCATCGTGTCTAACGACGAAGGCTGGGCGTGTCCAACTCGTGTTCGATTATTCGGGAGCGGGTCGTGACATGCGCTACTTAGGAGTCTCGATAAGGAATCACGCGAGATCGGTCCCGCTACTTGGGAGTCTCGATAAGTCTCGATAGGGAAGCACACGAGATCTGTCCCGCTACTTAGGAATCTCGATAAGTCTCGATAAGCAATCACATGAGATCGGTCCCGCTACTTGGGAGTCTCGATAAGTCTCGATAAGGAAGTACATGAGATCGGTCTCACTACTTGGGAGTCTCGATAAGGAAGTGCACGAGATCGGTCCCGCTACTTGGGAGTCTCGATAAGGAATCACGCGAGATCGGTCCTGCTACTTGGGAGTCTCGATAGAAAGATGGAAAGCATGGTCGTGATAAAGGAAGGACGTGATAGATCGAGTTGAGTCTTGCATGGTCATTGGACAACTTGCGTGCAAGGGTAAATTCCTCGAGCGATCCCGGGGAGCCTGGTTCGTGTCGGCCTAGGAGGAATTACAGATATTGTACGGCCTTCATCGACGGTAAGACTCGATTGAAATAAACCATTACAATATAGGTTGTGGGTCATTCGGCGGGAGCTCGTACCTTGCCACACGAATGGTCACCATATGCAAAAGATCCAGGATAGCTTGACATTGCTAGTGACCACTCATATAGATGTGTCGGCATGTGAGCGGTTATTCGCGTGTATGCCCTTGGATTGTGTCAAGTACTAGCAAGTCACGAGTTGGGTTATCAAGGTGTATTTGTAGCAAGTGCTCGATTGAATCGGCACGAGTTAGGTGTGCACTGATGCATCACCATTCTGGAGCCTAAGATTTAGCTATAGCAAGGACACGTGCTTCGGCATGAATGTGGAGTCATCTCGAATTAAGTCAGGAAGGGCCGTGAGGCAAGTTGGATAAGTCTGGTTGATACTTGGGAGGCATGGCCTCGAGATTAAGGCACGATCAGGTACATTGGCACGACCAGCACGAGTTGTCCCCTTGACGTCGTTGGTACGAGAATGGTCTAGAGGCACATAAAAGAATTGAAAGTCTTGGCACGGCCGAGTTTGCGTAAGTGGCTCGACGAGGTACTGTCTCGAATATATATATATTGAAGTCACGAATAGAGTATGGCACGACCCAGTTGTTGCGTTGCCAAGTATAGGCCAAGACGTCTTTGTTCTAAAATTAATCCTAAGGCAAGACTAGAAAGACAATAAAAAAGGATTAAGTTGTACAAAGTAAATAAACGTGTTGATTTTGTATGGGTGGGCGAGGAGCTCACTCCACCAGTACATTTGAGTACTGAAACCCACACAGTTTTCATGTGCATGCACATGTAGAAGCTCGTAGCACAGAGTTCGCTTGGATGCGTCGAGACACGGAGTTCCTTGGCGATTCGAAGCATGCGGCCGTGTGGAGTCAAGACTTATACGGGACATAATATATGGACATTGTCTTTCGAAGCATCCGCTGGCTCAAGCATTGTATCGAGAGATGAGAGAGAGCAGAGTGACTTGTAAAATGAGAGAAAAGTGAGCTTGAGAGACTTGTAATCATGGCCTTGCACCCCATTGTAATCTTATTGTTCAATATCAATAAAAGAGCACTTTTGAATAACTTGTGTTTTGCTTCTAAATTTTTGCTGCATGTTCAATGTTTCTGTTTGGGACTTCTGTGCGACGACCCCATCGCAGCCGCTGTAATCGGACGTTATAAAACTTCCTTGCACGAGCGCAATCTAGGCTCGTGCGGCATCACGCCTTAGCGATGACGATCGCTCCTACGGGAGCGGGGCGTGACATAATGGTGTCAGAGCACGCCTTTACGTCCTTGGACTTCATGTCGATTCTTTTAGTTTGAAAGCTCATCGTTGATTAAGATGTGTGCACTCTTTCTCAAATTTTCTACGGCATATTCATACAATAAGTCTAAATATTTTCAAAAGCTCGTACAAGTGTTCAATCGAACGCATCGGTAGGCGATGGCCTTTGTGCCAAACGATGTCAAACTTGAGTTGATAGAAAAACACATGCTAAAGTTAGCAAGTCGCATGCGTGCCTCATTATCCCTACATCGACATTAGAAAATGTGTGTGCAAAATTAAGAGTATAGTCCATAAGGGATAGCTATGCACACAACCTTTTGGCTAAGTTGTGCCGCGTGTCGCGCACCTAGACTTTATGGTGCAAACGAATTACGAACGATATCAAGTATCGCTCGGTCGGGAACGAAAATACACTTAAAGTGTATATCGAATGAAATGCTATCGAACTAACGCTTAGGCGTACACAGAAGATTGGTTCAGATTTTGAGGAATAGTACGAACGACTTAGTATGTCGAGATGACCTGAGTGGTTACGTTAGAGATTCGTCGAACGAATCTGAAAGATGTATTAGCAAATGATGTGAACGTGATTGTGGACTAAATCGGATGGCTCGAATCCTGAGTGGTGTATGGTCCGTCTTGGAAATTATTCAAACAAAATTGAGGATTAGGGATAACAACGAGTATGTCGGCGAGGCGATGCAATCGCGCAAATCCTTAGAACGCGTCATGCTTAGTTGGTCGTGACTTCGAATGTCCCGAACGAGATGTCGTTCGGACAACTTGTGAATGGGCAACGCGAGTTAGAAAATGATTTGGATATGATGAATAAAAATGAATGGTCTTGATCGAGGCAACCTAGAGGATCGCGCTTATAATTTCGGATTTGGTCGAATAGAATTGTGGCATATTCAATTCGGACAATAGCATCAGTTGCATGACTCAGAGTTCGTTGCAAAGAAAGATCGTCAGGTTACGTACATCATCGATGATATTGAGGCGTATCAAAGAACGATGTGCGATAACTCAGGGGTACTCTGATTCGAGGAACGATAATCGTATAAAATATCATTGTTCCTATGGATGCTATACTCTGGATGTTAAAATGTGTCGAGGAAAAGATAGACTTGGCTCGAGGATTTCCTAGTTGAACGAATGACGAACAGATTATCGAACCGAGATCTTGGCTTAGATGAAAATAAAATGTTTGGATTACTTCGATGATAACCACAACGTTGACGTTCTTGTCTTATGCGAGCACAACTCCAGCCTCGCATATGCATCATATCGAATTAGGGCGATCACTCCGCGTGAGCACTGGTATGGTGATTCATACAGTAGAAGTGATCTAACTTACATGGTGTGGCAATTTGATTGCTTCGACTTGTGATTTGATGCGAAGGTGGACTCAAGAATGACTCAGTATGCTTGACGGTTGAACTTGAGGATTGAGTAGGTCCAATCTGCGTATCGAGAATGAATTAGTCTAGACTCAAGCAAGAGTTACGCTCCAATAAGGACGATTATCATGCGAGAACGTGGCATGGTAATTCATGTCCAACGTAGATAATCAAACTTGCGTGAGATTGGGGCGTGGCAAATTATTGTGCTAGACGACCTCGTGATCGAATACATGAATTGGTTAGAATAGATATATGAATCATGTCGACATGTTGGAAGGAATAGACTATACAAATTGGTAATTGGTGATTGAATGGATTCGAATCTGCGCAACGAATGTCGTGATACGAATTAGGTGATCTCGCTCGATGTTTAGAAATCTGAGTGACGTGATCTTGGATAAAAAATCTCGTATTATCAACCTTGGTTTGACCCTAGGATTGGGGTCAGTGTTAGCATTATTGTTGGGAAACTATGATTCTAATTCTGACATTGACTTTAGCCTTGAGAAATGGCCTAACGGTTAGGCGAGACGCCCCTGTTTCAAGAGTTAGCAATCGAAAGATTGATCTTGAGGATTGGTATGGATGGATAGAGTGAATCAAGAATATAGGAATATCCTTCACGAGATTCGGCTGACATGTATATATTTCAGGGATGCCTGAATATGTTCACGATGCGACTCGATTGAGAATGACAAATTCTCTATCACGCGGCTTCGCTGAAATACATATATTTTAGGGACGCCTAGAATATGTGCACGATCCAACCAAGTGACACATTGAATTCAAGTGAGACTCAAGGAATGGAAAAGGGTCGAGGATTTTGAAATCATAAAGGAAAGATTGATAGTAGTGCGAACGTGGCTCGGATTGAAAAAAATGCATAGACAGAGTGTGTACGAGAGTTCTTGGATCAAGTGGTCTAAGTGTAAGTACTCAGTTAGTTTCGATGATAAAACTATTTCTGAGTGGTGTATGATGTAGTGCCCCATCCCGCTCAGTCAATCGGAGGAATTGAAACGCCTACGGCGTTCGGACTTAGCCTCGCAACAGCTTGCTCGAAGACTCGCTCAGGTGGAGTAGTTTCGGTGAACTTGCCTCATCTTAGCCTTCACATAATAAATCGCATGTTTTCAACTTGCACAAGTTAGGCTTGATAATAAAAGAGACGCATCCACATAGCTAAGGAAATAATCCCGACGGGTCGAAATGTGTTAGAACATGGAAAAAGGTCCTACGGTCTGCTTAGAAGTCGGCTCAGCGTGCTTTCAAAATGACACTCGATCCTGCGTCCCATGGCTTGGGAGAATAAAGTTGGCCTAAGTTGCTAAGTTGCCACAACGCTTGAATTAGCCTAAGTCATAGGTATCGCCCGCGTGAATGCTTGATAAAGCATGCACGGTCCCGTCGTCCAAGGCTTGGCATAGCCTTCATCCGTTCCGTGGTTTTAGTCGTATTGCACGGATTATGGCTTAAGTCTAGGCACCCAAAAAGGCTTGGTTGATCAAGTCGAGCGCGTGCACGACACGTTCTCTCAATGTAAAGCTTGGCATAGCCTTTGCTTGTCGAGTCGTTGCCCGAATAAGTTAGACGAGAGTTGTGCTGGGCTATCAAAGTCACATCAAGCACTGTCCCCTGTTTCTTGTGATTGTCAAGTCACTTAGTCCCACGAGAACAAGGTTCATCATATAAAGTACGTGACTTGAGCGATAGCGTCGCCTAGGGAACAAGGTCTGTCTAAGGCACGAGCTACGGTGGGTTTAGTGAAAAGCATGCCACAGACAAAGAAAGTCCACGCGACTGGTTGTTGCCGAGATTGGTCCCGCTACTTGGGAGTCTCGATAAGTCTCATTCACGAGATCGGACCCGCTACTTGGGAGTCTTGATAAGTCTCAATAAGGAAGTTTACGAGATCGGTCCCGCTACTTGGGAGTCTCGATAGGAAAGCACGAGATCGGTCCCGCTACTTGGGAGTCTCGATAAGGAATCACGCGAGATCGGTCCCGCTACTTGGGAGTCTCGATAAGTCTCGATAGGGATGTATACGAGATCAATCCCGCTACTTGGGAGTCTCGATAAGTCTCGATAAGCAATCACACGAGATCGGTTCCGCTACTTGGGAGTCTCGATAAGTCTCGATAAGAAAGTACACGAGATCGGTCCCGCTACTTGGGAGTCTCGATAAGGAAGTACATGAGATCGGTCCCGCTACTTGGGAGTCTCGATAAGGAATCACGCGAGATCGATCCCGCTACTTGGGAGTCTCGATATAAAGATGTAAAGTATGGTCATGATTAAGAAAGGACGTGATAGATTGAGTTGAGTCTTGTATGGTTATTGGACAACTTGCACACAAGGTTAAATTCCTTGAGTGATCCCGGGGCACCGGGTTCGTTTCAGCCTAGGAGAAATTATAGATATTGTACGGCCTTCATCGAGGGTACGACTCGATTGAAGTGAACCGTTACAATATAGGCTGCAGATCATTCGGTGGGAGCTCGTACCTCGCCATACGAATGGTCACCGTATGCAAAAGATCCAGGATAGCTTAACATTGCTAGTGACCAATCATATAGATGTGTCGGTATGAGAGTAGCTATCCTCGTGTATGCCTTTAGATTGTGTCAAGTACTAGCAAGTCACGAGTTGGTTATCAAGGCGTAATTGTAGCAAGTGCTCGATTGAATCGGCACGAGCTAGGTGTGCACAGATGCATCACCATTATGTAGCCTAAGATTTGGCTATAGCAAGGACACGTGCTTCGACATGAATGTGGCGTCATCTCGAATTAAGTCAGGAAGGGCCGTAAGGCAAGTTGGATAAGTCCGGTTGATATTTGGAGGCACGGCCTAAGGCACGATCAAGTCCATTGGCACGACCAGCATGAGTCGTCCCCTTGACGTTGTTGGCACGAGAATGGTCTAGAGGCATATAAAAGAATTGAAAGTCTTGGCACAGCCGAGTTTGCGTAAGTGGCTCGGTGAGGCACTATCTCGAATATATATATATTGAAGTCACGAATAGAGTATGGCACGACCCGGTCGTTGTGTTGCCAAGTATAGGCCAAGACGTCTTTGTCCGAAAATTAATCCTAAGACAAGACTAGAAAGATAATCAAAAGGGATTAAGCTGCACAAAGTAAATGAACATATCGGTTTTGTATGGTGGACGAGGAGCTCACTCCACCAGTACAGTTGAGTACTGATACCCACACAATTTTCATATGCAGGCACAGGTAGAAGATCGTGGCACAGAGCTCGCTTGGATGCGTCGAGGCACAGAGTTCCTTGGCGATTCAAAGCGTGCGACCGCGTGGAGTCATGACTTATACGGGACATAATGTATGGACATTGTCTTCTGAAGCATCCGCTGGCTCAAGCATTGTATCGAAAGATGAGAGAGAGCAGAGTGACTTGTAAAATGAGAGAAAAGTGAGCTTGAGAGACTTGTAATCATGGCCTTGCGCCCCATTGTAATCTTATTGTTCAATATCAATAAAGAGTACTTTTGAATAACTTGTGTTTTGCTTCTAAATTTTTGCTGCATGTTCAATATTTCTGCTTGGGACTTCTGTGCGATGATCCCGTCGCAGCCGCTGTAATCGGTCATTATGAAACTGTCTTACACGAGCGCAATCTAGGCTCATGTGGCATCACGCCTTAGCGAGGACGATCGCTCCTACGGGAGCAGGGCGTGACACCAGCTCCTCGACCGTCACGTCGACGCTAGCTGTCATGCATATACCTCTTGCACTACTGAAATCCTGTCGATATCAATAACACAATCAGGATCGAAGTTCCTAACGATCAGCCTCACCGCAAGTCTCTGCTGCATGTCCCCGACTTCTGTCTTATACCGAAAAGTGTTAACGTTGTGACGAGCTTCTTCATCATTGGCTAGCCCAACCAAGCAGACGGTGCAGTCTTTCTGAGATTCGCACTCCCGAACCTTCATGTCTCAACTTGAAGCTCCCCTATACACATGCGTCTTCGAGCAAAACATCACGCATTGTGCATGCCGTCAATGACCTACAACTCCCCCTGAACTGTGTGAATGATGCTGCTTCCGCCTCAGATTGAGTTTGCTGCAAACCTTGATCTCCTTCCTTGCTTCGAACTGCTGAAACCGATGTCGCTCCGTAAAGCTTTGGCAAACCACCCATCACCAAAACCGGATCCGTAGAGCAACCCTCACCTGGAGACCGACCAGCTGTCATAGGACCGACAGACCGACGCTCAATCTTTGACTCACCACCATCCGTCGCTTTGTCTTGACAAACCGAATCCTCCGTATCCCTCAAAGGACCTAGAAGCCCCTCCTCATCAAGTTTTCGATGATCCACCTCATGTCGAGCACCCCTTGAGCCTCCATCCGGTGTCTGTGGCCTATATGTACAGCTCAACGGCTTAAGCCTGTACATGCCACAACCCAAATCTTCTCAAGCCAACTGTTGGGAACCCTTCGTAAGCATCCAATCTTTGTCTCCAAACAGAGTACGACAGCCATCATCTGCTAGCCTCCCTACCGAAACCAAGTTGTAGCACAAACTTGGTACATGTCGCACACCCTTGAGAACGAGTTTCTTACCGACCTCCGTTGTCAAGTGTACATTACTGATGCCTACAACTGCAGTTGTACCCTTGTCGTCCATCTTTACGTCCAAACCGGCCGTCGTGGTATGACGTGAAGATCCTCCTATGTGGAGTGGCGTGATACAATGCCCCCGTGTCTATGACCCAGTCGCTATCATGACACATGCCACAAGGTTCCTCTGCGTCGATTGCTGCGATAATGATATCTTCCATTGCTGTGAGATCCTCCTGATCGTCCTTGCCTTTTACCTTCTCAGCTTTAAGCTTCATGTAGTTCCTCTTGATATGACCCCTTTTGCCACAGTGATAGCAGCCCTCATTGCGGTCCACAATCGCAAGATTTCGAGGACTTCCCCTGTCCTCGTCCGTGAATTGGGTCTTCTCTTCTCGTAGAAAGTCACCAGAGCGGACTCCTGCGATGATTCCACTTACTTGTGCCGGACCTCCTCATTCAACAAGCTACTTTTGACTGCCTCCATCATGACAATTCCATCAGGCGCAGAGTTACTCATCGACACCACCAACGTCTCCCAGCTTTCCGGCAGAGAACTCAAAAGCAGTAGGGCCTGAAGCTCATCACCAATCACCATCTTCATCACAGACAGCTGATTGATGATACCCTGAACCTCGTTCAGATATTGATCCACTGGGGCACCCTCCATGTACTTCGAGTTGACGAGTTGGTGAATAATAAATACCTTGTTGCCAGCCGTCTTCCTTTCGTACAGCGAATGCAGCTTCTTCCATAATGCTTTTGCTGAACTCTCCATGGACACGTGGTGAAACACCGAATCATCCAACCATTGGCGGATGAATCCAACGGCCTTCCGATCCAGTCGTTTCCAGTCTTCAGCAGCTTTGTCCATTGGCTTTGCGTTGTCACCCTCCAACGGACCATGCAAGTCCTTGTACCATAGTAGATCCTCCATCCTTGGCTTCCAAATCGCCCAGTTTTCCTCTGTGAGGGTGATCATACGAGTGTTCATCTGCTCCGTAGACATGGTTGCCAGAACCTCCAAAGCTCTGATACTAGATGTTGTGTATCGGAGCGTAGGAGGGCGTATCCGATTCACAATATTATGACCCACAGATCTTCAGTTGTTGCATTAGATTGTAGGAATTTGTTTTCACATGTATTTTATGAGAATTCTACTTTTCTAACTTCATATATTGGTTTGGAATCTGACAAAATTCTTAAATTCTTAAAAACCAATTGACAAATTTTTGTTACCTTTTATATCTCCACAAATCCTATATTTATAATTGTTATTTATTTGTTGGTTTTAGGTTATAATTTACATTCATGCTCTAAATATGTATTTTTTTTTATTTTGAAACCCCTGCAGGTGACAGCTGCAGCAATGAAGGAGAGTTATTATATGTATGCTTGAAGGTTATTATTTTGACAATAGTCCCATCATTTTATTTAGAAAATTTGATTTTATGTGCATAGATTGTTCATAAACTGTTATCTTCACCAAATGTTCCTAATTCATTGTCTTTGGCAATTGTGATTTGATTAATATTTTGTAAATTGTAGCTGAGCTGATGTTGCAGTGCCATTGTCATGATGTCGGACTTACACAATGTGTAAGGAGAGGGCATGCATGTAATGGAATTAGGTTCTTGCTGACAAAAGAGGGGAAGAAGTTCCCGAAATGTCAATTTGAGCGTTGTCTTGAATTTGAATGGCTTGAGGATGTTGTTAATGAGCATATTGATTATACTGGGAGCAGTTCAACAACTCATAGTTGCTTCAAGTGTGACTCCACTTGACATATTATGAATCAGTGCACTTGGACGGGCATGCCATGTCGAACATTGAGATGCACGTGCCTACATAAATGTCTACACCTCAAAACAAGTTGAAAGTAGAGGAAGAAAATTTATCAAGTGCTTTGAATGCAAGAAAGCATTCCAATGGCTTGAACAAGCCACAGTTGCAAAGGAGAAGAATGATAAGTTCCACTATATGATCAATTTTGTCACCTCTTCAGTAAGGCTAACCTAAAAGGGAAGGACCCATGTGATAAATTGAAAGTTTAGTATTTGAGGTGTTTCATTTTGTTGATTGGCATTATGCAATGCATTTTTTGATGTATTATTACTTATGTAATGTATTTGAATTCATCAATGAAATGAATGTAAGTTCTACTTGCATAAAAATAGAAGTTTGATTTAAACTGATATTCCTCGTATTCTAATATATTAAATCTCCGATTGTCTGATATACATATATAATCCTTTTCTCTAAGTCATGTGCAGCGCTATAAATCATAAGTATAAGAATCTAAGTCATGTGCATCACTATATATAAATCGTAGGTATAAGAATCTTAAACTTACGTAATATTTACCTTGTAACACTTTCAAAAATATTTTTTATAATAGTATGTTAGTTACGTAAAATTGTTATCAATACACAAATTGGGTACGGTTTAACGTGTACGTTACTTTTTAACGTAATTAATTCTAAGTCTAGGCTTGCAAGACATACATAGGTGAACATACAAGTATAAACATATAACCATACTTTACTAGAATAATTATGAAATTTAAAACACATACACCTACAATAATTATTTTTGTGTCCTACGTATTGTCACTCCCGTTTCCCGTTACACGTATTTTCCTATGCGTATATGAGATTTCTGGTATTTATCAGGTGGACCGTAGTTAGACTTGTTTTGCTTAGCCTAGTCTTGGTTTAATCTTGACTTGGTTTGGTTCAATTTGACTTGGTTTGGCTTGGCTTAGTTTGGTTTGAGATGGAGAGGGTTGATATATAACCCAACTCCTTCTCTCTCTCCTCATTCGTTTCTACATTTACTTCTTCATCTTCTTCATTTACTCCTCCCACCTACCCAGTCTTAGGCAAATGCAACTTGCTTTATGATGGATATTTCATTTTATTGTTCTATCTTCTTCTCTACATGATTCTAAGCATCTTTAGGACTTGGAGTTTTCGGTTTGGACGGATGATTTTTTGTAGAACTAAGTTTGTAGCTTTTTTCGGTTTTCTTAGGTTTTGATCTACCAAACTTTATTATTTTCAAGTTTTGATTATTCTATGTTGTAGAGAATTCGATTTTACTCAAAATGGACCTTTGAAAAGTTAGATTTCGACTTATTTTGAGGAAGTTAGGGCCAAAATAAGATTTGGACATTTCTTCGTTCATCTGTCCTGAATCTGGTAGGGACGATGAATAGTCCGCATAGTGCAGATTGTCGCATAGTGCAGACTGCCGCATGGTGATGCAGCCTGCCGTATAGTGCAGCCTGCCGCATGGTGATGCAGCCTACCGTATAGTGCAGCCTGCCGTATAGTACCGTATGGTGATGTAGCCTGCCGCATAGTGCCACATAAGGCTGCATAGTGCCGCATAAGGCCGTATAGTGTCGCAGGAGGCTGTATAGTGCCGTAGAAGGCTGCATAGTGCCGCAGAATGCCGCATAGTGCCTATTTTGGCTGTTTTTGGCTGTTTTATGTCCTATTTGGTTGAATTGTGGCCAGAATTTCTTCCAACTCCCAACATGAAAGTTGTAAATCTTTTTCTTGGCTTCAAGAATATGCTACTAGCTATTTTTATGCAAGTTTCTCTCATTCGTGATAATATAAGGATATGACACGATAGTGGCCCGTTAAGGCGCACTCTTAACAAGTAACTTGACATGATGATTCTTGATAGTGACCCGTCGTGGTGTATTCTTGACAAGTAACATGACATGATAGTGGCCCGTCGTAGCGCACTCTTGATAAGTAAATCTAACATGATAATCTTGATATGCTATTGTGACGGCTATCTTGACTTGCTAAGTAACTCTTGTTTTGACACCGTGGGTGTTTGTGCTTATATAAGCTACATGTCTCGTCTTGCATCATGTTTAGGACATGAATTCCTGGTTACCACAGTCAGAGATTCATACTGAATCTGATTAGGATAATGACTAGATGATCAAGTAGTCCATGAAGAGATTTTCCAGCTACAGGCAGTCCCGTTATCTGGGCGCTCTAATTGGACTTGTAGCCTGTCGTCGAGTAGGGCACATTTCCAGCACACTGTCATGTGTTGCACCCCCAAGTCACCTAATCCAACTCTCTCAAGTTGTGACCGGATAACCTGGATTAAGACTACAGGACTTGTGGCTGTTGGAACATCCCATTGCATCTTGCTAGTAACTAGGCTTGTGATAACCCTAGTTAGTTAAAGTATCAAGCCGTACTCATTATTTGGCCGTAAATGATGAATGGAGTCCATTATAGTCTTATCTAAGCAAGACCAATACATGGTTATTTCAGCACATTACTGTTATGCTCTACCTTATCGATAATCGGTCAGGAACTAAGTTCTGTTCAGGTGAAGGGTTACAATCCCGGTCCTTGTCTGGTTTACGAGTTGTAACTTGGTTACAGGAATAGTTCCTTAGTTATCCTATCGTTTATCAACCTGATTTCTTTAACTCATGTCTTTTATTATCCTTTATGTCTCATGTGCTAAAATGCTGGTTTTAGTTCTTAAGTGAAGTCTTTCTTGTGGCATTTGCTCTTTCTGGGGTCTGACCCAGTTGGTTTTGTATGGCCAGATTTTGGAGTAGCACCCGAGGATCTTCCAGCCTTTCAGCCAGATAGTGCACACTAGACGCAACCCTGGCAATGAGTGGGTTTTATTTTGCCCTCCCACTCTATTGTAAATTATTCTTTTGAGGCGTTTAGCCGCCGAGCAAGTGTTAGCTCGTATTAAATTTATATTTCTGTCTGCTTACGGGCTGTAACATGATTGACAAATCCTACGGTTGATCATGTATGACTTAAACTCTTGCTAGTCTTCGTATTTTGTACGACTAGCTTCATGATCATCTGAATATGTAATATTTGGGACGCCTTACTTTGTATGTCTGATGATCTACCATCTTGTACATTACTTGCTTGCTTGAGATTGAGATACTAGACTTGTTCTTGACCATAAGTGTTGGCTTGTAGTAAACCCTCATGCATCTAATCAGCCGTGACCGTATTGCGAGATGGGATTCACTTTAATGTACGTAGATGGCTGTGTCTGTCTCCCGCTCTCCAGTATTATGGTTCTGGGACGTGACACGTACGATCATTTTTGAAGTATATATTGACACATGTACTATGATTACATTGATGAACATACTTGTGTACGACCATCAAATACCTAATGAAACATGCATATAAAACTCTTTATAAGATATAACACACACATATATATAACATGGTTTTGAAATTAAAATTAAGTGAATGACGAAGCTTTTATGTTACGTAATTTCATTACGCTGCATAATTTCGTTATATTACGTACTTTCATTACGTTTTACTACGTGTGATCCTATATTGTAGTTGTAGAGACACATATATTTAAGCTAGCATGCATGTATATATAATATAACACATAAAATTGCAAGGATGATATATGCATATTTGTGCATATATAACTTATATATACAAGTCCTATACATCATGTTCTATAAATTATATAGGTTTGTCACCTTCACTCTAAACTCTTGATACATCCTATGAGAGGTGAGCATTCGGTTAATTCGGTTCAAAACTAACCGAATAACCGAAAATCGAATTGGATAACCGAACCGAAATGATCATAACTGAATCAAACCGAACCGAATTAAATATGTTCGATTTTTGGTTTATTCGATTTTTTTTTTGTTTGCATTTTTTTTATTAATATATATCGTAACTAAATATACCTAGATTTTTAGTATATACCTATAGTGTGTGTGTGTGTGTGTATATAAATATAGTATTTTCAAAAACCGAAACTGAACTGATTTTTTTTTAAACCGAACCGAATCTCTTATTCGGTTCGGTTCGATTTTCGGTCCAAAACCGAATAATGCTCACCCCTACATCGTATATGAACCATGTGTCTATCATACTATAATCCTAACACATAGAACCCAAAATAAAATTATAGGAGTACTCATGGAAAACATATGTACACATGTAAAATTAATAGATTTTGAAGTTAAGGAGGACTTGCCTCGAGTTTAACAAGTATGGATGAAGGAGAAACCATGGGAGACATGATCCTATTCTCGGGTTCAAAGGAGGTGCTTTTCGTTTATATATATATATATATATATATATATATATATATATATATATATATATATATATATATATAGAGAGAGAGAGAGAGAGAGAGAGAGAAAAGAAGAGGAGAGGGGAGAGAAAAATTGATAAGAAAGAAAGAAAGGACATTAAAATGTTTTTATATAAAACTTTACTTGGAAATTAAGTAAAAAAATAAAAATAATACAAAAGAAAAGAGAATAACTTGTGAGAATATGAGAGAATAGAGGGAGCTGGTCGACCCTATGCTCCCAAGATGAGGTATCATGGAGAGATAGTAAAGGGTATATAGGTAAGATACTAACTAGTTTTAATTAATGAGCTAATTAAAGCACTTAATGACTCAGCTAATTAAACAGTTAAGTATGTGACTAAAGTACTTGATGGCAAGCTAGTACCTCTAATATAATAAGATAAAAACTTTATGCAAAAATAAATATTATTATACTGAAATATTGCAAGTGTAAAAAATATATTATTATAATAATAATAAATTGTAATTTTTTCTTGTATAAGTTATTTTTTCCTGTAAATATTAATATTATAATAAAGTTTCGAAAACAACTATGACACTTTATCATTTTATAAGGCTCCAAAATACCAGAGTATACAGAGAGAACATAACATCACTTCTGTAAAAGACATACAAGCTATAATGTAGAATGATGTTGTTTTCCAAAATATACGATTCACATGAGATCATGCTAAAAAGGATAAATCACGAAGTACTTTTCGAAGAATAGGCAAGGGGCATATGTCAAGTTGTTGATAACAATCGACAAAATAAATAGATGCCAAAAATAGGTGGTGGAATATCCAAAAAGTATAATCCATTTGCCTCTCGACCTCTGACAATAACTACATGCGACTGAAGATTTCGAATCACAAATGAGGAATGAAAGAACATGTTTGGATCTTTGGTGAGCCGACGAACAAAAATGAGATTGAAGTGTGAACTATGAACATTAAGTACAAACCAAAGATAAAGTGTATAAGTAAGAAGCATTATGTATGATCTATGAACTGGAGCGATATTCTACTAGCCACAATAATAAACTTGGAAAACATCACATATGTGATGTAGAGTAACATGATTGGTCGCAGAAGATTCGATATCCCATGAACCATGAGACAAGCATGCATGATGTATTGAATGCATAAGAAAAAGAGATATGACGAGTGCTATGAGAAAAAAGATGATAAAGATACTACATATCCTATGTTGAGCACTAGTTAGGAGTCTAAGTCGTGGACGAGGGACATGTAAAAATAAGTCAATGAATTCTTTGCATTCATAAGACTTTGGGGTAGATGGGAATGAGCTTGGAGAAGTAGGACGGTTACGAAGTTTGGGGGAAACATGAATATGATTTTTATTAATATTTTATTTATGGAACGATGAAGACTATGTTTTAAGAAAGGTATGATAACCGGGATTATGCTATGATAGCATGATGATAAGTTGGCTCATCATAGAATAACTTGATAATTTAGAATGAGGGATTGCACGCATGCGCGTGCACACGCACACACACACACACACACACACACATACACACGTATATATAAGCAAAACTAACACTCATTTTCTTAAGTTCTTCCAACGTTGGTGTAAAAGTAGGAAAACTAAAAGGCTTTTAGGAGAACAATAAAATAAGATTAGCTATCTTCTAAACCGTCAACGTCGAATTTGAATCCACGACCAGAGTGGGGGCATGGTTGCTTAGGTGGGTTTAACATTACTTATCTTCGTTACCTCCGTCTATTTAAAAGGTTTTTTCTATGGGCACTACCAAAATTGCTAGGGGCTAGCCCAAAATTTTTCAAGTTTATTACAAGTTTGCCATCCAAAATTTTTGCTAGGGGCTAGCCCAAGCACAACTATAAATACCAATTTTCATTTTCTCTCTCCTTCTTCTCTTTTCTTTTCTCCCTCAACTATTTTCTTCCCTCATTCTCTTCTCTTAGGTCAAAGAATTAAAACCCTAATTTTTTTTCTTTTCTCCCTACATTTTTGGCAAATTGTTCTCTCCCTCAACTCTAGGTCATTGACTTCTCCAATTTTTTTGGCAACCAGGCAGTATCGAAAAAAAAAGTAGAGAACAAGAAAGAAAAAACAAGAAGGGAAATCACTTTGGACATAAGCATGGATTGGTTTTGTAGATAGATCTCCAATGTAATAGTTCCACTGAAGGACTATTTTGCTGCTGCTTCACTCTTGACATCTCCATTTTTCTCCGCTTCAGCACTCGCCAGGGATAGGACTGTCAGGGACCTGGCAGTCCTACACTTAAGTAAGACTGCCAGGACCCTGGCAGTCCTAAATTAAACTTGATGTACAACAAATTTTATTTAGGACTGCCAGGGTCCTGGCAGTCCTACACTTAAGTAGGACTGTCAGGACCCTGGCAGTCCTAAATGAAACTTGCTGTACAGCAAGTTTCATTTAGGACTGCCAGGATCCTAGCAGTCCTACTTAAGTGTAGGACTGCCAGGACCCTGGCAGTCCTACCCCAAGACTGCTTACGAACAGGTCATCTGAAGCTCTTTGAACATGTGTAGGACCTTTCTAATGTAGTACCCACTGTTAAAGAGTGGGGCTGCATTACACACGCCAATGCTCTTATTCAACTGACACTTCGTTTATAACACATGAGAATTCTTTCTAAATGGAGTAAACAACAGTTTGGGGACATATTCCAAGCTGTGAAACTTGCTGAAGACCAAGTAACCACTGCTGAGGCCCTTTATCATCTGAATAATGATGTCGTTCATCTCCATGAATGGCAAGAAAAGAAAGCCTCTCTTAAGCGATGTATTATGCATGAGGAGGATTACTGGCGATAAAAAGCCAGGCTAAAATGGCAATCCGATGGTGACAAGAATTCTAAATACTTCCATTCTTGTGTCCAAGCTAAAAGGAAATCCCTTTTTATTCAACAAATTCAACTTGACAATGGGGAGTTCACTAATGACAGAAACACTATACAGACTAAATGAGGACTGCCAGCTCCCTGGCAGTCCTACACTCAAGTAGGACTGTCAGGGTGCTGACAGTCCTAATTAAAACTTGCTGTTACAGCAAGTTTGAAATAGGACTGCCAGCACCCTGGCAGTCCTACTTGAGTGTAGGACTGCCAGGGTTGTGGCAGTCCTGATACTTGCTGCTCCATTGCCAGGCAATGAGGTTGAGCTTCAGATGTGGGGAAAAGTATAAAGAGGTGGAGGCTTGATGGTGGGGCAAGGAGGGGAGAGAGAAAGGGAGAGGCAAGTTTATTAGGCACTAAATATATCAAATTTCTCCCTTTTTGTGCATCAATTTTATTGTTTTTTTTCCCTACTTGTGGAACATTCACCGATGTTAGTTATTGTCTTCGATACTCTTTCTGGTGGATAGGTCCCTTAGTACAGAAAGATGAGCAAGTTGGACCTTATCTGTTGACAAATTGTTCAAAGAACTCTCAGAAGCATAGACTTTCATTTCAATCATCTAAACACATGGTTTATAACAGAACTTTTTTGTAGTACATTTCATGTTTACTTGAAGATAATTTATGTATGCTCCTGGAAATTTTGTTTCTAGACCTACCTAACCAGGACAAAAACTATGTAATGGCACACATTTGAGATTGAACCATCATACTGCCTCCATCTTGAAAGTTTACTTATATATATATAGAACTCTGTGATAGTTTAAGTTTGAGGAACTCATCACAGAGTTTTATAAGTAGGACTGCCACCCCCCCTGGCAGTCCTACACTCAAGTAGGACTGCCAGGGTGCTGGCAGTCTTATTTAAAACTTGCTGTAACAACAAGTTTTAATTAGGACTGCCAGCACCCTGGCAGTCCTACTTGAATGTAGGACTGCCAGGGGGGTGGCAGTCATGATACTAAAACTCTGTGACCTCAAAATAAGTACTTGAAAATAACAACATAAGTCTAGTACTTCAAAATAACAACACAAGTACATAAATATCCAACAACATAAGTGTCAACTTGTCTAGTACTTCAAATTAAGTGTCAACATAAGTAAATAACAGGGATAATATATCCAACAAAAAAACAACAACATAAGTCAAACTACATATCATGATATCCAGCATAAGTCCAACTTCAAAATATCCAACTTGTCTAGTACTTCAACTTCAAAATACATATCATTCCACATCCAACTTAAGTTTCAAACAAAAAAAATATCCAGATCCAACCACATGTCATGTCTGGCCTTTGAACGAGACTCTCTATTGTTCATGAAGGGAAACTCGACCAAGTCGTCGATGCGATCAAGCTCGTTGGCGACCGCGACACTAGTGCCACTTTGGCAACCTCTCCGGAGTGTCTGGGCCAATTGGCACCTTGACGTGATAGGAGTCGACCAATTGGCACGTCGTCGTCGTCATCGGAAGAACGCGTAGGAGTAGGAGCTCGTTGCTTCGACCGAGCTTGACGTGCCGGTGGCGATGTCCGAGACCGAGCTTTGGGCCCCGGTTCGGTAATTGTTATCGGACGCTCGCGAGGACGCTCCGCACGTTCCTTCCGCTTTGACGCGGTGGGCCGTATTCTTTTGTTCGGTGGACTGCATGACAACATACACTTATTAAGTAATAGAAACAACATGCACTTACCCAACTCCTATGTCATAACAAGTAGGACTGCCAGGAATGTGGCAGTCCTAATGAAAATTAGGACTGCCACATTCCTGGCAGTCCTCTTTCAGAATAGGACTGCCAGGACTGTGGCAGTCCTAATTTTCATTAGGACTGTGGCAGTCCTAATTTTTATTAGGACTGCCACATTCCTGGCAGTCCTACTGTCGCGAACCCGAACTCCGGTAACAAAATCATATTTTGTCGTGTTCTAGGGTTAGGGTTTCAACATAAATTTTGGGTTTCATGTGTTCGAAAATAAGGGAAGAGAACGTGCAAGAGATTATAAACCTATTTTACAAAACTTTTTCAAGAATTAAACCAATTCTAGGGTTTTGAATATAATGTAAAAAAAATTCGAAGAAATTAGGGAAGAACGTACCTGGATTCCGGTTGCTTTGACTTGCGTGTCATCTCTTCGAGAATCTTCATGGAGGGATTGAGAATGGAGTGATGGAGAAGAAGAAATTAGGGTTTAGGAGATGGAGAGGGAGAGGGAGAGAGCTTTCTTTCTTTTATTCTTGAGGAGAGAGAGTGAATAATGAAAATGAAATGAAATTTTTGGGTTTGGGGGGGTTGGGCTGCCCCTAGCAATTTTTGGGTGCCCTCTAGCAATTTCTCCACATTCATGGGCTGCCCCCTAGCAATTGATGCCCCCTAGCAATTTTGGTAGTGCCCATAGAAATTACCATTTAAAAGATAAACTCTAGAAAAGTATTTTGGTGACCTTAATACCAAAACACTATGATAAGTTAGTTAAATTTTGAGGCAACTTTTGATAGCAAAGACTATTTTAAAAAATTGTATGTTGCAACTTTTTAGAAAGCAACAACAATTTCAAATCAGGCCTTATCATGATTGCTTATGCTAATTTTTCCTTTACGAAAAGTACTGTCAATAGCTATTTGTTACAAGTTACCATTTAAAAAAAACTACTTAAATTCGAGACAACTTTTGACAACAAATAGAAAAATGACATTGTCCTTGTTACTTTTGAGAAAGCAAAAACAATCCTAAACATGTCTTAGGTTGTGTTTTTTTATGTTATCATGATTGTTTCGTTTATTTTAGGAAAATACAATTGCCAAATATGCTTTTATAATGTCCCATGACTTTCAAGGTTGATTACTAAAACTATCCTCCAGTTTTTAAAATAAAATGTATAAGTTCTCTTATAAATTAAGGATAATTTTGGTAACCTATTTTAAATTTTTTTGGACATTGTCAAAATTTACTTGGCGATTATAGTTCCCTTAAAAATTAGCAAGTGTATTATGTAATAATATATTTTGAAAATTGTAATTGTCGAAGCTTTTACAATGTCCAAAGATTTTCAAAGTAGGTTATTAAAATTATCCTTAATTTATAAGAAAAACTATAAATTTTATTTTTAAAATATGTAATAAATTAAGGATAGTTTTGGTAACTAACATGATTTTTTTTAACATTGTAAAAGCATCATTGGCAATTATAGTTTCCTTATTTTTATTAAAAAACAATCAGACTATGATAACAACTTAGGTAAAAAAGCACCTTTGTAAAACTAATTTAATTTTGTGAAATTTTTTAACATCAAATATGAAACTATTTTAAAAATGGAAGTTTTATCTTTCATCCCACGTATTAATATGAATTTGTACTATACTTTTTAATTTTATTAAACTTATGTCGCATTTTTTATTACAAAAAATTATTTGTTTCGTTGTGACAAAATATTTGTTTTATCATGCAAAGTATTTTTTGTGAATACAATATAAGTCTAATTGTAATGTATGAATTTGTACAATATAGTTTCCTTATTTTTATTAAAAAACAATCAGACTATGATAAAAACTTAGGTAAAAAAGCACCTTTGTAAAACTAATTTAATTTTGTGAATTTTTTTAACATCAAATATGAAACTATTTTAAAAATGGAAATTTTATTTTTCATCCCACGTATTAATATGAATTTGTACTATACTTTTTTATTTTATTAAACTTATATCTCATTTTTTATTACAAAAAATTATTTGTTTTGTTGTGACAAAATATTTGTTTTATCATGCAAAGTATTTTTTGTGAATACAATATAAGTCTAATTGTAATGTAACTACAAATTTATACTGATAAGTTGGATTAAAGTTTAAAAAAAAGAGAAAATTTGAGTGGCACTCCAATATATTTACGCTTATTTAAGGTGCACCCCACAAGTTTACATGAATGTATGACACCTCCCACTTTTGACGGTTTCAGTCCAAAACGAACGGTCAACCCCGTTGACCAATTTTTTTGGACGAAAATACCCCCTATCTGTTGTCCTCTTCCCCGCGTCAACTATCCGTCTCCTCTCCGCCGTGCTCGGCCCCCCTCCACGGCGTCGCCGCACCCCCCTCCCCGACCTCGCCGCACCACCCCCGCCATCACCATCATCATCATCACCGCCCCCCCCCCCCCCCTCCCGCTCTGCCCTCCCCCCCTCCCGCTCCGTCCCCTAGCCCCTCCCGCCACCGTCGCCGTCGCCGCCGCCGCAGCAGCATCCGCAGCAGCGACGGTGGCGGTAGGGGCTAGGGGGCGGAACGGGAGGGGGGGGGAGCAGGAGGGGGGGGGGGGAGGGTGTCGGTGGTGGTGATGATGGTTGATGGTGGTGGTGAGGATGATGATGGTGATGATGGTGGTGATGGTGGTGGTGGTGATGGCCGGAGGGGTGCGGCGAGGTCGGGGAGGGGGGGGTGACGGTGACGTCGTGGAGGGGGCCGAGCACGACGGGGGGCAGCCACGTGTGACGGGAAGGGGGGACACACAAAAGGAGACAAGGACATTTTCGTCCCAAAAAAATTGGTCAAAGGGGTTGATCTTTCGTTTTGGACGAAAACCGTCAAAAGTGAAATGTATCATACATTCATATAAACTTGTGAGATGAACCTTAAGTAAGCGTAAAAAAATTGGAATGCCACGCAAATTTTCTTTTTAAAAAAAAACACTCTGCTTTTACTGCTGGGTTTTAGTTTAGGGTCACTACGAAGTCCCATTCCCTGGTACCCCAAAAAAAGAATCCTCATATGTACAGTGGGTCCCACCACCGGTCAACAAGAGTTCTTCATCATCATCGCCTCCTCGAATCCGATGAATTAGATCATCCCAACAAAGTCCCACGTACGTATACACGAAAAAATAACCCAAAAAAAAAGAAAAATTCAACATTTGGAAAGAGAGAGAGAGAGAGATGGAGGTGCAAACAAAAAAAGCAAAGGAAGATTCGTGTGCATCAAATCATCCCAATCGTTCTTCGCTCACAATTTTTTTTTTCCCCTTCTTTTTTCCTTTTCTTTTCCCACTTTGGAATTACTATTGGTTACATCACCAAGACCAAAAACATTTATTTCCCACCAGAAAAACAAAAGAAAGAAAAAGATCGAATGGAAGCGATCAACCACTGCTGCTCTTCTTCTGTTGTTATTGTTGTTGGTTCCTTATTTTTATTCCAAACTCAAATCAAAATCAAACCCTCTCATTATTTTTGTTACTTTTTCAATCCCTTTCTATTGTTCTTCCGCTATTCCCCTCCTCCTCGTCCTCCAGATCTATAAATAAATTAATGATTGCACCAATCGCTTCCTCAACAAGTTTGGCATAATTTTCTCCTCTCTTTTTTTTTTTTTTCCTCCTTCTCCCTCTCCTTTAGATCTAGGGTTAGGGTTTCGTGATTCGATGGAGGTTTCCGGCGATGGCGACGCCAATCCGCCGCCGGAGAGCTGGGAGGCCACTCCCGACGCCGCCGCCGCGACGGCGGCGGCGGCGGAGGCCAAGCCGCCGAAGCGGAAGATGAAGAGCCCCTACCAGCTGGAAGTCCTCGAGCAGACCTACGCGGGTTCGTGGATTTTAGGGATTTTGATTCTGGTTCCGGTAGATTTTGTGTTTCGATTTGGTTTGATTTTGTTGTTCTCTTGTTAGTGGAGATGTATCCTTCGGAAGCGCTGAGAGCGGAGCTGTCAGCGAAGATCGGGCTCACGGATCGGCAGCTGCAGATGTGGTTCTGCCACCGGAGGCTCAAGGACAAGAAGGGCCCACCGCCGGCGAAGAAGGCGAAGACGGAGGAGACGCGGACTCCTCCGCCCCCTCCGGTGAAGGGGTCTGTCATGCCGGCGAGCGATGTAATAGGCGGGAGCAGCAGCGGGGAGCCGAGGAAGGTGGCGGCGAGGGCGGCCAGGATGGAGGCTTCGGGTTCGGCTGGGAGGAGGTGCTATGAGCCTCCTCTGCTGGTGCCCCCGCAGATGATGGCCCCAGTTCCGGTTGCGTCGTTGGGCGGGCAGCTATCCATGGCGGAGCTTCGGGTGATCGCGTCGGTGGAGGCACAGCTTGGGGAGGCACTGAGGGAGGACGGGCCGATTCTCGGGGTGGAGTTTGAGCCGTTGCCGCCCGGTGCCTTTGGGGCGCCAATAGGTGCTGAAAATGGCTTTTTGTGTTATTCTGCATTTGCCATTTAACTGTGGTCCGTGGTCAATATTGTTATTTGCATGTGTTCATGTCACTCGCAGTATTTGGATTATATGTTTCCATGTGGTATGGGTGACTAATGCATGATTCATACTCCACTATCTTTGTTTGAAAGTTCTAGGTTCAGTATGCTCTTCCAATTTAGCTAGCATTATTACATGATTATCCTATTGCCCATTTTTGCCGATTCAATATCAACTTATTGATGTTGAGTAAATAGAACATATAGTGAAATTATAGTAATGGGATATATTCAAGGTCTAATTTCAATAGCATTTGTAGCTTTTGCACAAGGCCTCTAAATGGTTGTCAAACTTATTTGATGAAAATATAATGTGGTTTATAAGTACAATCTTGGATAAACATATTTTTGTGTTATGACTTATGAATATATTGTCATTCCTTCACTCTTTGGCGTAATGTGTTATAGAGATGAATACAATTTCCTATAGCACATTGTATCATTTTACCTCTTCGTCTGGAGTCTATATAGTCCAAGGGAACTTGGAGGTCCTTCTTGGTTGCATGAGCTTAAACTGCAATCCGAAAGGTAGGTCAACCTACCTGCCAACTACTCAACCCTAGGTTTTATGGCATGGCTTCTCATGCTCATAGCTACCTTGGCTAGAAACTTGGCACCAACATAGAGGGTTGATAGAGCTTGGCTAGAAACTTGGCACCAACATAGAGGGTTGATAGAGCTGATCATAAAATTTTGTCAAATCTTGTATGGAGCTTTCTTATGCTCCATACCTGACCCCATTTTGATGGGAGAAGACTTGGATGACTATGACGATGGTCATAGTAGAGCCTTCTAATGTATGACGAGGCTGTACATCATAGAGGATATATCAGCCTCTAATGTTGTAGAGGAGATGTATCCTAACACTGATGAAAGAAGTAAAGAGTTCAAGTAGCCAAGCAGAAAAAAATGGGATAAAGGCCACATAAGGGCTCCGTAGTTGCTGTTTTCACGGAGTGCCTTGCATGGACGTTGTTACAACATGAGAGAGACAGATATGGCACCACATCTGATGTGTATGAGTATGTTTATCGTGTCCATGTCAGGCACATTGTATAGACACTGGTATCTTATCTGTTATATCCAAGCCCAGATGAACATGGCACCACTTTTGGAGGGTCTTTTCCCTCCTAGAATACAAGTGTATACTTGCGTCATGCTAAAGGAGCAAAACTATTATCTTTATCTATGCTTGCATATTTTGCCATCTCTACACACTAAATCATTAAGACCTTTGCAGTTTATTGTGCTGCCTTGCAATTTTAACTTTGAGAGGATGTTTTTTATGGACTCATCTTTTCCATTTTCCTGAACAGTGACACCGCCACCGAAGCAGCCCATGCGATCTTTTAATGGCAAATTATATGAGAGGCATGATGCAAAATCAATTAAGGTTTGTTTCCTCTCCACCTGTTATTTGAAGCTATTATTCGCAAGCCAACCACTATAATTTTGTATTTTGGTCTAAGAGATTTCAGGCCTTTGGATGCACTGTATTACTTCAGTACTACGAATTAAGATGGTTAATGAAATAATATTTATATCAATTTGCAAGGTGGCGTTTGTTTGGTTTGAAGCAGCTTTTTCTTATTAAAACTGAAGGGTCAAGCTAGACTAATTTTAAACTCTAGTAGGGCAATTCCACGTTGTCATCCCGCGCACAAATATTCAGTTTGGTTGGTTTGAAGCAGCTTTTTCTTATTAAAACTGAAGGGTCAAGATAGACTAATTTTAAACTCTAGTAGGGCAATTCCACGTTGTCATCCCGTGCACAAATATTAACTGAATGACTGATATGTATAGTTGTCAATTTGTGTCACATGAAAATTCTAGAGCTTGCGTTACACTTTTTTTTTTTTTTTTACTGCATTTCACATGCAAAACTTCTCTTGAGGCTTCAATAACTACTATTGCTGAAATATGAATGAGGCTATCCATGACTAGGTCAAGTAAAAAAAACTATTTACAACTGAAGTATCTATGCTGTGCAACATTCAGGTAATTGATTTATTTTTACTTCAAGATTCAACTTCGGCTTTAGTCTTCAACGTTCATACTTCATACCTATTTGCTTTAGTTTTTACTTGCACGCGCCATTCCTTATTGCCTTTTCCTTTTATAATTAGTATATGGCATATTTCCTGTTTCCAGACATCAGCATTCTTGCCTAGCATGGAACACTGTTTTATGCCTAGTTCTTCAAATGGAAAGAGAAAGTCAGCAGTTGGAGAAGCTCATGTAGTACATCCTCAGGCAGGTTCTAGGCCCCTTCATGAGTATCAGTTTCTTCCGGAGCAGCCAAGCGTTCGAGCAGAGACATACGAAAGGGAGTCTCATTTCCATGACTCTCCTGTGGTAGCTCCCAATCCCAGAGTCTCATCTTTGCCCAGAGGAGGGAAATATTTGCATGGAGATGATCAGGTGTTGCCAGCTTACACTTTTCAATGTCAAACGCCAAGTATTGGCAATTTGTCACAGCATGGCAAGCAACAAATGTTTTCTCCAGGCCCAACAGAATATGAAAATGTTGCAAATACTGTAGCTGATGCTCAGTTTGGTGTCCATCAAGCTGTTGGATCAGAAAATCCATGTCTATCTTCTGATAGGAGGATTCTCCATGAGGAAGAAGCCTCTCTAGTGGAGAGAAAGCGCAAGGTACATAATGTTGACAGGTTAAGTTTATTGATATTGTTTCATTTTGCTCTTTGTTTAACTTTTATCAATACCTGCTATTTGGGCAGAATGAAGAAGCAAGAATTGCAAAAGAAGTTGAAGCACATGAGAAAAGGATTAGGAAAGAGCTTGAGAAACAAGATATCATGAGAAGAAAGGTGTTGCATTTTTTTTTTTTTGTAAAAATGGTTGTTCCAGTAATTAATGGAGCTGAAAACTAAGTTGAATTTTTTTGTTTGTGTAGAGAGAAGAACAAATGCGAAGAGAAATGGAGAGACATGATCGTGAAAGAAGAAAAGAAGAAGAGAGGTTGATGCGTGAAAAGCAGCGTGAGGAGGAGAGGTTCCAACGGGAACAAAAGCGTGAAATTGAGCGCAGGGAGAAGTATTTGCAGAAAGAATCTTTGCGGGTGAGTTTGCCAATATCAGCTTTTCCTAGTTGATAAGTTATTGTTGACATACTTCTTTGTATGGTCGACTTCAGGTTGAGAAGATGAAGCAGAAAGAAGAACTGAGGAGGGAGAAGGAAGCGGCTAGGCTAAAAGCTGCTAACGAGAGGGCTACAGCTCGCAAACTTGCCAGGGAATATATGGAACTTGTTGAGGACGAGCGGTTGGAACTTTGGAATTGGCTGTATCTAGTAAAGGGCTATCATCAGTTGTTTCTTTGGACAGTGAAACGTTGCAACAGCTCGATATGTTCAGAGGTTTGTGATCCCGTGCAATTCCAGAATTTTTGTGATGACATTCTACATATAATAGCAGAAAAAGTGTATTGTTTATATTGCAACCTAAGACACAAATGTGCTTATTGTACTAACTACTAAGTACTAACTATAATCGGTATTGGTGGTGTTGCATCTGCATGAATGGATGGAATATAGCATGATAATGCTGCATTTCTCATATGTACAAGTTCTCACATATAGCCTTAAATAACTTGATGGGAAAAAGCTTCTATAGTTTTAATTTGCTGTGAATGTTAATACGATTTTATATCTACAGATAGGTTGAGTGCATTTCCTCCCAAGTCGGTGCAATTAAAGCGGCCTTTTGCAATTTACCCTTGGATTGAATCTGAAGAGAATATTTCCAACCTATTTATGGTATCTTCCGACCTCTTATTCATACTTTTATATACACATTGCTGATTTTAGTTTTTTATCGATATTTAATTCTGTCTCCAAAAGATGTCATATATGTTAGTTTTATTGTAAGTTGCAATGTTTTCTCTTAATGCTTTATTCGATCCTTAATATGTAATCATGCTGTCATTCCTTGACACAATGCTGAAAAACTTCTAACTTATCCAACTGTAGCTTGGGTGATGAATTTTTTAATCGTAAAAATTAGTTGACGCATACTTGTGATCATTCATTGCCAGTTTCCAGCTATGTATAATGGAAGATGTCTTATTCATTCTTTTGCATTGGCATTTGATGTGAATTTCAGGTGTGGAAGTTTTTGGACACTTTTGCTGATGTCCTTGAGCTTTGGCCGTTGACCCTTGATGAATTTCTTCAGGCTCTTCATGATTACGTAAGTTCCTTATATTTATGCTTGTGTATTCTCCTAAATTTGTGTTCTACGGTATATTTCTTTTGGTGTTTCATAGCTTACACTCCTATGACAGTCATTACTTTTCACTCTTTGACTTAACGTGTCATAGATGAATGCAATTCCTTGTAGAAAATTGTATAATCTACCCGTTTGTCTTGACTCTTTATAGTCTAGGGATCTTGGAGGGCGTCCTTGGTTGCATGAGCTTAAACTACATATCCAAGAGGTAGGGCTACCAACATACCAATTTGCCACCCTACACTTTATGACATGACCCTCTCATGCTCATAACTTACCTTGGCTAGGGATCCGGTACCAACATAGAGGGTTGGCATGGCACCCACATAGAGGGTTGACGTCAGGTTGATAAAATTGTCAAATCTGTTATGGAGCTTTCTCATGCTCCATACCTGACCCTTCTGATGGGAGAAGGCACGGATGATAGCTTAAACTCCTGAAGATCATGGATAGCCCCTCCCTTGCCGATCCTACTTCTCTTCTCCTTTTCTTCTACTATTTCAAGATATTCTAAGTAGCAAGCAATTGCCAACTGTCATTTATGCAGCTCTAAACTGGCCCTTTTTACCTTTATCCAGTGGTGGTGCACGCTCACCAATTTCTGCGCTTGCTTGTCTTGACATCCTTGTTGTACTAACCTAACAATGAAACTAATGGGGAAATGTATATGCAAAAATATGTAAGTCCTGATGACTTTATTTCTTATATGCTCTCCTAGTTAACATATTGGTTTATCTTTTTGTTTCTTCAGGATTCTAAATTGTTAGGAGAAATACATGTTTCCTTACTGAAATTGATCATTAAAGATATAGAGGATGTTGCAAGGACCCCGGCTATTGGACTTGGGGCTAATCAAAATTGTGCAGCTAATCCGGGAGGAGGTCATCCACATATTGTTGAAAGGGTGCTTTCTCTTTTTCAACTCTGTTGTTTTTTCCTCTAATATATGGGTTTCCATATGGTTTTCTGTTCATTATTTGATTATTGCTCATCTTTACTAGGCTTATCGATGGGGCTTTGACATACGCAGCTGGCAACGCCACCTGAATTTCTTGACGTGGCCTGAGATATTACGACAATTTGCTATATCAGCTGGGTTTGGACCTCAGTTGAAGAAAAGAAATATGGAGGGTGCATATTTTCGTGATGAAAACGAGGTAATATTACTGTTCTAGATGTTTAGTTACCTAAGATCGTGTTCTATGTGAAAATTAATCTGGTTTATGTCATAGCCAATGATCATAATTATTCTGTCCTATTGGGATGCTAACTTGTCCTTTAATTCTCCTTGTTTCACTAAATTGATACATAGGATGGTCTTCTGTTTGAAGTTTCATCAGACCTGTGTCGTATCCGGTGGTTTAGTACTTCTCTCTATTTAGATGCTAAGTTGTTCTTCATTCTCATTTCCTCAAACATAAAATACTAGTTGGGTTGTTCATATTATCGTGATGACAATGAGGTGATGTTATTATTTAGACATCATAAATCTATAATTACCTAAGATTGTGTTTTATGAACTTTTTATCAGGCATATGGCATAGCTAATGATCATAGTTCTTCTGTCCTATTGAGATGCTAAATCATCCTTTAATTCTCCTTTTTACTAAAACAATTGATACATAAATTGTCTCTATTTGAAGATTTACCAATCCTTTGCGCATATGAGTTGTTATAATACTTCTATCTGATTTAAGATGCTCAGTTGTCCTTCAATGCTCCTTTCCTCACTGAACACTTAAAATACTAGTTGGACTCTGTCAATCAAGTTCTTGTAAAACATATGATGATTGTTGAAAGAAAGTTCAGAATAATGGGGGTTTCTGAAAGAAACTTACTAGCTGAAGGATCATGAATTAACATGTTGGCAGCTATAACAGATAATGAGATTTGCACTTATACTGTGTTTGCTACAATTTTATTTTTCAACTTTTAGCAATTGATGATCACACAATCACTAGAAATACATTTGATAATCTATTGGCAAGCTTTTGGAACTGAGTTGATCACTTGATTGACTATTTTCAAGTGGTTTCATTCATAGGCCAGCTAAGAAATCAAGCCTACTGTCAATAGAGTATTTCTGAATAAAATGAAGGCAATCTATTAATAGCTATTGATGTCGATTTTCAGTGGGTTTTGTATGCTATATAAATGAAGGTATGACATTTTTAGTTCAAGATCAGTTTCTAGCTCAGTAGATTTCTTTATACTATAACAGTAGCGTCAGGATCAACATGCAGGTACTAGCCGGCTGTGTAGATGATCTTGATATCATGTTTAATGCGTGGATATCAGTTTCATTTTCTGCAATGATTTTTTTCTTAAACTTTCCTTCTATTAATGTGTGTTTGTACTTTGTACACGTTGATCATGATATATTGGTCTCCCAAAATTCTTTTTTATGTTTTTCTTTGTATTTTCTGATGATCTCCACATGTTATATGAGCAGTAATTCAATAGCATTACTTTATATAAGAAGTTAACCCTCAGGATATGTCTGATTTAAAACCCGTCCTCTTTTGTTTTCTTCGAAAATGGAAATTGGAAACCTAAATTAGGTTCAAAATGTCATGTAATATATGATTGCTCTATCTTCGTAGGTTTGTTTCTGTCATGGCACCTCCTTTTCTTCCTCAGGTAGCTAGTATTAAAAACTGAATTTAATTAATTCATTTTTTAAAAAGAAACTTGGAAGTTCTGATTTTGCCTAAAAACTATGTTTTCTACAGTTATTATTGTCTAAGCTTCTGCGACCATTATTTCCCCAACAGACGAACATATTCAAGTATGTAATAACAGTACTATTGTTCCATACAACTCCATGTGTATTAGCAGATGTAGGTCAGCATAAAGTTAGTAATAGGATAGATTTGGTGATATGCTTAACTTTCAGTCCACCTCCTAATTGTGTAGATTTCATAGTCATGGTAGCATCATTATGGTCACAGGGTAACGACGGAAAGGATGTGATTTCAACATTACGTAATGGTGTAGCAGCTGAGAATGCAGTTGCTTTGATGCATGAAAAGGGTTATTCTCATCGACGTAAGTCTCGCCACCGCTTGACTCCAGGAACAGTTAAGTTTGCTGCATATCATGTTCTTTCTCTTGAAGGAAGCAGAGGCCTTACCATCTTAGAAGTTGCTGACAAAATTCAGGTATTTCCCTGCTGTTTTACTATTCCTTCTGCTTTGATATTTGCTCTGTCAGTGTCTTGACTTTTATCCTCTTTTGGCAGAAATCTGGACTAAGGGACCTAACTACAAGCAAAACACCTGAGGCGTCTATTGCTGCGGCTTTGTCCAGAGATACTAAACTTTTTGAAAGAACAGCTCCTTCAACATATTGTGTACGGCCTGCTTACAGAAAAGATCCTGCTGATGCTGATGCTATATTGTCAGCTGCAAGAGAAAAAATACAAGTATTTCAAAATGTAATTTCGGATTCAGAAGAAGTTGAGAAGGATGTAGAAGATACTGATGACGTTGAAAGAGATGAAGATTCTGAGTGTGATGGTGCTGATGATCCTGAAGTTGATGATACAAATACTGAAGCAAAATCAAATAAGAATGTGGTCTTTGGCAATGAAATAAAACATGCTAGACCATCATCTTCAGTATACTGTGAAAAGGGGGAGGTACTTGGTGATGTTGTTGGAGTAACACCAAGGAGTGGGAGTAATGTGGATAAAACTTTTTCAGTAATTCCTTCAGGAAACTCCAATCTGGCAAGTGTTTCAGGTGCTCACCAGACACCTGAGATGAGTCCAAATTTCTCAGGAATCAGTACTGCTGATGTCAATGGGACGGAAATTGATGACAGCAACCTTGGTGAGCCTTGGGTCCAGAGTTTAGCCGACGGCGATTATTATGAACTTAGTACTAAGGAGCGTCTTGACGCCCTTGTTGCTTTGATTGGTGTTGCTATCGAAGGAAACTCTATTCGTGTTATTCTTGAGGTAATGATATTTATGAATATTGATATGCTTATCCTAATAAGTTCTGTTTTGCGCTCTATCGTCTGAATTAAAGCCATGCAGGAACGTCTGGAAGCAGCAAGTGCTTTAAAGAAGCAAATGTGGGCAGATGCACAGTTGGATAAAAGGCGTTCTAAAGAAGATTACATAAACAAACTACAATATTCTTCTGTTGTGGACCCCAAGAGTGAGGCTTCCCAGAAAAATGCTGCTATAGAGGGAAGTCAGACTCCACCAGATGTTATTGATAATAATAAGTATACCGATGGGAACCCAATTACTGATGGCAATGATCAAAATGATCAGCAGTTTCAAATTCATGTAAATAATATGTCTGCTGAGAGGAATCCATTAGGACAAGATTTCCCAATAAACGCAGATTCCACCCCTCTTCAGCAATATGCATATGTTGCAGAGAGGTCACGCTCACAATTAAAATCACACATTGGTTACAAGGCTGAGAAACTCCATGTATATAGGTCATTACCCCTGGGTCAAGACCGAAGGCGTAATAGATATTGGATGTTTTCTACATCTGCTTCTCCTAATGATCGTGGTTCTGGAAGAATCTTCTTCGAGTCTAAAGATGGCTTTTGGAGACTCATTGATTCAAAAGAGGTACATACAGGCTGTTTTCTAAATATATACATGTTTTCTTGCATGTAACTGATGTTGACTAGTATCTTAATAATTTTTCTCTGTATACTTCTTTCAGTAAAGACCGTTTTAGCTTATATTGTTGAAAGCTGCATGATATATGAGCGATTCGTCAAAGGACTTCCTGTCTATAGACTCCAAATTCTCTCTCTCTCTCTCTCTCTCTCTCTCTCTCTCTCTCTCTCTCTCGCGACTAATATAGATTGTGAATTCTCATTTAACAGTTAAGGTGGACAGTAAAATGCTTGTAGTCTAACATAGGAGTTGGGTGTAGCTAGTCATAATTGTGGTTAGTCCATAATGAATTTGTTTCTAAACCTTCTATTGCACCAGTTTTTCTTTTCATCTTAGGATTAAGACTCGGGTTTCATACAATTTCAAGAAACAATAGTGGTATTGATTTTTCCAGATAAATGTATTTTCTTAGAATTATCTTGAAACACATTATCCTAGTATTTTTTTAGAAGATATGTATACATTCTCTATTGATGTGTAGTCTAACATAGGAGTTGGGTGTAGCTAGTCATAATTGTGCTTAGTCCATAATGAATTTGTTTCTAAACCTTCTATTGCACCAGCTTTTCTTTTCATTTTAGGATTAAGACGGTTTCATACAATTTCAAGAAGCAATAGTGGTATTGATTTTTCCAGATAAATGTATTGTCTTACAATTATCTTGAAACACATTATCCTAGTATTTTGAAAAGATATGAATACATATTCTTTATTGTGTATATATGAATGTATGCATCCAAAACAATCATTTGTGACATGAAGAATTCTTCTTCTTTGTACATCTATGGATCCATGACTTCTTATCCTCTATTTATTTATTGACTTTTACCATGAAATAGAAATTATATGTCATTATCGCCTATATAAATATCTTCTATTTATTTATTATATTGTACCACGAAATGCAAACCTTATCTCACATTTCCTATGCAGAATAATCTTGCATGCTATTGGCATAATTATTCTGTGTGTACTATGTTCAGAGCATGCTGAATTAGCTGATTGTAAAATAAATAAAACCAGTGGCAAGTAGCAACTTGATCATGGTGGAAATTGCAAATAGTATTACCTGCACTTGTGCATAAGAAATGGTTTTCATATTGTCCATTATTATTCCATTTATCTGCAACTAATCTTTTTAGAAGCTCATTAAGTTGGACTGCTGTTAGAGAGCTATCAACTCCTTCACAATTTCAAATAACACATTGAAGCAGCAAATAGTTTTCCTCTGGTTATTATCAAATAGTACCTCAGGGAGTGTGGTTTCACACTGCCACTGTTTCCGTTTACAAATAAATATTCTATTTACTGAAACTCCTACTCCCTTTTCTTATCCATAGTGGTTTCTTTTTCCATCCCATTTCCAATTTGTCACAGTTGCTCCTGCCGAAATGACATCCAGCACTTGAAGGTAAGATGTCCGTCGCTGACTCGCTGACAACACCGAAGCCGTGGAGATTGCCTCTACTGAGGAACACACCACTGCTATCTTTTCACCAGTTTCTGCTTCGGTCCGTGTGGTGATGGGTCAGTGGTGAGATGGCGGGACAATGGACCACTACCAGACTTGGTTCGGTGAGATGGCGGGACAATGGACCACTACCAGACTTGGTTCCTGCTGCATGTGATCCATTGAAGCAAGTTTGGATAGTGGGTCCGGTGTCCTGCTGCTCACCATTGATTGTCATTTGCTTTTTGGGCCGGGGGGGGGGGGGGGGGTGGGGGGTGGTAGGGGAAGAGGGGGTGGGCAAAGCATCGATTTTGTTGGCAGCAGCGTGCACGAGGGGGAGGAATGTCGTTGGCAGTGAAATAGAGTGGGAAGAAGGGGGATTATTTGCATTCCCTTTTTTTGTCTTCCTTTAATTAATATAAGGAGTAACAGGGAGAATATGTGTACTAGTTTTAAATAGAATAAGGTCTACTGTGGTCTTTTTCTGTTAAGTGACATCAACATGTTCGGAATTGCAGAAGCCGAACTTTCAAATATGTAGTGGGGTGGGTGGGGGGGGGGGTGTTCTGTTCCTGCATTTACCCTAGTATGTAGAAGCACATCAACTATCTGGATTTGCTACGAGGTTTGTCTTCTTTATTTGTGCTCTATAAGAAGCAAGGAGTTACTTCCTGATTATGATCTTCCAAATGACATCCAGAAATTTTATAAATTTTACCTATTACATTATGATTTTTCATCTCCAACTTATCTTAGGCTAATTGGATAAGGTTTTTCTCATAGCATCGTTGAGATATGAACTTGAATCCAGCTTGAAATATTCCCTAATTTGATAGAGATAAACTCTTTATTTAGTATCAATGTTCATATTCTCATAAATTTCCTTGAGGCTTTTACTTTTTAAGTTTTTATTGATAGGAGAAAATCTGTGTAAACTTTTTGGAAATATCATCCATGATTCCGTGAAGCATGTTGTTTGAGAATAGTTTGAATGCATTTTCCTCTTGAAACTTTATGTATTTCATACTTTCTTCTAATGCTGCGTTGAAACAGTAGTAGAAATGTTTGGAATCAAATAACTGCCAGAATGTGATGCAGGGATGGTCCAGGTCCTGCTATTGTTTATCTTATTATGCTTTCTTTTTATCCAGATGGTTCATGTTGAATTGCTATTGTTCTTCGAATGCTGGGAAAATTCACTATTTTAAAAGTGTAAAATTTTCTTCATTAGGTCATTCTTTGTTATTTTTATTTATACTTATTGATATGACTAGTATGTACGGCTTTAGAATAGCAAGTAATGTTTTAACGTTTAATCAATATATATTGTATTTATTCAATATCCAAATAATCATTTTTGAGCTTTGATGCCGTGTAACTGTCACATGATACTTTGTAGTCAAGATTATTATTGATATTGTATTTGATTTTCATCATGCAGGCATTTGATTCGCTTCTAAGTGTCCTGGACACACGTGGTGTTAGGGAATCACATTTGCATTCTATGTTGCAAAGAATTGAGTCAAATTTCAAAGAAGCAGTTAGAAGGAATAATAATCACACAAACTCAACATGTACAGATGGAAGCCTGGTCAGAACAGAGACTCTTGTTATGGCATCAAGTCCAGACTGCCACATGGAAGTTGGCAGTCCTAATGGTACTGTTTGTGGTCTTTCCTCAGATATACCCGAGTATTCAACTTCATTCAAAATTGAGCTGGGAAGAAGTGAGATGGAGAGGACTGCTGCTTCAAAAAGATACCAAAGCTTTATAAAGTGGATCTGGAAAGAATGTTATAATCCTTCTGTATTATGTGCCATGAAGTACGGGAAGAAAAGATGCTCTGAGCTTTTGCTAACTTGTCCCTTCTGCTACGAATGTTACTTTGTCGAAGGAAGGCATTGTCCATCTTGTCACAAAACATTTAACATCGTACATAATGTTGATGCAATATTTTCAGATCATGTGCCGACCTGTGAGCTAAAACGGAAGCTGGATCCCAATTCATTTAATCAAGTGTCTGATTCTTCACTTCCTATAGGAATCCAGCTGCTTAAGGCACAATTATCCCTAATTGAGGTGAGGATAAACAATGCCTTACTCGATACAATTTATTTTCAACATCTTATAGAATATATTGGAATGATGCCTAATATGTGCATTTACAGGTGTCAGTTCCTGCAGAAGCTCTCCAACCATTATGGACAGACAGTTATCGAAGAGCTTGGGGTGTGAAACTTCTCTCTTCATCATCTTCTGAGGACCTTCTTCAGGTTTTTTATCTTCAATAAATCTAATATTTCATAAATTTCTATCATATAGGGATTCAAGTATAACTTGGTACTGCTTTGTGCAAATAACAAGATCTATATTGAAATTTGAGGGGATACACAAAGAAAAAAGAAAAATATTTTTTGGAGTGAGTTGGTGGGGGGCTATGCCGAAAGAGTCTTCTAATCAATTCCAATTTTTTTTTCCTTGCTGACACTATTTGCTTAATTCTATAAACGTTAATACTCAGAAGATGAACTTGGAAATTTCGTGTGTAACAGCACTTTTGTCTTTGTATGCAGGATTTGCATTGAACAAATATTTTCTTAGCTATCCAAATTATTAGAATTATATTGATCTGATGATCTATGGCTTTAGGTATTGAGAAGTGTTTGCTCGTTACCTTGTGCTTACATCTAGCGATAGGCTTTCTTCTTTTTTATTGTTTTATCCAATGATAATTGCATACCGGGGTTATATTTGTCTGTTTAAATTTAGTCCATGTTGAAGATCTTAATATAAGACCATTGTGGAATTTAAAGCCTATAATGCTTTTCCTTTGTTGTCTGTGCAGCTTGTAACTCTACTAGAGGGTGCAATAAAACGGGAATGCTTATCTTCAAATTATGAGACAACATCTGAACTGTTGAGTTCAGCTAAAGCTGGTTTTCTTGTAGAAGATATTGCTTCTGTCTCCGGATCAGTGTCTGTTCTTCCATGGGTAGCGGATAGCACAGCAGCGGTGGCTTTAAGGTTATTGGATCTTGATGCATCGATTTCTTATATGCTGCATCAGAAGTTGGAACCTCACAAGGAGAAATACACCAATAATTTCATTGTAAGTTCATCCCACTTTTGTAGTGCAGGCTGGACTACTATTATATACGTATGAAACTTGTGCAGGGAAGATTTATGATTAATGTTATTGATCTAATTTTGTGTGGGGTTAAGGAGCAAATGTAGGTGTTACCATGCATGCATATGTTCACTAATAAGAATAACAATCTTGTTCTAGTATTGAATTAAATATCCATAATTCCATATGTGATGAAGATGGATAATTAATTGAATTCATAATATTGGATTCATAGAGGCAGTAATTCTGTGATGATAATAATGTTTAAATATAGAGCATGGAGTGTACTTGCAAGTTTCGCTGAGTTATATACTGTACAGCATCTTCAAATCTCATAATCGAATTTGGAGGTTCTGGTGCATATATTTTGTTTTAAAATTCCTGCCACTACACCAGAACTCTAGAGATGTAGTGAGGGTTGAGTGTTAAAGTCGAAGGCTTATTTTGGACTCTGAGTTGGATTCATGCCATCACAAATTTTTCACCAATTGTAGTGTTTGATAGCTTATATTTTTCATGGAATTATTTTCCAAAAAACTATCATTTTCCATATTTTCTTCTGAAATGGTGGAAAATAAAACTTGTCCAACCCATAGGAAAATATTATTTTCCATGGAAAATAACTATTTTTTGTGGAATATAGTGACAATCAAACACACAAATTATGTTTTCCATAGAATTTTTTTAAAATTCCATGGAATTTATTTTCCTAGGAAAATAATTCCATGGCATTAATTTCTTTTCCACATATTTTCCACTGTGCAATCAAACACACCATAATATTAAAATACAAATTACTGAATAACATATGAAGGGATAAATGCCTCGATTTACTAAATTTGTCCTTGAAAGTTGAAGTCATGTAATAGTTATAAGGTTTCCATATCCATTGCTGTATGGCTTTAGTGTTGAATACTAATGATGTATTTCTGTAAAACTGATCGTTATTTGACTTGGGAGTGATTTCAATATAGATTATTAATGTGTACTTTAACATGTATTTATATAATCAAAAGGTTATATCTATCTTGATCATAAATTTACCATAACAGAGAAAATTGCAATTTCTCGAGAGCAAACTCAAGAATAAAAGGGTAATAATTATTATTAGTGCTTACTTTAAGATTTAGCCTGCTGTCCAGCTAGCACTTTGATTACAATTGTAAGCACTCGGAAAGTCATCATATTTCTGAGACTGTCATTTTAATAGAAAAATTGATTCGTCTAAGATAGGTGTTTGAATGCCGTTCCTAAATTCATGATTATGGATGTATTCCTAAGTTCATGATTGCGGATGTTTTATACTTGGTGATGTTAGAACTTCAAAAATGTATGACACTTTCTTTAAGGAGGTGAGAGACGAACCTATATGAACTATTGGACAATGGAAAATACTTAGGGACCTATTGTTTCGGTTCATATCTAGATAATTTCCTTCTCCGCAAAGTATTATAAGCTTTCAAGGGAGTCTCCAACATCAAGTTCCTTTCTGCAGATCTTTCTGTGAGTTGTTTTCTCATGCTCTATTGGACTCCACCTATAAGAACCTTAGGAAGCATGCTTGGACTATAAGTTTTCTAAATCTTGATTGCTCAATTCCTTCCAAAACCTTGCCATCTCGCCGCTTCTTCGGCTCGAAGCTCGTGTGGCACACTCTGAAACTGTTTTCTAGCAACTTCCTTGAGATTGTGAATGAATACCTAAAAGGTTACTAGTTATGAATTCCTTAATGACACTTCCTTGATATGGCATTAATCTAATGGCAATTATGGTGTCTTACTGATGTTTGTGCATATAGTCATAACGTGAAAGAGGTTGGTCTTACCGCCAGTGTTCTAAAAGGCGGTCTAGGCGGCCGCCTTGCCTAGGCACTAGGCATCTGGTGCCCGCCCGAGGTCCGCCTAGACCCCCCAACGTCCGACTATGCATGTTTTGGGCTTTTATGGACTTTTTCTACAATTTTCAGTAGATTTTTTGGATTTTATTTATTTATTTATTTTTAAACCGTCTAGATCTAGGCAGCTGCCTAAACGACCGCCTGGGCGGGCTAGTCGCTAGGCGGCGAGTGCCGCCCGACTAGCGTCTAACGCTTTTCACAACCTTGCTTACCGTGAGCTTACTCACTGGAATATAATTGATCTTGGAGTGTTTAGATTATGATGCATCCTGTCACGCACCTTGTTATTGTTGCTGTTCACCTTTTTATTGTTAAACTATCTTCTCATGTGTATGACTCATCTCCTGTCAAGAGAGAATAGTTGTTTCTCAAATTATTCTGCACTTGTTGTCAGATACTGTTGATAAACAACTGTTGGGTGGTTTATAGAATAGCCCTTTTAACTCTCTAGGTGTTTTGACAATGCTCTTGGTTGTGTTGGTAGATCTTTTGCAAGCCGAAACTTTTAAGCTAAAATGATTATTTTTCATATGTGGTGCCATTCTATTGAATTTTTACTATGTTTAGCCTGAAAATTATATTATGATTTTCACCTTACAGACGTTACCATCACGGTTCACTGTTGTCAAGAACATCCAAGAGCTAGGCTGGGGTGAAATTCCCGATCAAGATGATTACACGAGGGATGCGAGGTGGCTTGACCCTGGGAGTGGACGCAGAGGTCGTGGACGAGGAACTCGTGGGCGGGTAGGACGTCCTCGTGGTAGAGGTGGGAGAGGGTTGAGAGCGTTAGGAAGCTCCTCTGTAGCTGCCATTAAGGAAGAAAATATTAGTAACTATCAAAAGACTACTTTGAAGTATACAAGGGGCAGAACACGTGGTGGTCGGGGACGAAAGAGGGGTCGTGGTACTGTTACGCCTCGTCAGAGACCCGAGGGCCGAGTTCCGGTTGCCAAACAACCACGTATGGGCAGCAGTTTCAGCAACATAGGGGCCACCATCAAACAAGACTGCTCTGAGGATTCTTTAAGAAGCTCGGAAGGAAACGAGTGGGGTCTTGAGCAAACAGGGACTCCTTATGTTGAAGATGAGGATATCAGCGTTGCATCCGCATCTGATGATGAAAATGGTGTAGCATCTGGGGAAGCGTACGATGACCAGGCATCCGACTATGTCATTGATTATGGCCAGAGCCGACCCGCAGGGGTGCTGGATGATGATACAGAAGAGGAAGACGAGGATGAGGATGAGGATGAAGGCGTTCACATTGGACGGAGAGAAATGGATGGTGGTGATATGGATGATGAGGATGAAGAAGATATAGGAGATGAGGACGGGGAGGAGGGCAATGGTGCAGATGGAAATGCAGATGAAGATGATTATTCGTCGGAGTATAGTGACTAAGCAAGATTATAAACTAGGAACATAATTTAGAATGAAAAGGAAGAATTACCTATATAATGGCAAGTTATGTTTTTTCTTCTCTTCGGTATAGATTATAGATGTGATGTTGTGATCTTTGCCTGGCTGTATTATGTAATAATCTATGTTCTTTTATACAAGTGGAGACAAGTATTTAATAGCATAAGCTGTTTGCAGAAGCTCATGGCACCTTGAACTGTTGAAATTTGCGTCTGTAGTACCTAATGATGTAGTAACTATTATGCTGTTTGATGTATTATCTTGGTGACCTCCATCGGCAATCGTTATACAATTGTTGCCAGCACCTGCAGGCGGCTAATTACATCAGTTCACTGCGGCTACATATTGTTGAGTTCACATCACTCCTGAATAATCTTGAAAACCATGATAATATTGTAGGTTCTACCTATCGCTTCTTCGAGCCGATGCAGTTCGATTTCTACGATTATTTCATCCGACTTAACCATTCGAGCATTTCGTATTTCTTCGGACTAATTGATTTGACCTATCGTGTCCATGTCTCAGTTCGTTGTGAGGCGATACTTTAATTTCAGCAGACTCGGTCACATTAGGACAAATTATCAACCTAAGAAAACTCATGTAAGTCTGTACGTGAAACCAACTTGATTAATACTTCATCGAATTAAGTTAACACTTCTTTGAATCGACTTAATACTTTTTGGAGTCAACTTAATACTTGTTCGAGTCAATATTCTATGCAGTTGGATGCGAGGATTCTTTAAGCTAGTTTCTTTTGACTCGCGGACCGACTTGTAGAGATCTGGTGGCAATACTTCCCAGTTTTTAGTCAAGTTTTGCAGCTATATTATTGGCTTGCATGAAGTTCTGCTGCATTTTCTTCTATGTGATGTCATGCTGGAGAAACTTATCTGTACTAGTAAGTAATATGTTTTGGATGGACTGCTCTGCTCTTTGGTTGCGTCACAACTCAGCTTTCATCTGGATATATGGCAAGAACATTTGCAAATTGCTGCCATAATTCTGGGCGGAGTTTTATGTCTATATAAAGAAACTAAAATGCCTAGTAAAACATTTCAAACAACCAATCAATCATTTGTTCCAGACACGCTTACATAGTATAGAAAGGCTAATTCTAAAGTCACTCCAACTTTTGCTTTAAGCTGGTCCAACTTTTTCCAAAATTATTTACAAATTTGTCATCCAAAAAATTGTTTCAGGCTAATCCAATTTTTTTTAGGACTGTCAAATAATTTGACAGTCCTCCTAATAAAAAGAACTGTCAAATTTTTGACAGTCCTCCTCCCGATCCCTGGCCGCCGCTTCCTCTCATTCGCTCCTCCTCCACCTCCTCGTCCTCCTCCTCCACCTCCTCGTCCTCCTCCTCCCCCCCCTCCTCGTTGTCCTCCTCCGCCTCCTTCTCTGCCTTCTCCTCCTCCTCTCCCAGAGCCCGACCGTGCGCCCGTTGGCATCCGCGACGCGCCTCCGTCGGCGTCCGCGCCCCTGACAATGAAAACTTGGGAGGTTAGGCTAACCCCAAGTAGAATTCGGATTGTCCTGAATAAAAGTTCTACCAATCTGGAGTGTCATGTAGTAAGGACTAGCCTCAAGCAAAAATTAGAGTGCCTTTAGAATTAGCCTACAGAAATGGCTATACTATAAGATCCTTGCAACATGAATAAACAAGCCACTTGTAATTGCCAGAAACTTTATCAATTAGCTACAAACTTCCTAACAGAGATGAGAGTGAACTTGTCAAATTAGCTCGAGAAATACTGCTGATTAGAGATCGTAAGTGCAACGTCAGTTTGCATGTGTGCCAGTAAACAGACGGATCTTCTTCAGGCATGCAGGTTGTCTGCAATCAGTAAACACTGCCATCCATTAAAGGTTTCTGTCATCAGCATAAGCAACTAACAAGAAGGCTGCAACTCCAATCCAACATAGACATTATTTCTGTCAAGCAAACAGACTATTACATGATACAACACATATCCGTAAGTAGATCACAATCTCACGAATCAAAGCTTGGCATTCTCTAACAAACACAGTAAGTAGCAGACTCGCATTCACCCTGAGATATCAGTGCCAAAGACTGACTACATCCAATATCCATGAGTTTGCCATTACTTGGCAGTACCAGATACCTTCCTAGCAAAATCAGAAACACCAAGTTCCATGTACTGAATAGCACTATACTCAAACTAGGCACTATCACCAAAAAATTCCAACACTAGAGTTAGTGTTGGATAGATTTCTACTTCCTTGAACCACACACTGCCCATCTCCATATTCCAAAGTTTCATGCGGAGCCCCCTCTCTTGTACATTCAGGAACAAGACTGTGATATACAATCAAATACGTTTGTATTTACTCCTAATAGCTAGAATCAGATGAACTTTAGGAAAATCTTCAAACTTGTAAAACGTCGTCTAGTAAAATATACTAAAATGTACATACAACAAAACGAGGGTCCTCCAACTCACATATCCCGCCAACATTTAAACATGCCTTCATAAGCAGAAAGAGTCTACTGAGCCAGCAGCGCTTTAATCCCTTCTTTCTGGTGCAAGCTTAGCCTTGTAGGGAACTTGATGTTAAACTTGATCCTGAGGTTCCCCTTCCTTGAAGGATCCTTGGGTAATGGCATGCCTTCCTTAGGGACAACCTCCTCGTACTCTGGATGTATGACAGAATTTATAGGTATTGTAAGGGTCCGACCATCGAGTGTTGTCACACGAGCCGTATAACCTGTTAGGGCTTCCACAAGAGAGATCTTCTGTGTCACTATTAGATCATTACCGTCTCTTGTGAACACAGGGTGTGGCTTCTCATCGATGATGAAGACAAGATCGGCAGGCATGACATTCGGTCGCTCGTTTCCTTTCTCTGCGAATGTGATCTTTGTTCCTTTCTTCCAGCCAGGCTTTATCTCGATTGTCAAGATCTCTTCCACAGGCATCGTCTTCCTGAACAAAAGAGCAAATGAGTAACAGTGATTAATAATACATCAAGAAAATTCATAAATATGTACAGTCAGGATTTGTAGCAGTATAACTAAAGCAAACATTTTTGTCTCAATTTGTGGAAGCACAGCAAATAAAAAGAGAGCCAAATATCAAGAATCAAGCTTTGAGAAATAGATGAAAGATAATTAACAATCCACCACAATGAGCCAGGTTACATATGCACTACACAGTATCAATTAGAAGAAAGGATCTTAAATATGTCTCAATAGAGCAACTAGCACAGATTGATGATTAGGAAAAGCTAAAGTTCTCTTAAATGTGAGGACAATGTTGTGAGGTCTTGAGAATGTAAAGAATAAAAACTGCCCAAGAATATAAATCAAAATCACATTTTTCATAATAATAATATAGTATCTAGTGGTGGCTAATTAGAAGGAAAACCAGAAGCATGTTCAAGTGCAAAGAAGGGGTTATTAACTTCAACTTGCAGATGGACACCCCCGCAAAATTTCCATCTTATGACCTGTTTGGCAGTTAGAACGTTTGGGAACTAAGGAACTATTGGTTTCTAGAAAACTAAGGAAACTAAGTTCCAATTGAAAATGTTGTTTGTTTGCAAGAAACAAAGAGATATAAACTTGTAGTTAATTATTAACATGATAGTAATTAAAAATTATTAACATGGAATATTTGAAAGTGAATGTTTGAATTTCAAAAGTAAAATAAAAAATAAAATCTATAACAAAACCATTTTCCATGAGTTTCTATCACTTTTCCCGTATTTGGATGGAAGATAGAATGGAGAGTACTTCCTACTTAATGGTGGGAGTTTCTTAACTCTACTACCAAACAACAAAATGGGAAGTACTTGTAGTTTAACAAAATGGTAAGTACTTGTAGTTCCCACACTTCCATAGATTCCTTCTAACTTCCCATTTGCCCAACGGTCAAAATCAGATATGAGACCCAGTTTAATGGACAATCCCAGCCTTCTTCTCTCCTTATACACTGGGAAGGGAGGAAAAAGAAAGAAACAAAGGAATCTTAAAGACTTCCATAGATACCATGCAAGTCTTGTAAAAGATTGGAGAAAAAACAAGCATCTTCCAGAACTCTATTATATGAAATTATGTCAAGTATCAGACTAGAACTACTCACAATTCTACATGTCCATGTATCATATCGCATCCATGTAATTGAGAATTACCAACAGATACTACTAATCATAATTCAAAAATCAACCTAGCAAATAGATATTGATTGATAAGAGTACTTCAGAAATGCAACAAAGTAACAAAAACCTTGTAAACAAGTAGACCTTAATACTGACTTAAATTTGATTCAAACATTCTAAAGCATGCCAGTACACCATATATAAACAAAGCAAATTCAAGGGATCGAGCATAAGCTCCAAACCAAAGCTAAAATGTCATCGCCCTCGAGATTCTAACATTTTCCAACTATATAAACAATCTGGTATGGGCATTGTTAAGTGGAGCATATACATTCAAAATATCAATGCAATTTCCGTGTCAAATCAGGTCGAGCATGTATCAGACACAACAGATGTGCTCGGAAATACACTAGGAGACATCTTTGATCAACAAGCCGAAAGTTTTTCAAACTAATTAGCTAGATACCAGAAAAGGAAAAAAATGGAAAAATAAACTCTCTGGCATAAAGATCAGGAGAAAGACTCACCCACTTGCGTCGGCAATCTCCCTAGAGATCTTCATCTTCTTCGTAGTCCCCTTATATAGCTCCTCCAAACTACAGGGCAGAGTCCTCTCGATCGCCGCCTCCTTCATCTGCCTCCCCATGCCCCCCATGCCCCCCATGCTCCCCATCCCCTCTCTCCCGCCGCCGAACGATCCGAAAATATCCTCCCCGAAGAAGCCGCTCCTTCCCCCTCTCATACCAGGGCCAGCGCCGCCCCCGCCTCCTCCCATGCTTCCAAAGGGGCTCGAGAACCCGAAGAACTCGGCAAATATGTCATCCGCGTTCCTCGGGTTGAACCGGAACGTCGTCGGCCCATCTGCCCCACCGGAGAAAAAGGAGGCACCTCCGGGGCCGGGTCCGCCATGCCCGGGCGGCGGGACCTGGCCCTTGAGTCCCTCCTCACCGTATTGATCGTAGATGGCCCGCTTTTGGGGATCGCTCAAGACCTACCGATATTTTCAAAGAAAAAAAAAGGCAGTAAATATAGAGAGAAAGAACGGATTTTTTTTCCTGCGTCCTTCGCCATCGGTGTCGTGTCCGTGTCCGTGACTAAAGATTGGATCCTGAGAGGATAATTGAGGCGGGCTTCGGGTCCGGACGGAAGCACCTCAATATTTTGCTGCCGTGTCGTATAGGTGCCGTGCCCGTGACAGTAAAGATCGGAAATTGGGAGGACAATTGAGGTATCTGGATCCGAGAACCTCAATCTTGCTGCCGTGTCCGTGTCGTGTCCGTGTTGACGAGTCCGTGACAGTACGGATTGGGGTTTTGTCATTTTAGAGGACGGTCGAGGTGGGAGGTTTTGGATCCGGATTGGGAGCACCTCGCCGTGTCGCATCTGAATCTAGTCGGTGTGTCCGTGTCGGTAAAGATTGGATTTTTATTGAGAGAGAGAGAGAGGGGAGTTACTTCGTATGCTTCGGAGATCTGCTTGAACTTGGCTTCTGCTTCCTTCTTGTTGGTGGGGTTCTTGTCCGGGTGCCACTTCATGGCGAGCTTCCTATAGGACTTCTTGAGCTCCTCATCGTTGGCGCCCCTCTCCACCTGAAGAATCTTGTAGTAGTCCACTCCCATTCTCTCTCTCTCTCTCTCTCTCTCTCTCTCTCTCTCTCTCTCTAGCTAGCTATGTCTATGTCTATGTCTATGGCTATGGCTAATGGCTGCTGCTTGCTCGTTCTTTTTATTTGGTTTGGTAGGGGAGAAGGACTGAAGAGAAGAAGGAAGGAAGGGTCTGGTCCGGTCTGGATGAGGATGGAGGCGCGAATACTGTCGAAGCTTCCAGAAGGGACCGATGAAACGGGTTTGTTTCGGCTAAACGGGTTTGTTTGGTAACCGGATTTTACTATTTGGATTTAAAAATTCTCCAAATTCAAATCATGGATTTCAAGATTCACATCCAACTCCAACCAAACATAGAATTTGAATTTATGATTAATAATTAAATTGTAGTCATGATCAATAATTAAACTATTAATTAATTATAGTTGTTATTATTATTTATAAAATTAATAATTAATGATTAATAATTAATAATTAATAATTGACGATTAATTAGTATTAATTATAAAATTAATAATTAATGATTAGTTAATTTTTAAATAAATAATGATTAATATTAAAGATTAATAATTAATAATTAACGATTAATAATTAATAACAATAAATTATAATTAACGACTAATAGTTAACAATTGATATTTTTTTATTAATGATTAATAATTAATAATTATAATTATTGATTAATAATTAATAAGTAATGATTAATTAACTATAAATTAAATATTTTAAAAATAGTAATTATAAATTAATATTATTATGTTTAGTAAATTATTAATTAAATTATTATAAAATATGATTCTAATTGTTATTAAAATATTATTAATTAAGATTATAATAAAATAGTTATTAACAAATTATAAATTAATATTATAATAATACTAATAAATTATTAATATGATTATAACAAAATTAACTAATTAACTAATTTTTTAATTAATAATACTAAACATAGGATATGATTATTAATTAATATTATAATATTACTAATAAATTATTAATTAATATTATAATAATAATATAATAATACTGGTAAATTATGATTATTAATAATTAACAAATTATTAATTAATATTATAATAATACTAATAAATTATTACTTATGATTATAACAAAATTAACTAATTAACTTTTTTTAAATAATAAGACTATTTTTTATTAATTAATAATACTAATAAAATAGTTACTTTTTAATTTTTATTATTAATTAACTAATTTTTAACGAAATTATTAAAGAATAAAAAATTTTAACGAAATTATTAAAGATTAACTAATTTTTAATTTACTAATTTTTAACAAAATTATTAAATAATAAATATTTTAACGAAATTATTAAAGAATAATTATTTTTTTCCTCCAAAATCCAACCAAATCCAAGTTTTGGATTTTGTCATACTTTCCATATCCAAATCCATCTCCAACCAAACATAGGATTCCATGGATTTGCCTCCAAATCCATAAAAATCTAAATCCCACCTCCAAATACGGTTTACCAAACACACCCTTAGAATCTTTTCGACAAGACATAAATAATTTAAACTTTTTACTCAAATTTCGACAGGACATAAATAATTTTAACTTTTTACTAAAATTTACTTTTAAACCGTACTTGATTGGATATTTTTTTTTCTAAGAAAAACATTTTCATCACAAATTTTTCACCAATTTGTATGGCCTCATAACATATTTTTCTATGAAATTATTTTCCAAAAAATTATCATTTTTATTAAAAAAATATTATTTTAAATTTTTTTTTTCTATTTTTCATGGAAATAACGACAATTGAACACTCATTTTATGCTTTCCACAGAAACTATAAATTTTATGGAATATTTTTTCTAGTAAAAATAATTCCGTGAAATTAAATTATTTTTTACCTTGCAATTTACTTGGGAGGAATACATCAGTACTATGAAAAAATTGGCATTTCTAGTTGTACACAATGACTGCAATTTTTTTGGCATTCCTCAATAGTCCCAAATATAACTGTGTTTGTTCCGAAGCTTCAAACATCTATAAATAGAATTCAACCGAAAATAGTGCATTAGTGAAATCTACTAGAAAAATAGAAGAAAATATGTATTACACATAAATTTAAGAATCTAAAAAAAATTTAAAACACCTGAACTTCAAAAAAAAAAAAAAAAAGTTTCAATGATGGAGATTTATCATGATTGTGTAGTTGTGTTGATTCTCGCCATCTCCACCTTCAATTCATACAAGGTTTAGAGTTTAGAGTTGGAAACCAAAGATAGTAAGAAGAAAAAGAAGTCTGTTTCTCCCAAGAAGAAGTGTGTGATGTTCCCAGGAATAAAATGGAGTAAGTTTTGTTGTCCTCTAACCAACGTTGTCCCTGAGAGTATTTACGAGTATTTACGATGTCAATAACACCAGCCTTAAATAATGACATTTATTTATTTATTTATTTATTTATTGAGGGTTTTGTGATTACATAATGACCCACAAGTAACATAAGATTGCTAACATAATCTGGTGTGTTTACAAATTAACACTTCCCAAATTTGCACAAATTTTAGTAAACATAATTATAACTAATATTCTAACAAGTAAATCCTTTAGGTCTTATAAAATAATAAATGAATTTAGGGTTGGAGTTCATGCTCGACAATGACAAAAAAATTTGAACTAAATCTAGGGTTGCGATCAACAATGACAAAAAAAATGTTGTTGACTAGACATGATTCTTATTTGGTCTTTTTTTTTTTTACAAGTGAACCGATTTTGCATCAATAATAGGACACGACAAACGGATATATTTTTAACATTTTTTTTTTGACTTTCATCCCACTTATTAATATGATTTTATACTTATATCCCACTTTTTATTTTTTTAGACTTACATTCCACTTTTCGTCACTAAAAGTATTTTTCGTGACAAAACAAATACTTTTTGTGACAAAATGAATGTTTTTCGTGACGAAAAGTGGGATGTAAGCCTAAAAAAAATAAAAAGAGGAATGTAAGTACAAATTCATATTAGCAAGTGGGATAAAAGTCAAAAAATTTCTTTTTTTATTATAACCCACAAAAAATTATATATCTTTAAAATTACATGTTTAATATCCGTAATATTTTTTACATGAACTACAAATACTATATTGCGATAAAAAATCTTGATGAGTTGATTGATCATAGCCTCCTAGAAGAATTGGTATATGCGAATTGGAGGGGTCATTAGATGTGGACAAAAAAAAGATGTGGACAAAAGAAAATGGATTGTGACGTATCAAAAAAAAAAACATAAAGAGAGGGCTAGCAATCTTATGACTATAAGATATTGCGATGATGATGTTTATTAGAATGCGATCTCATATTTTGAGAACCGGACACTAAGAATCAAGAAAAGAAAAAAAGAGTGAGTGGGAGTCAATCTCACACCTTAAACAATTAGTATCTCTAATTCATGGATCATCATTAATAAATTAAAAATAAAATAATTAATTAGTGGCTATTGCTTTTAAATATCGTGAACCATGTGAGTTATTTCAATTTGATACCTTCCGTTAGTTTCATTTTTTTTATAACAATCAAACGGTTTGCATTTGCCAAATTTAGAAAGAAATTATGATTATTTACACCGACATTTCATATATTTTATATTTACTATGCAGACCTTTTTAAAATAAATACACTGACATCCTATATCTTTTATTTATTTTTTAAAGTACGAGTGGTCAGTGTAAAATCCTTTACACAAATTATAAACTCAGGAATCGTCCGTGTATTTAACACAAAATATAGAAAATGTCAAGTGTATTTATTTTTAAAGTAGAAAAGATCCGTATAATAAACACAAAACATAGGCCTCGTTTGGTTCGCGGAATCGGCTGGTTGGGAAAGGAAAGTGATTACTTTTCAATGTTTGGGTGCCAAAGGAATTGAGGAGGAAAGAAAAATAATTTCCAATGGAAGAAAAATTAGAGGGAATGTAATTCCATCCATCCAAGCAGGGAATCACTTTTTCACGTCGAAGTATTCACTTTCATTTTCAAATTCCTTGACATTTTCAAACATCGAAAAAAAAAACTTCCATTCCGCGGACCAAACGAGGCCTATAATAGTTGGTCTATTGTTATCTATGTCATAGCTTGGCACCCCTTCAGGGTGAATCTCTCCCATCCGAACGTCTTAATTTCAGTAAAGTTCTAACTGGAAATTGCCGAGAAACCCAATTTCGGGGTGGACTTTTATGAAATGCCCACCCGCTGGATAAGTTTTATGAAATACCCAGAATTAATTATTTTCACGTTAAATATTCCAAGATTCTCTTTTAGATACCACCCGCTAGAAACTGCTATTTTTATAATACCGAAACTACCCCTCCGTGCGAATTGGTCATCTATATGTATTTGAATTAAAAAAAACTCAGATCTGGATTGCGATTTTCGTCTTCTTCTTCTTCACGGGAAATCTGAATTCCATTGCTCTCATATTCAGCAGAGATCGCAAAGATCGTTCGTAGTTCGGTGTGTTTTTCTTCAGTCGAACTCAGATCATCGCTCGTCATCATCATCACCATCATCATCATCTTCATCGTGGAGACATTTGAACTTAGATCTTCAATTGTGGAGAGAAGATCTTTTTTCTTCTTTTCCATAAGAATTATCATCGCTTTGAAAGAAGAACGAAACTCTTTATTCCTGAAAAAACTAAATTACACGTTTTAACACTGGAAATGACCATTCTCCGTGTTAATTAGGACGGAGAATGGCATTCTCCGTCTTAATTAGGACGGAGAATACCATTCTCCGTTTTATTTAAGACGGAGAATGCCATTCTCCGTCCTAATTAACACGGAGAATGACATTCTCCGTTTCCGTCTTAATTAGGACCGAGAATGTCATTCTCCGTCTTAATTAGGACGGAGAATGGCATTCTCCGTTTTATTTAAGACGGAGAATGGCATTCTCCGTCCTAATTAACACGGAGAATGGCATTCTCCGTGTTTCTAACACGGAGAATGGTCATTCTCCTGCGTTTTAACACTAGAATGACCATTCTCCGTGATAAATTACACGGAGAATGGCATTCTCCGTCCTAATTAAGACGGAGAATGGTCATTCTCCGTTTAATTTAGCACGGAGAATGGTCATTCTCCGTCTTAATTAGGACGGAGAATGCCATTCTCCATTTTATTTAACACGGAGAATGACATTCTCCGTTTCATTTAACATGGAGAATGGCATTCTCCGTGTTTCTAACACGGAGAATGGTCATTCTTCTGCGTTTTAACACTGGAATGACCATTCTCCGTGTAAATTAAGACGGAGAATGTCATTCTCCGTCCTAATTAAGACGGAGAATGACCATTCTCCGTGTAAATTAAGACGGAGAATGTCATTCTCCGTCCTAATTAAGACGAAGAATGGTCATTCTCCGTGTAAATTAAGACGGAGAATGCCATTCTCCTGTATTTTATGGTTAGCTGAAACTTTGGAGGGCCATAACTTTTGACTGGGAGGTCGAAACGAGGTCCCGTTTGTCGCAAAATGAGCGTATCGTCGAGGAGACTGAAAGTAACAGCTTCATCGTTAGACGGCCTTCCGAAATTTTAGATTCGCAAGAAAATGATGTTTGGACCTCCGTTTTAGCACTTTTGTCGTTCGTCCCGGTCTTTCCGAAATTTTTCGACGAGTTTTTGAAGATTTTTGAGGAGAAAATCTAGATTCGAAAGTGAGCAGCGTATGGAAGAAGATGGAGTATTGAAACGTTTTTTTAAGAGCAGTTTTGTGGGTGTTTCTAATAAATTAAAAGGAAGGGCAAAAGGGTCATTTGGAACCCGCTTTGGATAAGTTTCTCTAATTCTGGGCACGCGATGAAAGTTTTTTTAGCGGTGGGTTTTACATAAAACTTTTTTAGTTTTTGGGCATTTCATAAATCTTCCCAAGTTCTAATTACGTACTCAATAGTAGTCAATCCTTCTTCTCCACTTCATCCTTTTTTACATCATAAGTTTTGAATTTTAATCAAAATCCATTAATTATGATAAAGGGCTCAAGAGTAAGTTCTACTAAGCTCTCACTAGTATATCACCCGTGCGATGCACGGTTTGTATATTTAAAATTATTTTAAAGCGCAAAATAAATAAGTGAATGTTCTTGTCATTTTTTAACATTTGAAATTAAAACAAAAGTTAGAATAAACTCAATTTTGAAATACATGTAAGATAACATTACATTAATATGATTATTTAATAATTAAATTTTAGCAACGTAATTATCATTAGTACTATCTATGTAATTCACAAAATATCTTGGACCAACATATATTAATATGTTGTTGAAGGAATTATAATAATATATACCTCAATGTAAATAAAATAAAACGATAAAGTCTATTTTGATGACATAAAAGATAACATTTCACTTACTTCTACAAATTTTGAAATACTTCCTTATACACAACATTTGTTGTTGAATTACATTGATCTCCATCTTGGCTGCATATTAAAATCTTCAATCCTTTCTTACTTGTTACCCTTGAAATCGCAACATATAACTGTCCGTGACTAAAAACGGGATTCTTCAAGAAAAGTCCAACATGAGAAAGTGATTGACCTTGACTTTTGTTTATTGTCATTGCATAAGAAACAATCAATGGATATTGTCTTCTTTGAAACTTGAAAGGCAACCTTGGATCAGAAGGTGTCAGTGACATTCTTGGAATCAAAACTTTATTACCAGCATTGTCTCCACAAAGAATCTTTGCTTCAAGAACACGATTGCCTAATTTTGTAATCAGCAATCTAGTACCATTACATAGGCCAGCTGAATGATCTATATTTCTTAGTAACATTACTGGGGTACCAACTTTCAATTTTAATTCGTGATTCGGTACACCTGAACATTTAATACTATTCAAGAACTCTGGAGTGTGAACATCTGATAATAAGTCAACATTGGCATCTGACTTGGATGGACTATCAGAACTTAAATATGTGCTTGCATTACCAGAATTCAGTGAGATCATGTACTTATTTACAGACTCGACAACATCAAGAGTTGGCGCTAATATAGCTCTATCCTTCAAGAAATCTGGATCGATGACGAAATTCGCAAATGAAGGATATGTGCTCTCAACAATTGTTTGCAGTGGATCATTTGCATTACTAAGTAAAATATCACTTGGAATATCGATACTTGCACAACCATCATTATGCCCTCCAAGTGTTCCATCTCCTATACTTGCAATCCATTCAGAAAACCGTTTGAGCTCTTCACTTTCAGATGTTATGCTACAACCTTGAAGTCTCATGTTTTTTGTCAACCTCAAAACTTTGCAGTTTTGCCAAATATAAGAAGAATTTATAGTTGCATGAACTATATCTTGTCTACTACCTTTCGGAATTACAGGCAATATTTGTCGAAAATCTCCTCCGAAGACAATTGTTTTTCCTCCAAATGGTGTCTCAGAACTTAGTGGATTGCTAAATTGCATTATATCTCTAAGCGATCTATCCAACGCTTCAAAGCAATATCGATGCATCATTGGCGCTTCATCCCAAATTATAAGTTTGCACCTAACAATTAGGTCTGCAAGTTGACTTCCTTGTTTGATATTGCATGTTGAATCCTCATTTACATTTATTGGAATAGCAAATCTTGAATGAGCTGTTCTTCCACCAGGCAACAGAAGTGATGCTATCCCACTTGAAGCCACATTTAGAACTATTTCTCCCTTAGATCTCAAGCATGCAGATAATGTTTTCCAAATGAACGTTTTTCCAGTACCGCCATATCCATATAAAAAGAAAACACCACCATTTGTAGAATTAACAGCATCCATTATTGTGTCGTAAACATGTTGTTGTTCATCATTCAAGCGAGCAAGTAGGTGCACGTGTTCTTCTGCTAGAGCCGCTCTATCATAATTTAATTCATCATGCACCAATCTATTTGTAGTATTTGATAAGGAGTCCATGTTTGGAAATGGCATTGATGGAAATTCTCGCAAACTTCTACCACAATTTCTCAGTAACTTTTCAATCTCAACCAAAGCGTAATTCTTAATGTCATCCTCACTCATAAGCAAATCTAGAATTAAAGAGAGAGAATATGTTGAAATTAACGATCAAATAATATGCAAAACACAAATTAAACTTAAAAATAGGAAATAAAACAGTTTACCTTGGTCGTGCAAAGCAATTCGTTGATTATATAAAACATCATCTGATAAGTATGTCCAACACTTGTTCCAAAGTAATTCAGGCCGACTTATAGAGCCAGATGACAACAATGTCACAAATAAATTTCTCAAAGAATATGCAGATGCCCAATAACTTGTCTCAATAATACCATCGATATACTCATCATCATCCTCCAATAAACCTAAAACATAGCAAGCTTCACGATATGACTCGTAATGAATACCATTGACTTTCTTAATATCATCATAGCATTTAGGTCCACGGACGATATTGAGAAGACATCTTAAATGGTACATCTCACCGCAACCAGGTGGAACATAAAAAATTCGACCTAATGAGAAACATTTTTTTCTCGGAGTCCACTCTCTAGTCTTCTGTTTCCAAACAAATTTTTGTGGAAATTCTGCATATGTGAGATTTTTTGCCTCTGGATATCGCTTATTCGCTTCAAACCAAGCTAAGAACATGCTTTCATTCACACTGGCACGATCAATAATGGTATCAATAGCATCTGCGTCTGAGAAAATACTAGGCTGCTCGTCGGGTAAGTGAAAGCTAAGTCGCTCAACAGGAGGATTCTTATATTGGATCTCAAAACCAAACAATCTCCATGCTGCCTCACAAGCAGAAATGTATCTACAATCGTAATACATGTTAATTTCATCTATTGGTTTTTTGGTTTCCTCATCGTCCGTAGTTCTATAGAAGGATGCAGTTACACGATCATGCCCTTTATTCACATACTTGAACAAATATTTTATAGATCGAGACTGATTGCACCATTCAACATTCATATGACCACCATACTTCAACAATAGATAACGATTATGAGGCACTACAAATCGATTATCTAGTTCAACGCCATTCTTTAAAACCGTTCTTCCATCATCTCTGCGTCTATATACTGGATATCCGTCTTCATCAACCAAAGTATTTTCAACAAATTTTTTCGGAAAATGCTTTGAGCAACGACCATCTGACATACATGGTGAATTCTTTCTTGCAACACCACAAGGTCCATGTATCATAAAATCTCGCACTGCATTGTAATAGGTAGGATATAATTTTTGATCAGGAATTTCTGCTGAGATTATATGATCTATATATTTATCCGATGGAAACTTATCTTCTTTCGCTAGGAACAATAAAATATGAGCATGCGGCAACCCACGTTTTTGAAATTCAACCGTATATATAACTGAAAAACAATAGAAAACAATTAATATTAAATCTATTAATAAAACACATGATTAAGTACAAAAAATATAGCAAAATCATTACCAGCTCTAACTGTTCCAAATATTTTATTATGTTTCAGATCTTTGATCAGCCCATCCAATTTCACCTTGAAAACCCTACATAATATATCTGGTCGATCTTCAGGATGAAGACCTTTTTTTTCAACATATCGAAGTATTTCAGGCCATTTGGGGTTGCATGTAAATGTTATAAACAAATCCGGGTAACCAACCCATCTGCATATTGCCATTGCATCTTGGTAATTTTGAATCATGTACCGGGCACCTCCTGTAAAAGAAGATGGTAGAATGACTCTTTTTCCTTGAGTAGTCGGATCTGTTTCACCTCGTAATAATGCATCTGTAAGACCTTTATACATCTCACACCGTAATTGTTTTTGATGCGTTCGAATAAATTTTAATCTCGCAGATTCAACCATTGTATAAGCATCAACCAAAAATTGTTGCATAAGTCTTTTAGTAGCAAATATGATAGAAGGCTCATTATCCCTTTCATGCAGTCTATAAGCAAACCATTCTCTAGTACTTACTCTCCTTCTTCCACCATTACTTCTATTTGTTGATTCAGATAATTGAATGTCTTCTCTATAACCATCTTCACCGTAGGGAAAGATCAAGGGATATTGTAATGCTAAATAAGAAGCATGTAACTCATTTATTCGTTGTAGGTTCCCAGCTTGTGTTTCAACCATAATATCTCTATCACCTAAGCATTCATCAAGATCTCCAACTATCAAAGCAGCAACTTCAGAAACTGTAGGTAAATTATACTGTCGTCCATCTCCATGTCTCCTTCCTATCAATTTCAATCGGACGTTTGAATTACCTCCTTCACATATTTTTTCGCGAGCCATTCTAAAAGACTTAACTAATACATTATTTTGATCCAACATATCCTTCAACTCACGTACAATTTCTGCATGCAAATTATTAATATTACCGTTCTTCCTGAAAATAATGTAAAAAAATATAAGATAACTGAATATATTAATAATCAATGATCAATATACAATTATATATATCTGGGAAAAATATTCGATAAATACCTAACAGCTTTCATTCTGTTTTGAATTTCATTTTCTGTATCATAAATATATAGCTGTGCAAATTTTGGACTTGAACCTTCAACGGGTAATAAACTTCCTAATAGATGGTAGTTTTGCCCATGCATTCTAAAAATTGGTGGAGAATTTCCTTGATTTGGTTCCGGATCAACCTTGCCTCCCATTGAAGTGAATGAGAACATGCTGTTATATGATCTTATATTTTCTAGAAAATGTTTGCTCTTATCACTCACACCATATAATAGATCATTTAAAACTTTAGGCGGGCTCTTCATTGGTGAAATTTGAATCTTTCCTTGCATACAACATAAAGAGTACGTCGGTTTTTGCATTTGTAGGATGACTGCACTCTCTCGTCATACCAAAAGTGTGCACCACAAAAGTTACATTTATAAATTGGATCGCCAATATCCCAATAATCTGTTAATAAAAAATGCCAATAAAATATAAATAAATTACAAAATCCATAAACTAAACTAATAAATACACACATAAACACACAATCTTTTATAAACTAATACCAATTTTAGGATTTGCATGTCCATGATCAAATTTACAATCTCCATTCGTCAATTTAACAACAACTGCAACAGAAAAAAGAATTATTACTACTCCGATCTATCATACAAAAACTGAAACTAATTTGAATACTTGAATTTTAGAAAACAATTAGGCTTACAACATACTTGAAGACTCCTCATCTGTAGTTAAATCAATTGTTGTTAAATCACTATTTTGCTGCAAATTTGAGGTTGTATATTTCTTGCAATATAGTGAACTTTGGTTCATTGAAGTAGATAAATCAACTGCTTCACTTGATCCACACACTGCATAATATTAAATGAAATTCAAACCTTTGCAAAAATAAAATTTATAAGTATGTATGTATAATTTAATAATAAATAACAACCATACCATTCGTTATTTCGCTAAAAGGATTTGTAGAAGTATGACACACATTATTAAACAATACGCTGCTAGAATACAACTGTTTGCCATACGGATTTAAATCTTCTGCAAAAATTTAAGGAAAGAATTAGAAAAGTAATAACAATACAATAATAATATATAACGTTTTTATTTATAAAAATAGTAAATTTGGGAAAAAAAACTCACTCGAATGACCATCATCATTAGTTTGTAAAAACACTCCTTTCGATGGATCAGAGTGTAGTTTTGTAAATCTCTTCATCGAGTAGTCAAATGATCTTTTCTTCTGAGAAACAATTAAATCCGCAGGCTCACTTGACCCACATACTGCATACAAAATCAACATATATATGTATGTACATATAGATTGTTAGATAGATATGTAAAAATCATTAACCATTAAATGATTTAGATTAAAAAAAAAATCATAACTTACCATTCGTGATGTTACCGAAAGGAGATCTAGATGATGGACAATTGGTCATGTTCGAATCGTTCCCACAAATTACGTCCGATTGAAATTTTTTCTGGCTTGATGGAGGCGTAAATTTACCTAAGTCCACATCTATATTTTTAACAAAAAATAAAGAATAGTTAAGTAAAATTTCAACAAAATTTAAACGTAAATTATGTATGTTATAAATTTTTAACAAAATTTAAACGTAAATTTAACAAAATTTTAACAAAATTTAAACGTAAATTTTAAAATTGTGTATGTTATATATATATATATATATATATAAGTTTTTATATTAATATTTTTAATATTCCATAAATTGTGGTTTTAGGGGCACAAAAATAATTGTTGAAACGGTGCTTTGGACTGTGGTTTCACACTACAAAAAAAAAAATGCTGAAAACGTGGTTTTAGCCCACAGTTTTTCTAGACCATGGTTTTAATAGCCCACGGTTTTACCAACCGACGGTATTCCCAAAACCTCAGCATTGAATGGTAAAAGAAACACTTCATTTTTGTTCTTTTCCTCTCTCCTTTCTTCTGTTTCATCTTCCCGTGCACTTGTGTATACATTTGGTTTTCATGGGTTTAATTTCTTTTTTTTTTTTTCTCTTAAAATCTATTTTTCGTCCGGCTTCTCTTCTTTTAATCTATTAATTATTTTTTTGGCTTTAATCTTCCTCCTTCCATCCGTATGCTGCATCGCACGGGTGATGGTTTCTATTTGTTTTTTTTTTTTTTTTGATTATAAGCATGGATATGTAATTTAAATGTTTATTTTTCGTCCGTCTTGAGATTTTTTTGTTCTGTAATTATTTATTTTGCCAATTTATTAGGTTTTCGTCCAGTTTTCATTGTTCCCTCTTTAAACAATAAGTTGTGGATGTTATAGATCTTGAATGTTATAGATCTTGGATATATTGAAAGTTTTGTGGATTTCGAATTTTTTTTTCTTTTTGCGGTTTCGAACGGATTTATGGAATAAGAAAAAATATTTGTAGTGTTTTTAAACCGTATGTTGACAGATTTTTTCATTAAAGAATTTAAATTTATTTTTACAGTTTAAATCCAACAATTTATATTAAATGTTTTTTTTATAAATTCATCACCCATATATATTAAATTAAAGTAATCAGAATTTAAGATCTATATATATATATATATATAAATATATATATATATATATATATATATATATATATATATATATATATATATATATATATATATATATAATTTTTTATATTAATTTTTTTTTCTTCCATAAATGGTGGTTTTGGGGAGACAAAAAAAAAATTGTGGAAACGGTGCTTTGGACTGTGGTTTCGGGAAACCAAAAAAATTTGATGAAACCGTGGTTTAGCCCACAGTTTTTTTAGACCATGGTTTTATTTTTGGTTTGGACTGTTTTTTCGGGAAACCAAAAAAATTTGATGAAACCGTGGTATTAGCCCACAGTTTTTTAGACCATGGTTTTATTTTTGGTTTGGTTTTACCAACCGACGGTATTCCCAAGACCTCAGCATTGAATGGTAAAAGAATCACTTCATTTTTCTTCTTTTCCTCTCTCCATTCTTCCGTTTCATCTTCCGGTGCATTTGTGTATATATTTGCTTTTCTTGGGTTTAAATTCTTTTTTTCTCTTAGAATCTATTTTTCGTCCGGCTTCTCTTCTTTTAATCTCTTAATTTTTTGTTTTGCTTTAATCTTCCTCCTTCCATCCGTATGCTGCATATGTTGGGTCATTATTTCTATTTGTGTTTTTTTTTATTATAAGCATGGAAATGAATTTAAATGTTTATTTTTCGTCCGGCATGAGAATTTTTTGTTCTGGAATTTTTTATTTTGCCAATTTATTAGGTTTTCGTCCAGTTTTCATTGTTCCCTCTTTAACCCATAAGTTGTGGATGTTATAGATCTTGGATTTTAATAGATCTTGGATATATTGAAAGTTTTGTGGATTTCGAATATTTTTTTTTTCTTTTTGCTGTTTCGAACGGATTTATGGAACAAAAAAAAATATTTGTAGTGTTCTAAAACCGTATGTTGACAGATTTTTTTCATTAAAGAATTTAATTTTATTTTTACAGTTTAAATGCAACAATTTATATTAAATGTTTTTTCTTATAAATTCATGACCCAGAAAGATAAATTAAAGTATTCATTATTATAATATATATATATATATATATATATATATATATATATATATATATATATATATATATATATATATATATATATATATATATTAATAGTTTTTTTCTTCCATAAATGGTGGTTTTGGGGAGACCAAAAAAATTGCTGAAACGGTGGTTTTGGACTGTGGTTTTGGACTGTGATTTTGGGGAGACACAAAAAATTTCTATAACCGTGGTTTCAGCCCACATATTTTAAGACCATGGTTTTAGTAGCCCATGGTTTAACCAACCGATGGTATTAGGGAGACCTCAGCATTGAATGGTAAAAGAATCACTTCATTTTTTTTCTTCTCCTATTTCCATTCGTATGTTTCATCTTCCACAAATTTTTTTTTCTTTGATTTTAGTAGCCCATGGTTTAACCAATATGAGTTATATTTGTTTTATATTCCTGTTTTTCCTTTCCGTTTTTTTTTAAAATTTTCTTTTTAATTTTTTAATGTTTCCTTTTTCGGTTCTTTCCGTTATTGTGGCAGGAAACTGATTCTGTTATAAAGATATATACATTAAATTTATTATTGATTAATATTTACAGGTATTTTTTGCCTTCTATGAGTAAATGGACTACTTCGAGATGGTCAGTTCCCAATTGAAGGTATAAATCAAATCTTGTACTTAATATTAGTCAAATAAATTTATATATTGTATTGTGCTGATCATTTTTAGAATGATGTTGGTACAGTGTTCTAAATACAACACGTTATTTATGTTGGTACAGTATTTTTATAACTAATATCATTATAAATTTGAAGTACACTATTTTTAGGCCCAACACGTTATTTATGTCTGTTAAATGTTAATTTTCAGCTAAATAAGTTAGAAAAGTTATCTGATGTTGAAAATGTATATTATTGATAAAATTTTCTGCAATATTAGAAGTAATTGTGTATAAAATAACAATTGAAGCATAACAACAGAAATTAGATGGAACTATTACCTCCTATATCGTTTGTAAGTTTCGGACGCTTGTTAATTGTTGTACTCCTTGTCAGCTTCTTCATTCTCAATTTCTTCCTTTGTAAGAGTTCCTTCCTTGTTATATTTATGTTGTGATTTGGAAGTGAAAAAAATTGAAACACCATTCTTGAATGTGTAAGTCCAATATATAGACATACAATTAATGATTAATTTTGTATTGGGAGGAGGGAAAACAGGAATGCCAACAGTTTTTGCTGCACTCCACCCAAGTTAGAGGTGTATGAATTTGTCTATGCATCGTTTTTCGTATAATAGTACCAATATATGTAGGCTGTCAATTCATCATTAGTGTGTATTGGGAAGACAAAAGCAATCTTTTAAACATAAATATTCTGATATTTGGTTTTTCAATGTATACATTCATGTTTTAAACATAAAGCATTTTTTTTTATTGTTCAAATGATGTGTGAACAACTATTTTTCAAGACTTCAAAAAACAGTTGTATTTAGAACAATAAATAAGTATAAACATTATAAAACTCAGTTGTCTGATCTGTAATGTTACAATAATCAATATGTTTTAAATTGTATTATTTAGTTGTGTTTAGAACAATATTTAATTTGTATTATTTAGTACAATGTCTGATCTGTATTATTTAGTTGTCTGATCTGTAATGTTACAATAATCAATATGTTTTAAATTGAATTATTTAGTAATGTTCAGAACAATATTTAAATTGTATAATTTAGTACAATGTCTGATCTGTATTATTTAGTTGTCTGATCTGTAATGATGCCATAATCAATATGTTTTAAATTGTATTATTTAGTTGTGTTTAAAACAATATTTAAATTGTATTATTTAGTACAATGTCTGATATGTAGAAAAATAATTTATGCACTGCCCTTTTTTCATACAATTGTAATATTTAAATTGTTTTAAATCGAAAGGTGATAATGTATATGTTGTATGCACTGCCCTTTTGTCTTAGAAATGCTTTTCAAGAAAAATAATTTATATGTTTGCATGTAGTTTGCTGCTTTAACATACCATCTTAATTGTATGTATAATCAACATTTTATGATGTACCAAATGTCATTCCTTATTTGTAGTAATGTTTCCCTGTTTTCTATACACATTGCAATGGTCAGATTTTCTTAAAACCTGAGTTTGTATTCTCCCTAATAAACTGAAATAAATCGGTTGTGCATTAGATAATGTGAATCATTGATTTCATTTACATTCCACTGTTTGAAGATTCGTAAGATACTCAATCTAATATAAAATTATTTTTTATATCCCCAAAACTGGGATTACAACTTCGTTTATATTACTGTCATTTGTTTGCTGCTTTAAACCATCATCTTATTTGTATGATTAATCAACTGTTTAAGAACATAAAATGTAATAATTTATTATTCTTAAATTAGATTATCTAATAGAAGCATAAAATGTCATTTACATTCCACTGTTTCAAGATTCGTAGGATAATCAATCTAATATAAACTTATTTTTTATATCCCCAAAACTGGGATTAAACTTCGTTTATATTACTGTCATTTGTTTGCTGCATTAAACCATCATCTTATTTGTATGATTAATCAACTGTTTAAGAACATAAACAGTCATTATCTATTATTCTTAAATTAGATTATCTAATAGAAGCAAAAAAGGATTATATAATCTCTATTCAACTACATCTTCATGACAATTTTTAACACAAATGAAAATAACATTGAGAATAAAAGTTGAAGCAACACAAAATGGTCTTTTAATAACTGGCACAAAATGTTCCGCACCAATGAGGATAACAAAAGTTGAATAACATAAGTTCAAGCTCACACAAAATATTCAAAAACATCAATTCCTCATTACATAGAGTTTCTTTTAAGCTGAATGATATTAAAAGCAATAATGATCAAACTAAGGTAATCTTCATTCCTTCTCTTTCTTTATTTCAATCTTCATCTTCTTTGATCCTGCTGTTGTTGAGTATGCATCAACCAACGACATCTTCAAGCGGGAATCTTCAGGAGTTTCCATAGACTCATTTTCTTGTGAATATTTAACATTTGGTGTTGAAATCATCTCTCCACACGATCCAATCTATTCAAAATAGTTCAAAATTTATAATTATTTCTTTTGTAAATGAAAAAAAAAGACTAATTAAAGGAAAACTTGTTTACCATTTCGAAATCATTATCCTCCTTCAACAAATTTGAAAAGATATCAGATTCCTGTAACCAAATAATGTTAAACAGAATATTTTAAATATAAATTAAAGTAAATTCAAACAAACAAAATGTTAACACATACCTGACTATCTTTAAATTGTTCAGAATATAGTGAAATTAGTCCTTCATCGGTAGTCAACTTTAATACCGTAAATGATCCAGTATAATTACGTACTTGTTCAGATCGTACTTGAATTTTGAAGAAAATTCTCAAGCCAACTAAATTTTGTATTTCCTCTGGAACTTTGTTATCATTTTCTGATTCCTACAAATTTGAAAAAGACAAATTTAGGTATAGTCAATAAATTCTCAAATATGTTTAGAGCTTATTTTCAAACGTACCTCTGTCATCTTCTTTTTCAAGTCCAAAGCTTTTTTTCCAATAAGCTGAACGAATTCCTTGTCCCATAATAGTAAATCAATTTCTCCGGTAGTGTCAATGACACGAACATTAATTTTGTATCTGTCACATAAAATTGTATTTAGGTTTCTAGTAGAATAGTAGTTGAATTTAGTTCTCAAGTAGTATAGTAATTGGCTTTAAAAAGATTGTATGTTATTACCTGATGTTAACATCTTGTTCAAATTTGTCACACCTGTCACAGTAAAATAAATCGCCGCATTTATCTAGTTTTTTTGGACATTTGTTACACGATAAATACCACCAAGCATTCTTTAATACAACTTCAACAATTTCAGCATAAACCCAAAAGCTTCCAATCTGATAATCAATAATAAAAAATATAGATTAATATTATAATAAAGGTAAAAGAGAATTAAAATAATTGAAAATGAAAGAAATATATACCTCATGGTTATCTTTCAATTTATCAATGGTCCTAACTACAGCATGGCCACTTGATAATTCATTTTCAACCAAATTTGTAGAAGTAAGTGAAACTGTACTTATAGTGATTGATTCACTACTTTCCTCAACAATCCTTCATGAAGTGGACAAATATTCATTAATTTAATTCTGAGTACTAATGTAAACTATAATAAAGCAAGAAATAAATTTTACTATCACAATGATTTAGTTACCTTGCTTTAAATTTTCAATATCTGGATTGTCAATATCAAAAATCAACCTTGAAACATAGAAGGTGTTGGATGCTGTAACTTGTCCTATTCGGAAAACAATGCAATTTAAACTTGTATTAAACAATTTTACAAATTTGGAAATGAAGAATGAAAAAAATTATATTATAAAAAAATTAAATTATACCACAGTTTATTACCTCTATATAATTTCGTACGAAACATTTGTAAAATTACTACAACATGTTCATTTCTACCATTGTTAACGTAAGAAACCATATCATCCACCAAATTACCCCACAAAGTACATGGCAGACGATGTTTCCTACAAATACAAATGAATTTAATTTTTTGGTTAATTATATAGATAATATTACAGAAAGAATCTCTAAAAAATTAAATTATTACTCATTGTCCTCGAGAGTAATATCCATAAGTCGTGTTGGTCCATCTTTCAAATCTCTTTGTTGGGGCGGATCTAATGAAACAACTCGTCCAATAATATCTGAAATTGATGGTATTTACAAATAACATTAAATTTGATAACATAAAATTATTTCATTTTTGTAATAATTTCTAAAATGTTAAAATGTATTTACCAATAAGTTTGTTATCATCCAAAGATTCTTCACTTGTAAGATCAGAAAACTTTTGAAAACTAAAAACAAAGGTAGGAAACTTATCGTCAAATATTTCAACAACTTTCGTTTTTGCCAAGAATAATATCTTGTATTTATTTGCGGTTGTTTTGTATTTCATGTTGTTATTTGTAACAACAAAACAACGAACAACATAGACTTTTCTCTCATTCAGCAAAGGTTGAAAGTTGGCGATTAAGTCTTTCTTAATACTTGCATGAATTCGATCTCCCTGCAAAGGAAAAAACTTTAATTAGTACAAAAATATATATGCTTATAATTTATCCAAGTATGCAGCTAATTTTATTATCATTGAAATACTGCAAATATTTTTAATTATGAAATCTTTGGTATTATTATTTATTATTCAAGATATTATGTGAATAAATTTGTTCATTTTATTTTCATCTTTATTTTCAGTTGATACAAATGAAGGTTAAGGAGTTTACTGTAAGTTAGTATCATCATACAATTATCTACATTCGGCTATTGTCAAAACCATTGGCGTGGCATTCGTTGCAGCCATTGGCCATTGGCAATGCGTTCGTGTGATCTGATGTTGTAAAAGATGCTGACTTTTTATGGTATTTGTGTTTTTTTGTCGGAATCCAAAACAATGTGTTTTATCATTTAACACATTTCGTTCGATTATCGCTAAAACCATTGGCGTGGCATTCATTGCAGCCATTGGTTTATCGACAATGATGATTTGACATCCAATGGCGAGGTATTGATTGCAGCTATTGTATGGTTATTCTAAATCTGAGTCTACAGCAGTTTTTCACATTATTATACATACGTACGAATGGAAAGAGGAGAACAAACGTACGAATGGAAAGAGGAGAACAAAAAATGAAGTGATTCTTTAACATTCAATGCTGAGGTCTTTCCCAATACCATCGGTTGGTGAAAAACGTGGGCTACTAAAAACATGGTCTACAAAATCAGTGGGCTAAAAACACCGTTTCAGCAACGAACATGTTAAAAAAAAATACACGGGGTGCGTGTATAAGCATAGTTTTGTTTCCCTGATTTGTTACAGTTTTAAATGATTTAATTCATATTTTTATTTGCTACTTAGATCCATATATGATGTATAACATCTGTTAGATTTAGTTTGCATTTTACAGTTTGTTATGATGTGGATTTAAGATGGTTTAAATTTGATTTAAATGGCATGAGCTGATACAATATTTTGATATTGGGTTCTTTAGAAATTATATAATTGTTATTTCAGTTCCACTGAACACATGTTTTTATTTTCCTAATTATACTTGTATAACAAACTGTCAATATAATAACTGATTAAACAATGATGTTTCAGTTTTCCCAAAACATAATCACTACTAAATCTGATAATAATTGTTGTATATTGTGTCTTGATCTGTCCAATGGGTAAATGTAAACTTTGAATGGTAAAAGAGTGTGTCAAAACATAATCAGATTTCCTTTACTCTATGAAACCCTGACTTGAATGTTTATATTATGAAACATATTGAAAGTGTATATTGTTTTCAGATTTCATTACCACTATTATATCTGGTATAAACTGATGTATATTGTGTCTTGATCTGTCCTACACATTCCACTATTATACATCATATAAATCAAATCTTTGTACAATCTATAAACTGATTTATACCTTCAATTGGGAACTGACCATCTCGTATGGTTTTTATTTGGCTAAATTAGTTATTTGGCTAAATTAGTTGCAGCCATATGGTTTTTAATCTAAATCTGAGCCATTCAATAAAATTAATCAACCTCTGTTTTTTAATATTGCTGACAGCTGTTGTAATAATATATATCTGATTGTAATAATATATGCTGTTGTAGGAAAAGCATTTCTAAGTTCTATCTTAACATAATTCTGAGTTTAGCTAACATAATCAGAATTGCAGAATGTAACTGGTTTATGGATTAGTAAAGTTACCTCAGAATCGTGAAATACACATTCCAGACTGAAAGGTTGTCCTTTTCCTCCATAGCCGGGTATTTCATACATACGAATAAGCCGAACTTTCAAATTCCAGAAGGTTTTCGATGGACTGATCTCACGAATTAGAGAGAAGAAAGGAGCCATGGGTGAAGAATTTCTTTCTTACTTTTCTGAATCAGGGATAGTGAGAATGGTTGCCAATTTTCCATTGTATTTATAGACAGTAAATTAAGACAGAATATTAATGTAAATAATGTTGGGAAACTGAAGAGTTGTCTTGGTTATGTAAAAAAGTGGATTTGGAAATTGGGAAAAATTGCATGGTTTAATTACTGACAGCTGAGTTTAGGCGGGAATATGCTGATTGGTGTGAATTTTGAATAATTTGAATTCTGTAATGTGCAAAAAGTGGACTTTTCTATTTTTTTATTAATTTTTTATTGTGCCTGAGTTTGGGCGGGAAAATGACAAGTTTGTAATTTCTTTCAACTATTTTGCTATTATATATATATAGATTTGGTTCTAGGAAAGAAAAGGAAAGGAAGTAATTTCCTTGCTTTTTCTTTTCTTTAAAAAATTATAATTTCCATAAACAAAATTTCCCAAGTGTTTGGTAAGCTCATAAGGGCTAGTGGCAAACTTTCAAAATATATCCCTTACCTAATGTAAAAAATTTAAAAATAAAACAAAAGTAAATAAAAATTGTTAAAAAAAATATTATTACCAAAAATTGAACTAAACATCTCTAGTACAAAGGTCTAACATAATAACCACTACACCACAAATTATTTTATACTGAGGTCCATGGTACATACTAGTTCTATTTTAGAAACAAGATTACTAATATACTGTTGTTAAAATTGATTTTTTTTAGGTCCTCTTGGTTCGTGGGTCCTGGACGGTTGTCCTGACTGCACTGGCCTATGATCGGCCCTATTGGGAATTATTTTTCTTTGCTACTAGTTTTTCTTTGATATCAACACAAAAAATGAATGTCTTTTCTTTTCCAAGACCTCGATTTCGCGAACAAAACTTGGCCTAAGACTCACTGTGCTCCGGTAATCATAGAAGTGTGAATGTTGACAATCCAATTAGAATCAAAATTTTGACAGTCATAATTTTTACAATCCCATCCTAAGATGACATAATTATTAAAATGCATTGTTTAACAGTGAACTATATAGCTATCTCAATGTTGAAAGGCTTGCATTACAACTGGTGATGGATTAGGGGTTTATTGAAATTTGTTTAGCTTTCATTTCACTGATCAAATTAATCCTCATATTATGTATCCTCTTGTGGTGCCATATCTATTATACAAAACACAAAGGTTTTTGAATCCTAGGGCTGACTGTGCCAAGATAAAGAGTGGTTGGGATTTAATCTTGGTGAATCAACGGTTGTAGAGTTTTATGGGGAATCCAAAGAGTGGGGTTTGCACTCATAATGGTTGTGGATGAGCATTATTGAGAGTGGGGTTTCATGGGGAATGAGCATTATTGAGAGTGGAGTTTTATGGGGAATCCAAAGAGTGATGTTTGCACTCATAATGATTGTGGATGAGCATTATTGAGAGTGGAATTTTATGGGAAATCCAGCAGTGGTTGGGATTTAATATTTTGATGGGGTCTCATAATTATTATTGTTCGTTTACACTATGTTTGGGAACATAGGAGGGGAGGGAGAGGAAAATTTGAGAGGAAGGAAAATTGAGGGAGAGGAAAATTAACTTTACCTCTTCTTGTTTGGATGAACAAAAAGTAGGGGAAGGAAAAGTTTAAAAATAATTTTTATTTGTTTATGGATATAGGTATAATTACTATTTCCTCCTTGGTATTCTCAAATGATGATTTAATATTAACTTTTTGAGGGGTAGTGGGGTAAATTTACTCAAATTTCTCTCATCTCTCTCCATTTTCCTCTCACATTTGGGAGAAAAATTTTTTGGTGGGACCCACCTACTTTTTCCTCTCAAATTTTCCTCCTCCATGTTCTCTCCCCCTTTCCAAACACCATCATTTAAAATTTTCCTCTCACTTTCCCCTCAACTTTTTCCTTCCTCCCATTTTCCACCCTTCCCAAACAGTACCTTAAAATTGGGGATCCAAGATTTTGAGGAGAAATACCTTAAATGAACCATGTCCTATGGGCACGGGTTATGACTAGTATGATGCTAAAGCAAGCTTTATGCTTGAGGATGCTATGCTTGACTTGTATTGTGATTTTCGTTTACTTAAAAAAAAGGTCATTTAAACAACTAAATACATGGATGGGCTAAACAAAAATTTTATGGTTAAGAAGTTTGACGAAATTATAAAAACCGAAAGTAGTTTGAACATATTACAAACGGAGGAAGGACACGCCAAGTGAGCTAGCCCGAGTAGAGACGACCGCTAACTCACTTGGCAGGACTAAGCCACCACACGTCATGTAGCAAGGGAATATGGGCCTCAGGGGACCGCCAACTCAGTTGGCGCAGGGGAGGGTGTGTGTGCCTGCCAACTGAAACTGTTGTCCTCTCCACACCCCTGAGTACCTTAGTTACCAGCCTATGGCCTTGGGAATAAGTAAAGTAGGCCTCAAGTTGTCATCCGGTCCGGGCCGGACCGGAGCGGCCCATTTTTAATCGGGCCCAAGCGGGCTTGGTCCGGGTCCAGTCCAGACGGGTGCAGAAGTGGGCCGGGCCTGGTCTAGTCCGGTCAGAAATTTTGGAACCCAGCCCGGCCAGTGACCCGGGTAGGATAGGGCCGGTCCGGTCCGAGCCGTTTCATGGGCGGGCCGGACTCGGGCCGGTCAAGCGGGCCGGTCCAGTTATTTTATTTTATTATTTTTTTGTTTCACTTACAAAAAACAGTTTAGCCGCCGGTCCGGGTCGGACTCGGGTGGGCCTGACCGGGCCAACCATTGCTTTTAAAAAAACAAAAAAAAACGGGGCCGTTCCGGGCCGGACCTGGGCTCGGTTTGGAGAACCCAGCCCGGACCGGTCCTAAGGCGGGCTGGACGGGCCGGGCTTGGAGCGGGCTCAGACGGGCTCAGGCTGGGCCGGCAGTGAACCGGCACCCTGAAGTAGGCCTAGTTTGGCACAAACAAAACAAAAATGGATAGGAATAAGAAGTAGGGGTGAGCATTCGGTTTATTCGGTTTAAACCGAACCGAATAACCCAAAACCGAATTGGACCGAAACCGAATAAGCAAAACCGAAACCGAACCGAATTGTCCCAAAACCGAAGCAAACCGAACCGAATTAAATCGGTTCGCTTTTCGGTTTATTCGGTTAATTTATATTTTTTTGAGTTTTTTTGTTAATATATATAGTAACTAAATATACATAGACATATTTAGTATTTACCTATATATATTTAGTATATACCTATATATATATTAATACTTATATATATATAGTACACATACACACACATACACGCACACACACACACACACATATATATATATATATATATATAAATTAATTAAATTTTCTTATTCGGTTTTCGGTTTTGGACCGAAACCGAAACCCAAAACCGAAACCGAAACCGAATAAGAAAATTTAGTATTTTCAAAACCGAAACCGAACCGAATTTTTTTAAAATCGAACCGAACCTCTTATTCGGTTTGGTTCGGTTCAGTTTTCGGTCCAAAACCGAATAATGCTCACCCCTAATAAGAAGTGGGACTTTGGAACAGAACTGACCCCTACATGTATAAAAAGGAGTTCAACCCTTCTGCCGTTTGCAATTTGTTCAAACTTTTTCTATTTTTTATAATTTTGTCAAACTTTTTTACCATGTACGAAATTTTTTGCAACTATTCTAATGGTCCCTCACTTCCTCGATTTTGGCACTCCAATTTTCAAAATTTTGTTTTTCGAATAATCTTTCGTCAAATTTAAAGCACATCAAAACTACTTCAAAAGCATATCTTATAGTACAAAATTGAATTTAAATATTTGTGTTGTTAGATATTTTTTGAAATGGTTCTGATGTGTTTCGAAATTAATGAAATGTGCTTCAATTTTTTTTTTTTTATAAAGTTGGAATGCTAAAATTGAATAGTAAAAAAATAATGTGTCAAAAATGTCCGATCGCTATTGTTGGCGTGTCATTACGATAATTCAGCCTAAAATTATTTGACCAGTCCCAAGTAAGGTGGACTAGTAATAGTGCTCAAGCAAGAACTATAGGTTTTAGGAGTCTTGACACAAATGCAAGAGAAACTAGTGAACCATGCTAAATATGTGGAGTGTGTGGACCATTGATAATGTAATTCTAATTTTGCAGTTATATTATTAGAACTGTCAAAATTTTGATAGTCCTGACTATAGTCAAGACTACAACAAATTTGGTAGTCCTAAGACCGAGTATTTTCTTTCTTAGGATGCCAAAGTTTGGCTGTCTTGCATTGTCTTTAATGAGACTAACTCAATTTATAAGGATTTTTTCTAAGGACACCACACTTTTTACTTGGGACTAGCCCAAAAATGTTTTAAAAAAAATTACAAGTTTGTCATCCATTTTTTTAATTGGGACTAGCCCAATTTTTTCCAGCAAGTAGGACTGTCAACATTCTGGCAGTCCTAGGACTTTCAGACTTGCTGGCAGTCCTAACATATGTTAGGACTGTCAACAAGTTGGCAATCCTCGGTGTAATGCCCATATCTCGTATTACGTATTTGGAATACGTGTACGTATTTTGATCCGTATTGCATGTCTCCCTACTTGATTTATTTTGGCATTTCATTGATGGGTTTATCTTAGTTCGGTTCGGCTTGTTGGCTTGGTTCGGTTTTGTTGGAGAACCAAACCACTCCCACCTACCACCACCATCTTCATTAAATATCCCAGCAAACATTTCTCTCTCCACATTAACTTTATTCTTTCCCACCATTACTTCTCCACCAACCTGAGAGAGTGGAGAGCTTAGGCAATTGCATCTTGCTTCATGGAGAAAGTCCATTTTTATTGTTCAATTGTCTTTCTCATGTGTTTCTAACCCACTTTAGTACTTAGCGTTTTTAATTTTCATGGCTAAATTCATGTAGATCTAAGTTTATTGCATTTTCGGATGTATATTAGAATTATACCTTACCTGTCCTGTTTGTTGTCAAGACCGTAGAAAATTTCTACAGTCTTGAGTCTTCTCAGTCGCGACTATCGTCGATAATTTGAAACCTTAACATGGATTTGAAACTTTAGAAATTCTTCATAAGTTAATCCTAAATCTATTTTATGTTACTACATTATGATATTTAAACATTAACAAGGATTTGGAAGAATTTTATGGTTTTGAATTGAAGGGAGGAAAAGGTTTTTGAAGGGAGAGAGAGAGAGAGAGAGTAAAAGTTAAAATAACCCTAACGTTGGACAATTTAGAGACCCAAGCTCTAATATCAATTATTTTGTGAGGCCCTATTACTAAATAGGATTATTTAGTTATAGGATCTCATATATATATATATATATATATATATATATATATATATATATATATATATATATATATATATATATATAATATATATAAAAGGGTATGGGATTCGAAATTGACCGATTTTAGAATTTTGGTCACGAAATCACTGTTCATTAGCCTACGTAACAGTAATTTCGAGATACAAACTCTAACGTCGGTCAATTTCGAGATCAAAACTCTAATATCCATGTATATGTGAGACTACGGATCATCATTTGACCCGAAGTCCATGGGCGTCCGAAAAGTCCGTCCGTCCCGATGGGCCAAAGTCCGATAGAGTCCGGTCATTATGGTAGTCCGACCCGATCTATATTAGTGTAGGGCCAGATTTGGGCTATGCATCCGTTAGTCCGAACCCGGTCCGAAGTCCGCCCGATATAAGCTTAGACTATACGTCCGTTTGAGCCCGGCCCAAGGCCAAATGATGACACAACTACTTCAAGTGACATCAACACTTCAAGTTGATAAATTTTACTATTGCTGCTCTTGTTGTGTACACCCAACGCTAAACATACAAATATGATCATTTAATACAAAGTTTTCAATATAGGATTCATGTGCATGCTGCAGCCAAGAATTTGAAACATGTAAAGCTGCATACACAACAAGGATATTGTTCAGATATTTCTGTAATATCTGTACTATTTGTCTTCTCATAATACTGATATCAATCAATCGATTACTCCAACCAATGACCATTGTTGATAATACAAATACAGTGTAATTTACCAAGATTGAAGCAGTAATCTTTTAAAACAAATATAGTGTAGTCGGACTCGATCCGAAAAATTCGATTCTTGTGGACGGACTTGAATTTTATAAATAATAATTAAGTCTAGTCCGACCCGGACTAAAAAAATTTTAGGGCCAAAAAAATTGGGCCGAGTCCGATCCGAGCCTGTACTTTTATGGGCTTGGGCGGCCCGGTCCGGCCGAAAGCCGCTCCCTATGGGCCTGTTTGGTTGGCTTCAACTGAGCTGAAAGTGGGAACTTTTGTGGAGTTTCACCGGATCTGAAGGGAGTTTCATTGTTTGGTTCGGCTGAGTAAATGGGCTTGAAGTCCACTGATTGGACTGCGGAGCAGTCCTTGTCTCTTCCGAAAACTCAAGTTTGAGTTCCGGCCATTTCTTACTTGAAGTCTATGAAAGTGGAGGAGAGAGAAAAAAAAAGTTTATTTATGAGAAAAAAACGAATTAATTTAATTTGTCTATCATAATTAATTTAATTCATTTTACATTACTAATTATTGTTTGCAAAAACAAAAGTATAGAACTTTATTGATACAAACTGTAATAAAGATTACAAGAATTCTGGAAAAATTACAACTATAGGAATCCAATCTTGATGACGATTGCTTTATCCCTTGGACGATGTGAACTGTGAAGACGAAGCCTTTGAAGTTGAAAACAACTCTGAAAACTGAAGGCAAAAGCCTCTGAAGTTGAAGACAAAAGTCTCGGAAGAATGTAGCAGCACTTTGGCAAGAACTCCTGAACTCTCTGATTTCTGATCTCTGATCTTGATCCCCTTAAAATGAAGACTTGAAACTCTATTTATAGAGTTCTGAAAATAACTAACTTTCAGTTATTTTGGACTGCGCAGGATGATTTGCGCAGCATTGGTTTGCGCAACATTGATTTGCGCAGACAGTTACTGGATCGTGGGCCAACTATCATGGACACATGGCATCATTTGATAGAAATGCGCATGATCGTGCATAAACAGTTGTCACGTAATGAGCAATCGATGGCATGAATACCACGTGTAACTTATCAATTATATTGATGGAGTGCGCAGAGTTGAATTGCGCATACATGGTTTGCGCAGACTCAAACTGCTCAGGATTGGTTTGCGCTGCCAGCTGTCAGCCGCCCTCGAGCACTGTGCGGCGCAGGGAACGAACAGATTCCTTGTTATTCGTGCTGTCAGTTGTCAGAAAAGATTTGATTTGATTTGGTAATGATGACTTCTGCCACGTCAGTCTGCGCAGTTGGAAGTGTGCGCAAAGCAGTATGCGCAATCGGATTGCTGCGCAATCTATTGTCTGCACAATTCATCCAAATGATGGGTTTCTTGATTTCTTGACTTTGTTGATTGATGCAACTTGATTTTTTAGGACCTACAAGACCCCCTTCAAAGTTTTCGAAAGTTGATTTGATTCAAAGTTTCGAAATACTTTGAATTTTTGAATTTTGAATCAAGTTGCGCATGATGATGAGCTGTCTGCGCAAAGTGAAGTGCCCCCCCAAATTTTAGGCGCAATCCAAGGCAGCCGTTTCGTATTTCAGAGGCTATAAATAGCCGTCTTTTCATTTTCAATTCTTTACTTTACGATCTTGAAATTTCTCCTCTGAGCCCTTACTGTCTTCCAATTCTAACGACTTTGCCATGGCGCCCCGACGATCTAATGCTGCCGCCGCCGCCGCCACGAAGGGAAAAGCTCCGGCCGAATCATCTTGCAGAGTTGCACGGCGAGCATCCCGACATGAGTCTGCGCACCCCGCTCTGATAGGTAGTTAAACCGATCAAAACCCCCTTTTTAGGGTTGTTTTGACTTCGATCTTCGAAACTCATCTCTTTTTAGAGATGAGTTTAAATTGCGCCACCCCTTTTTAGGGTTTTTTGGTTGCATAAACAGTCAGTCTTCATTTTTATGAAGACTGTAATCCTGCGCAATCTATCGAATTGTGCTGACAGAAAGTCAGCGCAATCGATTGATTTGCGCTGAATGTCAGCGCAATCGATTGGTTTGCGCACCCTATTATGATGCGCAAACTAATGTTGCGCAATCCATGTTAGTGCAATCTGAGGATTGTGTACTCTTCTGTTTTGTTTATCTGAAAAATAGAGTCTTTGACTTGTACTGATCTTCATCTGTTTCTGATGCAGTTGAAACCAATGAAGATCCAAACTATGAACATTTTGTGGGAACTTTGTCTGAATCTGAATATAAAGAAGATTTGTCTCACGTCCATTATCCTCAGTACGATCTGCCGGCTTCTCGTCAGGCAATATTGATTTCCCAGGACAACGAAACTTTAATGTGTCTGATGAATGGACAGCCTCTGGAATCAGCAGATGCTGTTATCCACAAGAAACCCTTATTCTTGTTTGGTGATGCTTTTGAAAAAGTCTTCCAGCCTAGGCCAAGGATGGAGGAAATGGTAGTCCATCGAGAAGATAGATCATTCTTCATTCCTGACATTTCTCGCTGTCTCCCTTTATCACGGTATGCTCATGCGAGCTACCCAAGGAAAATGGATTGGAACATCACCCTTCTCCAGGATGCTCGTGCAGGGAAGATCTTTGTAAAGAAGGTTAACGGGAAAGATATGTTTTACAGCTCTTCTGACAGATACAGTGTTATGTTGAGAGGTTTGAGACCCAGCTGCATTCCACCGGAAAACTCCTCTATGCTGATGCCCGTCAGAACCCCTATATTCGCAAATGAATTTGCGAAAGAAGAAGGAAGATACCCTGAACAAGATATCAGGATGACTGGATTAGTGAATCCAGATTACAAACGATGGAATTGTATTGCAAATTGGGTTCTGACAGCCTTCCAAGACAAACTTCAACAGATTAACCTGTTTCAAGCAGTGCATGCCACGGTATACGGCTTTGCTCCTAACCCTCATATGTTTTTGGCCTTGGCTGAGCGATACAATTACAGGACAGGAACCTTCGTGACCCCGGGAGGAGAGATGGGGTTTGCACTTCACGAGATGAAGTACATCTCATACTTGCCCATGGCGGATGCTCCATATGAGGAGTTTGTTCCCACAAATGACGAGTTGGAGAAACTCAGAAAAGAAAATACAGAAATGGTAGCAGTGTTTGAGGAACTGCTATGCCATTACAAAATTTGCTCTTTGTACTATAAGAGTGCTACGGCCAACACTTGTTATTCTTCGAAGTGGTTGCCATATTTGTTCTTAAATCATATTGAAGAGAAGAAAACCAAGAAAAATGACAAATGTTACCCTCATTTTTTCAAACCCTTAAGTAACACGGAAGTCATGAAGATGATGGAAGAAAGTAAACATTATGATAAGGAAATGAAGGATGATTATCAATGTCCACCTTTAAAGAAAGGTGACATTTTGGAGAGTTTTTTGAGAATGGGTTACAGACCCATGTCCAAAGAAGCCCAGTTAGCAGGGTTTCTGACACACTGGCTCAGACGATTCGTGGTCCCGGGATCTAGTGCAGTGGACCGTTTTCATCGCGGTGTACTTTTTGCTGCCGTCAAGCTAGTCTTCGGTTATAAGGTTGACTTGTTATCGGCAATGACCTGCAGATTGAATGCGAGTCTTCGCTTGTATGTTGACTCGATGCTGAAGGCAAAGGGAGAGAAAGAATTCTCCCGTCTCGAACTGCCGTACACTTATCTCTTTGGATGGTTACTCCTCCACTATCCAACTTTAATGGACCCTGGTATGGGACCAGTAGATGGCAGCTTCTTGCGCAGATATTCTCAAGGTAAATGGAAGTACACCTCTCTGAGTGAGTGCAGATTTGTTTTAAATTTGAACAGAGGATGGAACTTCTGTTGCGCCCCTCTCCCGGCCGGTCATGACCAGATGCCACCCAACATGGTAGATTCAAAGCTGCAGCCCTTAAACCGTGTGGCCTTTGAATGGTTGAAGACAATTCGACCATCTCATTTAGTATACCGCTTTGAAGAAGAATGCTTTTTGGAACCATACCTCCCTAGCCGTTTTGCTAGACAATTTGGGTATGATCAGTTCCACGTAGGGAACGCAATCACCTGCCTTCAGGGCAAGGGTTTCTTGATTGACGGGGCCCGAGCTTGGGCCTACTACAATGCCCGTGACACAAAGGCTACCTTCTCGATGCCACCAAAGAGCACTCCTCAAGGGCCTCGGATGCTCTTTACATACTCGGTATTTTACACATCTGTAAATACTTTTGCCGAGAACTTTAATCTCGCCGATAGTTTTGCTTCTGCGATAAGATTGAGAAAAGGGAGGATAGCTTTATCAATCCCTGCCAATGATGAGGCAAACGAGCCGGCGGATGAACCCCTAGAAACTTCAAGAGAAATAATGTTCCAACAAGAGGTAAACGCAGCAATGCGGATCTCTCTGAGAGTGGGAAAGTCTCCTGCCAAGAAAAGAAGAAGAGAGGAGCCTCCTGCTCCTGCAGCAAAGAAGAAATTGGTCTTGGAGCATTCTTCTGATAAAGTGACTACAAGATCCCAATCTCGGCAGCTAGCCGAGACAAACCAGGAAGTTGCTACTACACCAACTTCTGTACAGAAACAAACAGCATCAATAAATGTGGAGAGTCCCGACAGACCTCTACATAGAAAAAAGAAGAAGTTGGTCACCAGAAGAAATTTAGAAGCCTCTTCTTCCAAACAACTCCTGACTTCAGTAGATGCTGCAGCAGGATTTATAATGCCATCTCCCACACCTATTTCTGAATCAGGGAGTAAAACCCTTGAAGAGACTGAACAAAGGGGAGATCTTGACCCCAGAACTGAAGTTGAAACACTCAGAGAAAACATCATTGAAGAGGAGCTAAATATTACACGACCTCTTTCACCTGTCGCGGAGACGACTCAGCTTCCTTCTACTCCAAAGACTCTTCGTGAAGAAGAAGAGCGTGAAATGATCGAAGCTTTAGAAGATTGTTATAGCCTGCAGGAGGATCTAACCGCAACTGACAGTGGGAATGCAGCCCAAGAAGAAGAAGAAGAAGATAAGGATGAAGAAAGCTCTTCATCTGGAAATGTTGATAAGTATATACAGAATCCTGAAGGGGACAACGAAGAACACATATCTCTTGATACCGTCGACGATGCTTCGGATCCTAAAAAGGATATTGAAGTAGAGGCGTCCGTAGAAAAGGTTATTAACCCTGATGAAGACGTCGAGATAGAAATATCTCCTGAAGAAGTGGCTGGTGAAGATGTTCAGCAAGAGAATCCCGCCACCGAACCCCAAGGTATAAAATGAGAATTAACAATCTTCTTTCTTTAAAATAGATTGATATCTAATATCTTCATTTGTAGTTCTTGCAGGTCTTGATACTCTATCAACACCTCCGATGGACCTGGCTATGGTGCCTATTCCAACGGTAGTTGTTAGTAGTAGCCATCACTTATCTTGCGGCTCTGAAGCGGGCAGCAGTCAAGCTGTCGCAATTGAAGCTACTTCCGTTCAACGGGAGTCTATTCCAGCAGGAAATGCAGTTGTTGTTAGATCCAATCAAGGTAAGACTGCTTTTTAATTTGATCTTTTTTTTGTTTATTGGCAAATTAGTAAAATAATTTTACTTTTTGCAGAAGAACAAACAGGAGGAGCAGCTAGTTCCACTCTGGCTCCTTTGTTTAAAGAGCCTATCATTCAGCAGCAAAGGATTGAGCAACCGACTACCCCATCCTCAACAGGGGTAGCTTCGACTCCTGGAACTATAGCCATCAATCAGCAAGTTGTACAATCATTTACCAAGTGCTTTTTTGAATCGTTGGGATCTCTTGCCCATAAGATGATAGAGAAGGAAGGAGCTGACTTTATTATGGTTAGGAAGCCAACTTCTTTTTTAATAAGAGCCATAAGGGATCAAGGAGATGAGGCTCAAGCCATTCTTCTTGAACATATATTGGATGAGTTGGAAGTATCCATAAAGAAATATAAAGAGCTCAAGAAGAAGAATATAGATTCTCTGGTGCAAGCCGAATATGAGCGACTAGCCCAAGAAGCTGATATTGAAAGGATAAACCTTCAGAACCTTTTAGAAGCTCATTCTGCAAAGTCAGCTGAATTCAACTCAAAGATAGAATCAGTTACTTTGGCAGCTGAGAACAAAGGACAGAGGCTTACTGGATTGAAAGCGGAAATCATTCGCCTTCAGAAGGAATTTGAAGAAGAAACTGCCAATCAACGACTTATGATTGAACAACTCAATGCCCTAATTCAAGAGAAAAATGAGTATGAAGAGACTCATAGTGCTGAAATTACCCGCAGGACAATAGATATGCCTGTTTTTGATGAAGAAAAAGGGATGGAAGAAGCAAGAATGAGAGTAACAACTAGTCACGAAGAAGAGTTGCAGACCTTGAAGCAACAGATCAACAATTTGATTGTTCCTCCCTCTTGATTAAAACTCTTTTGTATCTTTGTTTTTGTTGCTGTGGAAGCATTTTTGTACTGTCTTATATTCTGATTAAATAAAAGACATTTTATTGTGGCTCCATTATTTATTGCATATCTTATTCAGATATAAATAATAGATAGATATTTATTGACAACTTAATCGAAAACGACAAGTTGCTAATGTAGAAGATGAACGATGATGAATCGTCAATGTATATGAAAAATGAGTGAACGGGAATACCGTCAAGTAACAATGAAAGAACGAGTAAATCGTCAAATGATATTGAAATGAACGAATTAACCGTCAAATGACAATAAAAGAACGGGTTAACCGTCACAATAGAAGAACGGATGAACCGTCAGAGATTAACGAATGGACGAATCGTCAGATGAGTGTAAATAAATGAACGGATGAACCGTCAGGTGAATGTGATAAATGAACGGATGAACCGTCGGATGAATGTGAAAAATGAACGGATGAACCGTCGGAAGTTAATGAACGGATGAACCGTCGGATGAATGTAATAAATGAACGGATGAACCGTCGTTTCATTATTTGAAGAACTTCTGTCTATATAAATATAGCAGAAATCTGACAGGAATAAACACTTCTGCTATTCAACATAAAAATGTCGTCCGGAGAAGCATCTAAGAAGGCCGAAATCGCCTCGAAGTTTGAGAAGGGCACTGAAGAACGCCCTGCCGATCCAATCCAACCGAAGGAGGCAAAAGCAGGCGAAGGTTCGTCTACACCTCAGCCACCACGAGACATTCTGGACTTCCTGCTTGTACCCGGAAGGACTAAAGAAGAAGAAGCCATGAGGATGGCTGCCTGTAAGTTTCTTGTGGGATCCAGCAAGGAAGTTCTCGACTCTTTTACTGACCGTATTTTTGAGAAGGACAGCAGTGGCCCTCGTCCAAATGTAGAGAAAGATGATAGTGACCTTTAATATCATATGATGAAATAAAATTTGCATTTTATTTATGAACTTGATCTTGTCTGATAATTTACAAATATTTACATTTATACATAATACTTCTTTAAGAATTTGCCATTGATAGGCATCATAGCAACTCGACCATCAAGTTCTGAAAGTTGATAAGCACCATTTGAGAAGACTTTGCTCACAACATAGGGACCTTCCCATTTTGCATTGAATTTCCCTTTGCTCATATGAGTCATAGTCATAGGACGTCTGACCGTTAGAACAAGTTCTCCTTGCTGAAAGGCTCTGACCTTCACTTTACGATTAAATGTCTTTGAGATGCGGGCTTGGTATAACTCAATATGCTGTTGAGCCATTAACCGCTTTTCATCCAATGCTTCCAACTCTTGGAGTCGAAGAAGGTCATTATTTTCTGTAGTAAGCTCATTGGCAATAGCGATCCTTAAAGAAGGAATTTGTAATTCCAAAGGAAGGACAGCTTCACAGCCATACACCAAAGAGAAAGGTGTAAAGCCGGTGGGATTGCGGACTGTAGTTCGATAGGCCCAAAGACATTCGCCAAGTTTCTCGCTCCAATTCCGTTTGTTAGTGGATACAAACTTCTTAAGGAGCTTAATAATGGTTTTGTTAAAGGCTTCAGCTAAACCATTAGCGGCAGGATTGTACGCCATCGAAGCAACATTGTTAATCCGATGATCATCGCAGAATCTAGTGAACTTCTGACTAATGAATTGAGGTCCATTGTCATGAATGATTCTGCGAGGTACACCGAATCTATATATGACATGGTGTTTAACGAAATTAATGACACTGCTAGTCTTGACTTCAGCCAGAGGTATAGCTTCGGCCCACTTGGAGAAGTAATCGGTTATCGCCAATATGAACCGATGTCCTCTAGAAGAAGGAGGATTAATAGGACCTATGATGTCCATACCCCAAGCTTCAAAAGGCCATGAAGCAGCAGTCGGGTGTAAGAACTCCGAGGGTTGATGAATGAAGTCTGCATGGATTTGACAAGCACGACATTTCCTTGCATATTCAATGGCATCTGATACCATAGAGGACCAATAATAACCCATACGTCTAATACGATCCTGTAATTTAGGACCAGGTTGATGTGCTCCACAAACGCCATCATGAGCTTCACGCAACACTTGTTTGGCTTCATCACCAGCTAAACAGCGTAGAAGAAGACCATCATAAGTTCGCCGATAGAGGGTCTTGGTAGTTTGATTGTAATAGAATCGGAGAGATCGACGTCGAACACTTGTCGCCTCCTTAGGATCTTCAGGGAGTATGTCATGAACCACAAAGTCAATGAAAGGAGTTCTCCAATCTTCATCAATAACATTGACTTCAGCAAAATTACTGAATTCAATATTACGATTGTTTTCGATGCAGAACAGTTCTCGATTGGAGATAACCACGACCTGCTGTCTTTTGATAGGGATGGCCAAGACAGCTGCAAGATTGGCCAAAGCATCTGCTTCGGTATTGCAAGCTCGCCGAACATATTCTATGAAAAAAGCTTTAAATGATATAGCTATGTTGATCACTGCTTCGTGATAAGGCATTAGGTCTTGATGACGAACTTCATAAATTCCTCTAACCTGATTAACAACCAGCTTAGAATCACCGTAGACTTCGAGATATTCAACATTCAGTTGTTTGGCTAACTGAAGACCGATGAGTAGAGCATTGTACTCCGCCACATTGTTGGAACAAGGTTCATTTAAAGAGTAGGCTCTTTGGATAGTTAATCCGTCTGGAGAAACGAGGACAACTCCAACACCTGCCACTATAGCACCATTTGGTCCAATTTTTGATGCACCATCAAAGAATAAACGCCAGGTTGGAAACTCTTCGGAGATCATGTTGACTTCTAACGTCTCGTCAGGAATTTCGTCATAGAGTTTAGATGTTTCAGGCACAGGATGAGCCGCTAAGAAGTCCGCCAGCGCTTGACCTTTGACAGACTTTTGTGGAACATACACCATGTCATATTGAGCTAGCAGGATTGCCCATGTAGCCAACCGAGAATTAAGTGTACTTGGTTTCTTCATGAGTACCCGGAGAGGGTTAACTCGAGATATAACGTGAATAGTTTGACCAATGATATAATGCCTCGTCTTTTGCACAGCAAACATGAGAGCCAAGCATTCTTTCTCGACAGGACTATAACGGTGTTCAGCACCAATCATAGTTCGGCTAAGATAGTATATAGCTTGTTCATGGCCTTCTTTGTTCTTTTGGGCAAGTAAGGCACCCAATGAATGGTCCATAGCACGGACATACATCAAGAATGGAATGCCAGAGATAGGTGGCACCAAAACCGGTGGGTTCATAAGATATTGTTTGATATCATCGAATGCTCGTTGACATTCTTCAGTCCAAACAAAAGATACACCCTTCTTCATTAATTGAGTGAATGGTCTGCAGCGCCCAGACAAGTTCGAAATGAATCGCCTGATGTACGCAAGTCGGCCTTGGAATCCTCGTAGCTCTTTTAGGTTGCGTGGAGGACGCATCTCTTGGATGGCTTTGATCTTCTCGGGATCCACGTGTATACCCTTAGAGGTAATGACGAAGCCGAGAAACTTGCCACTAGAGACACCCAAGAATGACTTAGTGGGATTCATCTTGAGCTGATGTTGACGCATGAGATTAAATATTGTTCTCAAATCTTGGAGGTGATCTTCTTTTAGACGTCTTTTAACAGCAATATCGTCCACGTAACATTCGACTGTTTTGCGAAGATGATCTTTGAAAATAGTACTTATAGCACGTTGGTAAGTTGCACCAGCGTTTTTAAGACCAAATGGCATCACTGTATAACAATAAATACCACGAGGAGTGCGGAAAGATGTATGCTTTTCATCTTCAGGATGCATTTTGATCTGATTATACCCGGAAAATCCATCCATAAAAGATATCCTTTCGAACCCACAAGTATTGTCAATCATGACGTCTGTGATAGGAAGAGGAAATTCATCTTTTGGACATGCTTCATTGAGATCTCGGAAGTCGATGCAGACTCGAACTTTTCCAGTTTTCTTCAGAACTGGGACGACATTGGCTACCCAATCAGGATGCTGCTCTTCTCGAATAAAGCCACAAGCGATGAGCTTCTTGACTTCATCATCAATTGCGTCCATCATTTCAGGCTTAAATCGCCTTTGTTGCTGTTTGACTGGTTTAGCATTAGGAAGAATGTTCAGTTTGTGAGTAGCAATCTTAGGATCTAAACCTGGCATGTCTTCATAACTCCAGGCAAAGACGTCGATATATTCTTTAATAAGAAGAATCAACTCTTGTTTGTCTGCTTCTGGAAGATTCTTGCTAATAAAAATTGGCCGAGGTGAATCTATTTCTCCTACATCAATTTGAAGTAGTTGATCTTCAGTAGGAGGTTCACGTTGTTCAAATCGAAGTACCCATTGGTTATCCATATGTTGAGCCCAAGGATCTGTTTCCGGACTTTCTTCAACATCTTCATCACAGTCTTCTGGTAGTTCAACAGAGACCATGTTAGAAGATACAATTATACGATGGACTTCACCGATGCTGGTATCGGAATCCCATGATCTGGAATCAGAAGAGTTAGAACTTTCTTCACTATCTGATTCAGAAGCTGCTGGGGATAACAGTGGAGGAGAAGTATATCCGAGACCTTTCTTGGTCCTGTCATAGTACATTTGTGATTTTCCGTTTGGAACTGTTGTACGAATGGGAGTTCGTCTACCTTTACCGTAGTTAAGGCCGCTCTTAAAGTCGTAACCCATCTTTCGGAGGATGTCTTTTGATTGTTGACTATAACGATGGAACTGGAGACGTCCCGTATCGTTAACTTTGCTATCATCCGTATAGTTAATCTTTGTTTCTGGTCTTTTATATAAAAATGCTGAACTTTCACCTTTCTTTAAAGAAGGATGAATACGGTAAGAATCATCTGGATCTTCAAGCGAGACTTCTGTCTGAAGAGATTGTACGACTCCCAGTGTAATTGATTGGAAGCTATCTAACATATCCAAATAACTTTTAGTATAATAAATAACATCAGTATACTGGAAAGTAGATGCTTTTTCATTGATTTGTACATCAGTATTTACAACAGGACCTTTAACCTTAGCAGATTTGGTCAAATTGATTACAAGAGGGGGAGAAGAAGAACGTGGAGGAGGCTTGTTACGACGGAGGTCAATAACAAGTGGCTCAGAAGAGGTGAGCTCCCTTTTTTCCTTGTTGCGATTTAGATCAACAACAAGTGGCTCAGAAGGAATAAGCTGCTTTTTGTCTTTGTTGCGACGTAAGTCGATAACAAGTGGCTCAGAAGAGGTGAGCTCCCTTTGATTTTCATCAGCATCAACTGATTTCTTTTGAACTGGTAAGTGAATAACCAGTGGCTTGGAAGATTGAGGATGAGAGACTCGCCCCTTAACAGGTATGATAAGAGTGTCTTGAGGTACTGCTTTTTGATCTTCTTCAGTATCCATAGCCAATACTACCTTCATAAATTCATCCTTGTACATACGAGCATCGTTGCAATAAGCTTCAATACCCTTGAAAGGATAAAGGTCCGCAACTTCCTTATGAACTTGTCCTTTGTCATCAACGTATTTAAAACATTGATGAAGAGTTGATGGAACGACATTGTGTTCATGGAGGAATGGCCTTCCCAGGAGAGCATTATAAGAACAACCATGATTGTCAATGATATAAAAGGTCACCTTTGTGCGAAGATTGCCTATTTGGAGTTTTAGACGAATCTTGCCCAAAGGTTCACTCTTTCCTTGATTAAATCCCAGAATAGTAGTGATCGTGGTTGAAAGACTATGCACTGGTATCTTCAATGCATCTAGCATTGTTTTTGGCATAATACTAAGTGCAGATCCTGGATCTATCAGGATACGATCAACCTTCATTGAATCTACATATCCCGTATAATAAAGAGGACGATCATGTCTATTATCTTCCATTAACATATCATCCTGAGTGAAGGTAATATTTGGGATCAGTTCCAAGACGCTATGATTGTGATGACAAGAGACTGATTCTGATTCTGGCTTCTTGAGAAGAGTTAAGCAAGTTTCAGCCTGCATCAAAGCTTCACTTAGAGTTTCTCGTGTCTCTTTGGAAAGACGCAAGAGTTCAAAGATTGACAACCTGGCTGGTGTATTGGCTAATTGAGCCAATATATCAAAATTGTAAGGCTTCTCAAGCCCAGTAGGAGATGACTTCTTTAGAGGTTTGTCAAATCGAACTTGTTGCTTACCTTTGTCATCCGTTGTTGGCTTAGGAGGAATTGATACTACAACTGGTGAAGATGTAGAAGGGACCTCTTCAACAGATGCAGGTTGTACCAGAACAGGTTCGGAAGAAGAAACAGGATCCTTTTGCCCTTCAGAATGATCTTTCAAATAAGCTTTTCCTGATCTTGTGCCTAACAGAATCTCTTCGTCAACAATGGGATCAAAAGATACCATGTTGCAGATTTTGGTCTTGCCTTTAGAACGAATTTTCTTCTTGGAAGATATCTCAAATTCTGGAGCAAGATCAGGATGGATCCACATAATTTCACCGTTGTCAAGAGACAAGGGAATAAGACCTTCATTGGATGGAAGCGGGAGATTCTCAATTTCAAGGGTTGCTTTAGGAATTGGAATGACACCATGCTGTATCATCTGCGGAGAGAAATCTCCAAATTGAACTGAAACCATATTTGCCGTAACAGTCTTCTCATCTTGTTGCAAAGTGACTACACCTGCATTAACAAGCTCTTGAATCTTACCTTTGAGCACATAGCATGCTCGAGTAGGATGTCCAATAAATCGGTGATAGACACAATACTTGGGATGATCAGTTTTATTGACTTCATCAGGTTTCTTTGGATCAGGGAGTTGAATTTTGTTGCTTTTGAGTAAACACTCAAAGATACTTGCAGTGTCATTTTCGTCAAAGGAATATTCTACCTTCGGACGAGGTTCCCTCGGTGGAGGTGCAGAAGGAGTAGGAGTAGATGTAGGTGGGGCCACATTGACAGCCAAAGATTCTTTATTTTTGTTCAAGTTAATGTTTAAAGTCTCTTTCGCTTTGCGATTGTTCTGGCGATTGCCACCACCTGAATTCTGATGCTCATCGCGATCAGGGTTAGACATTTGTACCCCCAATTGTTTAAACTTGTCGGCACTTACTTCAGCGGCTTTGGCGTTGACGATGAATGAGGGCCAATCTTGGAATTGAGTAGATCCCGTCCACATACTGATAATAGGCAAAAGATTTGCCTTACAAGTATCAATAGTGACAGCAGCTGGAGTCTCTGGAGGCATTTTCAAAGCTTCACGGCGGAACCGTTCAATAAAGCTCTCAGCAGTTTCATTATGTTTTTGTTTGATTTTGTTGAGAGCTGACATAGTCATATCATTAAATCCTTCATAGAACCGTTCCAGAAAGATTTGTTTGAGACCTGAAAAAGAAATAATACAACCATCGGGCAAACTTCTGTACCAGTCGTATGCTACGCCGGCTAAACAACCGACGAACACTCTGGTAAGAAGAGCGTCATTTGGCTGAAGTTGAACAGTCATTACCTCAAAATGATTGATGAATTGACTCGGGGAAGTACTGCCATCGAACAGAGAGATTGTAGGGATTTTGTACTTTGGGGGAAACGGGACGTCCTTCCATTCAACCGGATAGGGTTGTTTAATCCCCAACCTTTGTAGATTGTCTTTCTCTTTAAATGCTTCAAACTGGGTTCGTAAGAGTTTGACAGCTTCATTGGCGTCTTCTGATGAAGAAGAAGGAGCAGGTTGAATTGTAGTGGTAGGAGGAAGAACAGCGTTGTAAGCACTACCCCCAGCTCCTGAATGGCTAGGCGTAGTTTGTACTTACACTTGTATAGGAGGCATTTGGGGAGGCACTACCCCCAGCCCAGTATTGGCAGGTATTGAAGATGCTATGATCTCTGGACTAGTAATAGGTGCTGTTGGTGGTGTAACATGCTGTGCTACAATGATGGAATGCATACTAGCGACCATTTCAGCCATGGTCTTTAGCTTATCTTCAAGTGCAGCAATTCGCTGTTCTTGATTTGCGGAGGTTGAAGCATCTGGATCATCGGTGACAACATAAGCCGTCACTTCTCTTGGCACAGTGGAAGATACTGTTTGTTCAGAACTTTCACTGTATGCATCATAATCAGAAAACGAATCATCTCCTGACTGAGAAACAGGGAGATGACTTGAAGGATTTTGAGGAAGATTCCTTTGACCGATTGTATCTCGGCTTCGGGAACGGGTATGTTGAAATACTCCTTCTGAAGATTCTTGAAGTAATTCCAAATACCGTTGGCTTGGCTTGCGGAGTCTACCATGCTTAGAGCATCTTTTACCCCCAGTGTCTCGGGAAGTCATGTTAACAGAAGCATACAAAACTTCATCTTCTTCTGACATAGGTTCAGATTTAGCAAAAGTTAAACGATCGAAGACAGATCATTTTGTCGTTTGACAACAGCATTGGATGATGACTTTATGATTACAGTGATGATCAGATAATTGAACTGGAGGAGTTGAGGCATTATCCCGTTTTTGTCTGAGATGTTCTCGGAGATCAGAAACTATGCCAGGACGAGGAAAGGTTCGAGGAATATGTTCTTTAACAATATTCGGAACATGGTTCCGATTCTTCAAATGTTTAGTCCCTTGAGTATACAGGGAAGTACTCACTTCATTGGCATAGGTATCAGGATTTTTGTTCCTGGAGGTTTGTCTTTGAGGCTTGACCTTCGGCATAGGTTGCTTACGTTTTGCCGAAGTTGGCCTGTTAAGATATGTTCTTAGATCTGCAAATTCACCCCCAGGAGTTTCTGTTTGAGACACTAACAGTTTTCCCTGTCTGGAACGACAAATTTGGAGAGTCGGGAGGTCCTGGAATTCTGCTATCGGAGTAGGCAGAATACCTCTTTGATTAGTACAAGTACTCTTGTTATAAAGGAAAGAAGAATCCTTGTTTGCCAGAGTTCTTGAATTGATTGGAGCCGAGACACATTGAGATGGATCTTCTTCAGTAAAGACTGAAGAAGACTGAGAAAAGACTAAAGGGCCTTTTCCTTTGTTTTGAGATGAAGGGTTAGCTAAAGAGCGTTTCCCTCTGTTATTTTCCAAGTCATGAGACAAGGAAGTTTGAGAAAAGACCAATGGACCTTTTCCTTTGCTTTGAAGAGAAGGAGGAATAGTCAAAGGACTACCTTCAATGGATTGCGCAGGGGCAATAGGGTGTTTGGGAAGAGGAGTAGAATCTCTTCTTTTATTGTGAGAAGCCAGAAATTTAGCCAAAAGGCTATTTTTCTTGGATTGCGCAGACTTGGTTTGCGCATGGGTGGAAGGTGCACTAGTCATTTGTGCATTAGAAGCTTTGGTAGGAAGTGCATCAGGAGTTCTTGTCTTAGAGTGCTTGGGAAGCACTTTAGTTACTGGAGTGTTATTTTGTACAGGAAAAGCCACTGCCAATTGCGCCAGAGTCATAGGAGTCTTCTGTTTTGACAAGGTAGCATATGAAGTAGCTTGCGCAACAGTTGCAACAGATTGCGCAGTCTTGACTGCAACAGATTATGCAGCAGTTGCTGAGACAGACTGTGCAATAGTTGGCACAGCAGTTTGTGCAGCAGTCTGACTAGCAGATTGTGCAACAATTGGTACAGCATCCTTGGTGGCAAAAATGTCAGATTGTGCAGACTTGGAGACCCAAACTGAGCGCATTTTGCTCTTAGCAGAAGTGGCTACAGTACGGGGAGTGGCCTTGGAGTTGAGCATCGCCTCGTAGGCTGTCTGATTGACCTTAACAACCAGCGTCTTCTGCGTCTTCCCGATAGACGCCACGTCACATTGAGTTGCTACTTCCTCGTCGGAGGAGAAAGTTGTCCCCAGCAGAGTCGCCATTTTGTTTGCAAAAACAAAAGTATAGAACTTTATTGATACAAACTGTAATAAAGATTACAAGAATTCTGGGAAAATTACAACTATAGGAATCCAATCTTGATGACGATTGCTTTATCCCTTGGACGATGTGAACTGTGAAGACGAAGCCTTTGAAGTTGAAAACAACTCTGAAAACTGAAGGCAAAAGCCTCTGAAGTTGAAGACAAAAGTCTCGGAAGAATGCAGCAGCACTTTGGCAAGAACTCCTGAACTCTCTGATTTCTGATCTCTGATCTTGATCCCCTTAAAATGAAGACTTGAAACTCTATTTATAGAGTTCTGAAAATAACTAACTTTCAGTTATTTTGGACTGTGCAGGATGATTTGCGCAGCATTGGTTTGCGCAACATTGATTTGCGCAGACAGTTACTGGATCGTGGGCCAACTATCATGGACACATGGCATCATTTGATAGAAATGCGCATGATCGTGCATAAACAGTTGTCACGTAATGAGCAATCGATGGCATGAATACCACGTGTAACTTATCAATTATATTGATGGAGTGCGCAGAGTTGAATTGCGCATACATGGTTTGCGCAGACTCAAACTGCGCAGGATTGGTTTGCGCTGCCAGCTGTCAGCCGCCCTCGAGCACTGTGCGGCACAGGGAACGAACAGATTCCTTGTTATTCGTGCTGTCAGTTGTCAGAAAAGATTTGATTTGATTTGGTAATGATGACTTCTGCCACGTCAGTCTGCGCAGTTGGAAGTGTGCGCAAAGCAGTATGCGCAATCGGATTGCTGCGCAATCTATTGTCTAAGCAATTCATCCAAATGATGGGTTTCTTGATTTCTTGACTTTGTTGATTGATGCAACTTGATTTTTTAGGACCTACAATTATATGTTAACTAAATAAAAAAATTAATTACAGTTTAATCTGTTTAATCATAATAATTAACTTAATTATCATAAATAATTTAATTTGTCTTTAATATATGTTTTGTTTATTTATGAGATTTTTATTTATTTTAGAAAATTTATATTCATTAATTATTTTGGAGGTAACTATACCTAGTGTTACCATATCTCCAATCAACCTCCACTTTCAACAACAATCCAATTATAATAAAGTTGGTATAAAGTTGGTGTTAGCATACATTTGTAAATTAGAATTTTTGAGTGGACCTCGAGCCCTCCAGAGAGTTCTTTGTAATTTATGATAATTATGATAATGAATATAATTATAATTTGTGTAATTATAGTTATGGTTATGATAATTAATACAATTATAATAATGGATTATAATTAATATAGGTATGGTTACGGTAATAAATAATAACTAAATTATGATAATGTGTTTTAAATTATATGTCAATTTTATATTATATTTAAAAAATTATTATGTTAATTTGATAATTTAAAATATCAATTAAAATAATCAATAGTTATTTGATAATTTTTATTTTGAAAATATTCCATAATTAATTTAATTATGGGTTATCATTACAATCCCAATATCCACTTTCAACAACCATCCAAACAACCGAACTCCTTTTTTTTCCACTTTCAACAACCATCCAAACACCAAATCCATTTTTCTTCCACTTGCATGAGACAAAAATTACTACATCCAAACATATTTTGGTAAGTGCCACTTTTACACTTTCAACTGAAACTCATCATGACGTAAGTGCCACTTTCACACTGTCAAAGAGTTACATCTATCCAAACAGCCCCTATGTGAGACGCTAAAACCTAGGCAAATGTTAAAGGCCACCCCCAAATTACTAAGGGCCACCAACCTACTAAGGGCAACCATCCTACACTCCTGCTTTTACTAAGGGCAACCTAAAATGAACCATTTTACTAAGGGCTACCAAATGAAAAACAAAAAACAAAAAACCAAAAGAAAACAAAGGACCAAAACCCAAACAGTTTTCCTCCTGACAGCCCCCTTCCCCGTTCGCCGCCGCCGCAGCCCCACCCTCCGCCTCCTTCCCCCGCGTGCAGCTGCCGGCGCCGCCGTGCACGGCTGCACCCGCCTGCTGCTGCTGCTCCCTGCTGTTCCCCGCCGGAGCACCACCCTCCGCCTCCTTTGTCACGCCCCGCTCCCGTAGGAGCGATCGTCCTCGCTAAGGCGTGATGCCGCACGGGCCTAGGTTGCGCCCGTGCAAGGCCAAGTCCAGAAACGGCCGATTTGAGTCTAGGCCACAGAGTCGCACAGAGTGTCCCCATTTGCAGCGGAAGTAAAAATGAACACAAGTAGAAGCGAATCCAAATCTCTTTATTGAATTTCAAGAAGTTTACAAGCGGCGCTAGGCCGATATTACAAATCGCTCAAGCTCTCTCTCTGAAATATAAAAGGCGTGCCAAGTGGCTTACAACATGGAATGATACATGGCGATGTTCCGATACATTATGTCCTGTATAGGGTGCTTCAGCTTCTTGCAAAGTTCCAAGGCCCCAGAGTTGGCTCCGCGCCTTGACACGTTCGATGGAAGCTCCGCACCCGCCGGCGTCTCCTGCTATCCTGCAAGCATACTGTGGGGTTATCAGTACATTGTTATGCACTGGTGGGGAGGCTAGCTCGCCCACAATGCCATCATTACCAAACACGTTCCATTTACTTTTGTGCATCTCTATCATTCATTGTCTTTCTAATCTTGCCTTAGGATCAGTTTCATAGCATATTGCATAGCCTATCTCGTGTTATCGAACTCAAGTGTCGCATGAAAATACATGTACGACTTACCCATACTTACCGTCCGGCCTTCCCTGTTCAAGGTAAACCAAGTTAAACAACAATTCATGTATAATAACATAACACGATTCATGTACGCATTCAATATCGAGTGTGTGTCCATGTCTCGGGTTCTAGCACGTCGTGGGCATGTTCTAGTGTTACGTTTCGAGCATGTTCAAGAGGCACATTTCAAGCATGTACTGAGTGTTATATTTCGAGCATGTTCAGGAAACACTTTATTTAGTTAACTTAGACTACTTTGATTTCAATGCAAGAACTTGCACGTGGATTGCCACCAGCATAGTCCACTTAATCTATATGCACGGGTCGCTGGCTTTACAAGCCATTTAGGACATTCCCCTGTGGCAATTCTCAACTTAGCGTAGGGTGATGGCTGGTACACTCCGTTAAGTCTCTTGAATATACCCTCCTACTTACGTCTCTTGGTGCCCAAGCCCGCACCCAAGCAGCCCGTAAGCGCCGTTGATTCCGCCTAGGCCGGCCACGGTTTACCCCCCCAACGCCCGTGCCGCAGAATCCTTCCACACGACGGCCACGGTATTCCCCCCCATCGCCCGTGCCGTTTGTCCACGACCATTTCGTATTAACTTGTCTTTTACTTAGCGGCTATCTCCGAGCCATAGGCTAACCCTTAGCCATAATGCGTTATCGACCAGGTTGGCGTCCGTACAGCGCGGGTAGCGAGCCCCGTTGCACGTGCCCGTCATACCTGTCGATAGCGTCTTCCATGTCTTATCTTTCACGTATTCTTTCTTTTCTTTCTTTCTTTCACTTGTTCATTTGATTATCGATTCATTCATGTATTCATTCATTCATTCGTTCGTTCATTTGTTGATCCATTCATTCACGCATTATGCAACTCCCAGTGTGGGAGTCGCCTTGGCGACCCATCGGTCCCATAGCCTTTCAGTGTCGCTATACTCTACTCGGAACGACTATATTGATAGCCTTCCCGTTTTATTGTTGCAAACCATTCATTGTTTCATTGTTTGAACGTATAAGGGACATGAACGTGGGCTTGTGCCGTAGCACGAGCATGGAGTGCGGGCGAGAGTTCTCGTACTTTTTCCATGTTTCTTTCCATATTCTATACAAGCATACAAATTGGGATTATTCCCTTAGCTAGGTGCGTTGAGTCATTTATTAGCATGCAAGATGTTATCGCCTAGCGATTCTCGTGATAGTGTCCGTATTGTTATGTGTCTAGGCTAAGCACAGACGGGTTCATCGGAGCCACCCACCTTAGCGATGTTTGCATTGGCCGAGCGATACTCCGAGCGCGCCTTTGGAAGTCTAAGTCTGGATTCATCTTGACGGGCCAAGGCAAGTCTGGCATCGATTTGCATCGATACTTCATTGGGTCGAGGCAACTCTTCGGGTCGACGGCTCGTTTTGAGTCGTTGCACACGCCGTTTGGAATCGGCGTTCCGCTAGGGCGGAGCGGGTCACTACATCCTTCCCCCCGCCGCAGCCCCCCCCTCCGCCTCCCTCCCCCCGTCGCAGCCCCTGTGAAACCCGTAAATTTTCGATTCCTTTTTAAATATTAAATATGTGTTTGCTATTTTAATTTTTCAAATTAATATAGAAAACTATTTTCAAAGTAAATAAATTTGGATTTTTGATTACCTGGTCCAGTACCGAACCCTAATTCTGAGCCCGAATATATTTTAGGGATTACAAAATTTTAGTTACAATTTTTCCAAAGAAAATAATATTTAAATTTGTAATCCATTCCATTTTTTAGTGTCCATGAATCTTTTTGCTATAAAATCCAGCAGCCTAACAACAATTATATGCTCTTTAGCCCAAAACCCATTAAGAGACCGAACCCAATAAGGCCAAACCTATTTTGGAGTTATACTATGGTTTAATAAGAATAAATAATAATAAAAGAAAGGGTTTTTATATAAATATAAGTTTTCTTACTATTATAACTCATTAAAGCTTTATCTCTCTTTCTTTTTCACCAGCAAAGGAAAGAAGCCTTTCCTTTCCTTTCTAAACCGTGGACTTCTCCTCTCCCTCCCATTCATGGCTGAGCCCCTTCCCCTTCAACGAACGGCCAACTCCTCAACTCCCATTCCTCCCTTATAACTCCCACTCTCTTCCTCACAAATTCCAACAACAGAACACCCTCTCTTCATTCTCTTAAACTCTCTCTCTCGTTCACTCATTATTTTTCCCTCTCTTCTCTGGAGAAGGAAGCTTCACAGTAAACCCTCCCTCCACCAAACTTTCTCAAACCTAACCCCTCTCCCGACGGAGCTCGACCCCCTCGCAGCGAGCCCCGTCCAGCGCGGCCTCGCGCTCCTCCCCGCCGCTGTCCGCAGACTCCCCCGCGGCCGACCCTCTGTCCCGGCGAGGCGTGCCCTAGCGCAGCCGACCGATCTCTCTCCCGTGCGCGCCCCTCTTCTGTGCGTGGTTGAGCCAGATCTGCTCGCGAGCCCTCTCCCGCTGTCCGGGATCTGCGACCTGTTGCCGAACTTTGTTTCGAATTATTCCCGAGTTTTTCCCGCGGCTCCCCGCCAACGGAATTTGGTAATTTCTGGATAATCACAGTAGTTCGTCCCTCCCGTAGAGTCGGTGATGAAAATCGGTCCCCGGATTCCCTTCGGGAAATCCGGTTAGCAGCGTAGTATTTTCGGTTAGCTGCGTTAGCTTATTTTTCTGTGATTTTTATCTGCTGGTTTGTGTGGATTGGTTTGATTATGGAATTCCCGGATATTTCGGGAAATTCGGTTGTTTGGGAATTATTTCTGGTGGCTTGGAAATATTTTGGTGGATATTTGTGGGATTATTTTGGGGGGAATAATTGTAGGTTTTCCGTGGCGCATTTCCCAGTTTTGGGTTTGTCCCGAAATAGAGGAAGTGCTGCCCAAATTTTTACAAAAACTATATTTATATTGATTTCAAAATTGGTTTTCGAAAATGAATTTCTAAACTGATTTTTCGGGCGACGACCGTACCGGTCTGTGGGCCCCGGCGAAATGCAAACGCACCGGTCCGACCGGACGTTGGGGTATTAGCCGAATTTTGAGGAATGGACCGAGTCTGAGACTCTTAGCTATCTTTTTAATTATTTTAATTAATATTTAGGCTATTATTTATAGTTATTTAATTCCTGCACTTTATTTAAATAATTAAGTCATTTTCTCTTATTTTGATGTAAAAGAAAATTGTACAGGGCATAAGCCCACCCTAGGACCATTAGCTGTGCCATTGTATTGTGTAGCATAAATTTTTATCTTATTTTCTGGGTGGATGTGATCTTGGGTGGTTTTTGATTAGACGTTTAAATCGTAGTTAGAGCGTAATTTTATAATCAATTAAGAATTAATTAAATGAATAAAATATTAGTAAATAACTAGTTCACGATTTATCACTAAAAGAAACTGTATTTTTATAAATATAAATACAAAAACTCAAAGTTTTCCCAAGTTAAATTGATTCTTGTGTTATTTTCAAATAATCCAATTAACCGGTTTAATCAAACGCACGTAGTTGCGACGTAATCGTTAGCTGTAGTTTAATACAACTTAAAATCTGACTAGGACAGGACTACTAGAGATTGCAACTAGCACACTTAGTCTGGTTATTAAAGGTTCTAAGTCGAGTTCTCAACTGTAGGAACTCGAAGTTACAACTGACGTTCCTCCTCGGTACCGACTCGTCCTTCCAGTCAATCTAATACAAGGCAAGTTACGATTTGTGTATTCCTGTATTTTATTTAGTAAAGTTAAGATGCATGTTAAACCACACTGCTGGCACGGAACTCTACCGACTGTTACTGTTACTGAATCTGGGACTGGGGGAATAGTGTAAACATTTATGACCAAAGCCTCTACTGAACTGACTGTGTTAGCTTACCCCTCTCACACACGGGGATAAGCCATATCGTATCGCTAGGATACTACTGATCAACCCAAGCCGGTCATAGACGTTTGCATATTCAAAACACACTGAACTGTTTTAAACTGCTGAAAATCATTATTTCAAACTGTTTATCCTGCACTTTCCAATTACTATTTAAGATATGAGATGCATATTTCGTTCTTGCTCCCTCCTGACTGGAGACAACATTTTAGGTAACACTGAGGATGACGAGCTATTCTATTATGGCTATTATGACCCGGTTCTCTACCCTGCGACGGTACCGGAGCCGTCTCTGGAGGACGCTGATTCTGGGATTACAGAACCAGATGTTTAGATAGTATTTCCTTTCTGTATTTTCTTCTTTATTTTGAGTTTGTAGTTTTATTTCGGCATTTCATTTCCAGTTGTATTTCTGAATATTTTATTAAACGAAGTTTCAAATTTCGAATATAACGGTTGTGACAAATGTACTTGTGTTGTTGTGGTTACCTGCTACTGAACAGCTTACTGCCGCTGTCTCAACAACGGTGCAGGCTGGGCATGATCCGTTTCGACCCAATTATTTGGGATCGGGTCGTGACATGTTTTTAGTGGTGGCCCATGCAGGTCTACGACAACTTAGGAAAACATACCTAGAAACAATTAGAACACTAGAACATCTGCCTCCCCCCGCAGCAGCCCGACTAGCTCCCCCTCTGCTGCTGCTGCTAAGCATCTACTGCTCCTTGCCGCAGCCCCACCCTCCGCCTCCTTCCCCCCGTCGCAGCCCCCCCTCCGCCTCCCTCCCCCCGCCGCAGCCCCCCTCCCCCCGCAGCAGCCCCCCCTAGCTCCCCTCCCTTGCCCCTCGTCATCCCGTGGATCGTTCGGGGGGAAGACGGACTGCAGGCTAGCACTGCAGTCCCTTCTTCACTTTGGACTGCAGGCAAGCCCTGCAGTCCTCGATAACAGAAACGGAGTGGTCCTTAGTATTTTTAAAATGGCAAATTTGTAATTTTTTAAAATTTTAAGTTGGTGGCCCTTAGTAATTTGGGAGTGGCCTTTAACATTTGCCAAAACCTATTAGTTTTGAGTGATTTATGTAGTGTCCCACTAAAAACTCTTTTGTAAAACCTAAGCTGCAGTACTCTCTTCACCACCCTCTACCTCCACCACCGCTACCGCCACCGCCACCGCCACCGCCACCGCCAGAGAAAGAAAACCCTCCAGAACACCAGAAATGACATCTTTCGCCGCCGCCAGATCAGCTTTCCGGTCGTCCTCCGGCCGCAGCGCCGCCGCGAAGTTCGCCTCCTCCTCCGCCGCCAAGCCCAAACCACCCTCCTCCCCCTTCGGCCTCCCCAAGAAGCAGACCGGACCCGCTCCCCGCATCCTCCGGTACGTGACCAAATTAGGGTTAGGTTTTTTTTTTTTCCCTTCCGATTTGGTTTGACTTGATTTGATTCGGTTTTTCTGAAGGTATCCGGTGGAGTCGAGCTTCTGCGTGGAGTCCCTCCTCCCGATGCACAGCGTCACCTCCTCTGCTCTCATGACCTCCATGCTCTCCATCTCCCGCTCCGGACACGGATGGCTCGCCGAAGGTGATTCCTTCATACTTAGATTTATTTATTTTTGGTGTGCTTTTGCGTTTTGCTTTCGCTTTGATATATACTTGTTTCTTGCTTATTATGCTGAAGATTTGAGTTGCTTGTTCTCGAAATCGTGGAACCTCTAATCTAGGAATGGGCTAGAGGAATGTCAAGAGCATGATTTTATTTTCTTGAAACAATTAGAGCTTTATCATCAAGTAGATCTCTTCAAGCCTTTCATTGGGTTCTCTATGTGGACCTCACATTAGAAAGAAGCTAGGAAGCATGGACACTTCATAAAACGTTGGGTGTAGGCGTCGGTGCTATCATATCGTGTCCATGTCATACTCGTGCAATCCAACATTTGAAAGAAATTGCACTCACAGAGTCAGATTGTGTGAATTCAAGTGTTTAGTTGTTGGATGCTCTGGTTATCATCACCATATGTGAATCATGATACCTTGTTTTTTTAATTTTTATTAAAATATTTACACGGTCAACATTGAGATTTTATTGTTGCTCAACCAATGTTTAGGTAAGTGATAAACTAGAAAAGTTGAGCTACTATTGTTGATAGAAGAGCTACATTATGAGATTTGAAACTTTAACCGAAAGTGGGAGTCCATAAATTTTTTTTTTTTAAAGATTTTGGATACTGATCCAACATTGACTAGTACGGTTTATTATAAGGGTTTTTTCCCCTTGCATATAGGTCCCTTGATTCTAATATATTTTTAAATTATACCCCTAAATCTCAGTAATTGCTTTAAAGTCCTCCAAATCAACATAAATAGAGTTATGATTCCCCCTCCACAAAAATTAACCCAACCCCAATGGTTAGATGTTTAAAAGAACAAGTTTGTCTCCTACTATACTCCTTCCCCTTTCTTACCGACCCCATAAATCCCCTTCCCTTCCTCTCTCATCCATGCCCCTCTCTAACACTAACTATGCCCTCTATCACACTCACTATCATTGAACAACCTCCCTTACCTCCTTCACCTCCCTCGACCCCAACACCTCCCTTCTCTCTCTCTCTCACACACACACACACAAAGAGATACTAACCATATCCATTGTCTTCAATCTTAGCCACTTTGGACGAGATTCTGACATTGAAGAATGAACATAATTGAAGACAAACTTAGAAGGAATTACAGCAAGACAATGGAATTCCTAACGGCACAAGATTATATTGAAAAGTGAAAACAAACCCTAATGATTCATTGGGTGGGATGGCGGATCCCCTTATCTCAGTAGGCTCTATTGCTGGGTAGTTGGAGACGAAACTTTAAGTAGAGGTGATCAATCATGGTGAATTCGGATGAGACCTTGGGTCAACTGTGTCGCAGGACAAATGTAGACCAGTTTTCGGTGTGTCGTATCTCGCTCGCATCTGGTCAATCCGTACACACGTTATGTAAATAAATCTCTCTTTTTTTCGTTATGAGTATATTGTTTATGAGAGAGGGACTAAAAGACTATATATTGGCTATGTTAAACTCTTTCTTAAGATCTCATTTAATTTACTTTGAACTCTTAACTAGTGTAGCATATAACCAGTGTAGAGCAACCATTTCAACAAAAAACAGAAGGAACCATTTCAACAAACATCAAAGGAGCACCAAATAATAAATACATGCAAATTAAATCCTTACATGGAGGAGCATGCTAACAATGTCAATAATCAAAAAATGATTTTAGAATACCTGAAGCCCAAAGGCATTTGCGTTCAGGCCAAGCTTCCTTTGAGAAGAATAAGGCAGCAAGAGATTATTTGGGGGTATTCTTCCACATCGATCATCAGTTCTTCCTATATAATGAAAGGGACATGCACGCAGGAAGAGTCGGAGCTTAGTAGGACTCATCTATTGTTGTCATTCTATTTGAAGTTAATACAACTTTTATCGCTCAATTTGAATTTGGATTCCCCATTGTAATAGCTAGAGGATGTCCTTGAGTGAATTATGGAGGATTTACATCGTAGACATCTATTATCCTCCATCAAATCTATCGTCTCCTTCAAATAGAGAATAAAGTTTGCAATTTACACATGCTGGAAGGGATCTACAGGCGTAGCAGTCATTCCAAGATTTCAGGGAAGTGTCGATATTTGGCTGCAGTTGGGAGGAAGGAGGTCAGACTGCCGAGGAAGAGGAGGGAGGCACTACCATGTAGATATTTTTAGCATCCATATCGATCTGGCAAAGTAAGGAAAAAAGGTCATAAAGCTATAATTTTTTTAAGATTAACAGAATATTTCCAGGGCCGACATTGAGCTCATGGAGACCCGAGACGAACTTCCGAAATAGGGTCCTATATATAATGTGAAAAAAATAGTAAAATAAAAAAATATGACAATAAATTTGTTGCCACCGAGATTTGAACTAATGACCTCTAGTATGTAAGGCTAACATGATAACCACTACACCACAACACTTTTGAGTTAAGAGTGGCCCATATTACATCCTTAATTTCTTATTATTAGATATGTCCGTGTTGGTGCCCCTATAATCTTTGGGCCCTGGACCATCGTCCAGCTTGCCTTGGGCCAAGGACTCCTCTGAATATTACCATTTCAAATTGGTTAACTTAACCGGAAGGAGCTATAACTCTATCAATTTAGGGGACTTTTAAGTAATTCATGAGATTTATGGGGCTTTTTTCAAAATATAGTAGATTTAAGGGACTTATATGTAAAAAAAACCTTAAGTTCGTCCAATACTAGTTTATCAGAAAGAAGCTTTTAAAAATCTTTTTGTGATTTTACGATTATTTCATACATCGAAATCGCTTTCAAATTTGTGTTCTATGTGTCAAATTATCCAATGTGATGACTTCTATCTTATCTGTTACCTTCTTACTTTGGGATGTGTTACGAACTTATCCAAAAATATGTAAATGATTCCATCATCTTAACCACAAACACCAACTACTTTACTTCTTACCTTGACATTTCAAACAATTTTAAGAAACATAATATGTTCCCCCCCCTTGAATTTTTCAAAAGTCTGCAACTTTATTCGAAATAACTAATAATGGTAAATATGTCTATAAAGTGCTTCAGTGACATGTGAATGGATGCTGGAGATTTCAATTTTAAAAGGACTAAGTTACCTAATTGGTGCAATCAAACTACAAAAGTTGGGGGTTTAAGTAGTTCATGAAGTTACTGATTTTAGCTATTATGGTTTGCGGCTTACCCACTAATATGAACAAAGTTTTTTTTTTTTCCTCTCTTTTTGTCCTTTTTTAGATTCATAGAAGGAATGCGTAGACAGCGGCAGCAGCAAGAAAGTTTCTCTGCTATCCATACACTTCAGGTGGTCCTTACATCTCCTGCTCCACCAAATATCTAGTTATACTGGCCCTTGGAATGTATAACAAAATCTAGCCTCCGAAAGAGTGGAACATGCTAGTCCTCTGAAGTTCATCTCTGTATCATCCTGTACTGAGGTTGAGGTGTTTGCTGTATTTGTCTATGTGTGAGAAGATAACCATCTCTGTGTGAGAAGATAACCGACACAATGGGCAGCGGGCTTTTGTTTCTATATCTTTCTCTTGACAACCATATTTTACAAATCATCCTCTATATTTTGCTTTCTTTGACATTTCATAGGCTTATAGTTAACTGTCCGTTGTGGTTGTTTCATAATATAGCTCTCAAAATACTGTTCATCGCATACTTTTATGTCCTCACTAATTTTGTTAAATACTTTATTAGATTAGATTTTGATTCCTTTGAATCGTGTCATGACACAATTAAGGGATTGTTTGGTTGCAGGGGATATATAATTTTTTAGAAATCGGCCAAATTTTTTGTCATTTGGTTGTCAGAAAAGTTAAAATTGTCATTCCTACCGAGAATTTCAGTTGTACAAAATTTGGGAATCTAAATTCATTCACAAAACGTGAAATAAATTCTTGGAATCCACATGATATTTGGTATCATTATATGAAACAATTCTCATCTACCAGATGAAAAAAATTGGAATTGCAATTCTAAGAATTTCATTTCCATAAAAGTTTTTCCGGAAATGGCATTTAATGCAACCAAACATGTCCTAGCGGAAAATTTCTTTTGGATGTAAAGTAATTGATTCTGTTTCAGATCTGTTTTGTTGGAATTGGTTTGCACTATGATATGTGTTGATGCTTTGATATTTTTTTTTTCTTTTAGTAAATATTATGGCCTATCTAAGGTCTAGTTTGGTAAATAATTTCAACCGCTTTTGTACGTAGAAAGCGGCAACACGGGCACCAAACATAATTTGTTTGCCATTTTGGGGTAGTTTGGTTTTCCTTTCAAATTGAGTGTTTGTCGTTTTTGTCGGCATCTTGGCGACAACGGCTCTTGTTTTGGCCATAGAAAAAACGGATGAAAATGCTCGAGGATGTACCGGCTGTCGTTTTTCATTTGAAATAAAACTTTTGTGATTTCAAATGGAAACCTAAGTGATACTTTGTCAAGATGCTGGCAAAAACGACAAATACTCCATTTCAAACGGAATCCAAACTAGCCGTAGGTAAAACTTCATCTCACCTAGTGACTCAGTGACATGACGAACTTCTACTCCATTATCTCGTAATTCAGCTATTCTAGGGCTGAAATTTAAGTTGTTGTATTAAGAGGGAAAAAATATTATGGGCCCCACAGAGTAACCCTTTTGTCAGAAGAAAAAAAATGAAAGAAAGCAGCAGCAGCAGCCGTATCTTGTTTTCTTGCCGAAAAAGCAAGGACGGGGAATACAGCCCGGGCCAACCTATGTGGGACTTTCCCCTTTCTTGTCTCTTCCCACTTTGCACCTATGTGCACTCACACACATGTGATACCGAGCCCATATGTCAGCCACTATTCCTCACAGCCACTTCCTTCCTGCTTACAGCACCCAATCAAATGATGCCACATGTCTTAGGGCACATCTTTTGAGATCACATACATATCAGCGATATTCTCTCAGAATTTGGATGTTCTATTTTGGACAAAAATTTTTGTTAGCAATTACGATTCTGCCCCAAATCCTAAGTATTTATATATTGTTTCAAAGAGTATTAAAGGTAATATACATGATTCAGGTTAGAGCATTAATCGTATATATTATTTGTGGAAAAATGCTGATAATATGTAATCATAATCAATGTTCTTGTATTTAATAATGATAGATTAATGTTTCAATGAGATTAAGTGTGTGTTACCGTTTGTCTTGTTTCTTTTTATGTGAAGTGATATAAGATATGATACCTTCGAAATGGTATATAAATACTTGGCCTTTCAGGCAGAATCATAATTTCTATGATTTTATAAATATTATTGCCCAAAATAGACCCCAAAATCTCGAGAGAATCTCTCCTAATATGTGCAGGATCACAAAACAATGTGCCCTAGGACACATGGCGCCATTTGATTAGCTATTGGAGGATAGCGTGGTAAGGAGTATTGGCTCACATATGGGCCCGACATCACATGGACGTGCACATGGGTGCAAAGTGGGAAGGGGGGGGGGGGGGGGGGGGGGGGGGGGGGAGAGATAGGAGGGCATTCCATGTCCTTTCCTTTTTGCGGGAAAACAAGACGTTGAGGATGTTGTGCAGGGACATACTATGAGTTGAACAACATTGTCTCGACAGAGTACATGCAATGAGCGAATGGAGTATTACGACATATTTATAAATCCATATATGTGGTCAAGCTAATGCTTGGTCACCGAGCCAAGAAGATGAAGTGAACCGATAAGGGGGTTCAACCCATTGACCGGATGATGGATCAACTTGACTGGTTAATTGTATGATATATCATCTTGAGTGGGTGATAGTGATCAACTTTAGTGAATGGATCAGGCCAAATACTACGATATAAAAGCACTGTAAAGACCAGTTTTAAGTCTCAGGCACGTGTTTTACGCCTCATGGGCGTGTCTTTTTAGTGGCACCAATATGGGGTTCAACCCAATGCAAATATGGGGGTTCAACCCAATGCGTTGGGTCATAAAGTGTCGCGTCAAACCAAAGACTATCACGAAGTGAGCCGTAAAGACTACTTTAAAGTCTCATGGACGTGTTTAAACAAGGTTCACAATATCAGTATCGGACCCTTCCTATGAGTGTCGGGATCAGCGGTATCGACAATTTCAGATTGGTGTATCAGATTTTTTTTTTTTGGTATCGGAAAGCAAATAATTATTTATGTTATTAAAAATTTGGAAAAAAAATGTTATACATTTAGGTATAATTTTAAGTATTTTCTATGTTTTTTCTAGTAGTTTTGAAAAAGAATGAAATAATAGTCAACCTTGTTAATTGGTTTACCTGTTATAAATAAGTTTTCATTTATATTCTTTTACACCTTTACTGATTGTCTTTTTCGTTCCGTTTTCTCTGCCGAATTGATTGGGAAAGTGACCCCAACGTCAATATCGGTCAATATCAGATCGGGACATGCCCAATCATATCGGTATCGGCAGTATCGACTGATACTGTAAACTATGGTTTTAAACCTTACGGGCATGTCTTTACCGTTGGGGTGAGTTTAAAGTAACAAGGACGTGTTTTAAGCCACGCCACTCTGGCAGATGGAAATCACTAAAGACGTGTTTTATGCCTCTTGAGCTTGTATCTTTAGTGGTGAGTTCATTTTTTATTTAAATGTGACATTGTTTGAGCCTTGACCTTCCCAAAAGTGTGAGATGTGACTTGAGCCGAGCCTTAGCCCTCCCTAAGTGGAATGTGGATTAGATTGAGGATGAGCTCTCTCCAAGTGAAATGTGAGTAGGATTGGGCAATGGCCCTCCCAAGTGAAGTGTGTATTGGTTTGGCCTATGATCCTCTCCAAAAGTGAAACATGTGTTGGTTTGGGTAATGACCCTCCCCCAAAAGTCAAGCATGCCTTGGTTCGAGTTTTGACCCTCCCTAAAAGTGAAGTGAATGTGTTGGTTGGGTAATGACCCTCTCCAAAAGTTAAGCATTTTTTTTAGCAATGAAGCAACATTTTTTTTTAAAAATCTGCGAAGGCACTTTATTTTCCATGCAAACAAAAATGTGAAGAAGAATATTTTTTGCATGAAGAATCATTTTCAAAAGCAACACATATAGGTGTATGCTATAAATGTACCCTCTTTCGAGGGTGAGACAGTCTCTTGCTGTATGTGGCAAGGTACTTCATACTAACATGTTTCTATACACAATCGTGGTAGCATCCTAATCTTGATAGTGTGTGTCGGACCCTACATGAAGGGACATACCAATCACCTGAGCTAGGGAACAAGGCTAACCTAGAATGAAATGTACTAACCTAGACACTCAAACTAAGGTGTAAACTAAAGCTCTAAGGCATGACAAGCAATCGTGCGTGTAGTGTGAAGGTGGAGTGGACCGAGAGGGGTCTACATTAGGACCAACTTCCTATTGTTTTCCTCCTATAACATGAGATGCTAACATGTTAGGGATCTTCCTTTCGAGGATTTTTTTTCCATATAACTTTATTTGGGTACAACCCTTTGGCTTAGAGGCTCTTTTTACCATGCCATGGATTTTTTGCCCTTTTTTTTTTTACTTTAGGCTAACCCCTACAATAATGACTAATGTGAAAAAACCCACGCCAAAAGATTGACCACTAAGTCGTTAGTCCCTCTATAGCACTAAACAATCATACCGACTCGTGTGAGTGCATATGCTAAGATGATATACCCTATGGTGTCATGTCTCTGACTTGGTTTTGCCTATCAGTACAAGCGTTAAGTCATATCCAACTAGGGTCATCTCACAGCCTCACCTAGGTGGCAAGTGTGATCCAATGTATCGGTGCATAACCTACTCTATCGATAGAAGAATGCTACCTCAGACGAGTACAAAACATGAAAGCATAGTGTTCGAGGTCGACTAATCAGAAAGTCAGCCTCCCTCGATACACAACAGTTCTTTTTCTTAAGTAGGGTGATACATTATGCATGTTGTTATATAGTCCTTGCTAGGATTGCATTGTACAAGTTAATATATCATGTATGGACATGTACGGGAAAATGGTGTTCTAATTGGTGATCTTGTATTGTGGCGTGTCCTGTAGGCAACTTGTATATAATTAGGATTTGTCTTTATATACAATCAGGTTAAAGATTATTGTCAATAATGTTATATGCAGGGTGTGGAGGTTTAAGGCACTTAGGTAACTGTGAACAACATTAGATAAAATCATAAAATGGTCTAGGTTGTTAATGCATTTTTCATTTGGTGAACTTGATCCTGTGTTTTTCATGTCCTTCTCATTCTCCTTTTGAATCCTCCATTCTCTTATTCCTTTTGATAAAAGACCACTTCTTTTCTCTTTTCCCTTTTGTAGGACAAGCTGATACTAGATGAAGGTGGAGCCAGAAAAGGTGATTTAACTGAGATTTTATACCATTTTTTGGTATGTCAAATGAATCATTCCATCAATAGCTCAATAGGGAAGTCCTTATGGAAGCGAGGGTGATAAATGTCTAATAATGTGAATTACAATTTTGACTCCATGGTTACTTAATAAGGTTTTAATTGAATGATTTATTCTTTTGTCTTCTTTCTACTATAAACTTATGTTTGTTATAATAATCAAACTTTGAACTATATGTTAGCTATGTGGAAACAATTATGTCCACTGTAGTCGGTATAATTTCTGGTTGAATTATGTATTCAGTATGTTGTACTTCGTGATCATTCGTTGCTATACGTTGGTAAATGGCTAACTGACTCAAAGTAACCACCGTGCTACTGTGGGTATCTGTTGCACTCGTTCGCAAAGCAAAGTTTAAGTCATGCATCTTTGAGTTAGTCTAACCTACAGCCTGCACGCTAGCATTTCTAGGCATGTTACTATAGCAGTGATTGTCATTCCTTTAAAAAACTTCATATATGTGCATTGTTCATTAGGATTGGTTCCCTCACCATTTACTATATCTATAAGCTTTCTTATATCATCTGGTGTCTAACAATATGTTTGTTGCATTTATGTTTTTGACTAAATGTTATTATTGAATTTCACTATGCATCCCATGCTATTTTATACTGATATTCTACATTCAACCAGCTAGGAAAGATGATGTGTGACAACGTATGTTGGGTGTAGCAAAACTTATGATACTCGAGTTGTATTAGTCATTCCTTCTCTACATTATAGGTCTGCTGGGTAAGATTGAGGAAAACGATTGGCAATAATGTCTCTCTTTTCCACAAACTAGTTGATTCGGATGCAAGTCTTGACTCTTGAACGATTTTTTTAAGATGTAAAAATTTGAATTAGCTGAAGAGATGAACTAATTTATTTCTAGACGTCACCGTGAACATGTTCTCGAAATTGTATATTGTACACTTGTCAATATTTATTATGATTGGTACCGTTGATGTCTTCACTTTCTAGACACAGTTCCTGATAAGAATCAAGTACGAATGTGGTTTATCTCTGGCATCAAGTTGGACGGCTTGCTTGCTGATAGTGATTGATGTGGAACCTCCTAATTCTGTCATTTTCTCAAGTCCACACATCTGTAACCTGTTATAACGAGAAGCTCAATGTTTGTTTCAGTCATCTTAAAATGATGTTCCATGCTTACCTGTAGATTTTGTGTTTCTGTATGGTACAAATGTTTTCAAATAAGTTGGCCAATCACCTATGTTGCACAAATATGGATACGGATAAGGACACGATATGGGTATTGTACTGGCATATTCAAATAGATTCAGCTTAATATAATCACCTATGTTGCATGAATACGGGCACATTTTTCCCGTGTCCGTGCAACATAGCTGATCACTTCCACTCAAGGTTGTTAAAGGCGCAAGGCGCACTCGAGGCGCAAATGGTCCATATCGTCCAAGCGATGCAAGGCGCATGCATATATATATATATATATATATATATATATATATATATATATATATATATTTGGAACTAGGTAAATTGTTTTCTGGAATCGCTCCCACTGGGATTCGAACTCCTGACCACTTGGGCCGCATGCATCTCTCTTAACCACTAGGCTAGAGGTCATTTGCTATATATATATATATATATATATATTCCTTTCCTGAAGCAATATTATTGAGGCACGCCTTAACAGTATCCAGCGCCTAGGGAAAAGGAGCGTCTTTGGCGCGCCTAGAGGATTGTGCCTCGCCTCGAGGCTACTAAGGCCCTGCACCTGCGTCTAGGGCCTAGGCGCGCCTTTGATAACACTGCTTCCACTTGCTCTTTTACTCATTGAGCCCTTGGCTCATTTGATTAATTCCTTATACTAAAGGGAGATGAACCGAAATTCACTTAAAGATTCTTGTAGTTGTAGAAGAGATACTTGACTACATATACTGTTGGTGAAAACTATCCACCTTAGTGTTGCAGATGCTCACATAAGCACTTTTCTGTTGTCATGCTGAGCTATGTAAAGGGTGTGTTGCTGCACACCTTTAAGTCAACAATATCTTCTCTCTTCGGTCTCCAGGATCTACCATGAGCCCTACACCTTAGAAGCCATAAACTCCTACAAGGTCAACAAATCTCAGTAAGAACCTCGATTCGGCGGTTCTCAGGGAGCTCGCTTCCCCGACGATGGGAGCACGTTTCACTGACGACACGGTGCTTCCCATAATATGACCATAGTTTTGAAAGATGACATAAATTTTGTGAAGAAAGTTAGAAGATTTTTAATACGTTTATCAAAGTACTAAGAAACTAAAGATTATTTACCTTGACATCATAAAAAATCAACATGTGAATGATCTCTCTGTAACTTTGAACTAAATTTTATAAATAATAAATATAAGCTTTGATAACAGTAAAAAATAAACATTAATTTTTTATTAGCGCACGCTCCCATCACGTTCCCAACTTTAGACTCTTCTAAGTAGTTGCGTTCCCCGTTCCTGCTCCCGCCCCCGCTTTCGTCCCCGCTTACGCTTCTGGCTTCTATGCCCTAGACTGTGGTGTACACAGGCCTGGCTGGAAGATTTTTCTTCTGGTTCACATTTGTAGTATGTCATATGTGGGTGACTATTCAAGTTCCTAATCTCGAGTTAAAAAGGTGGCTACTCAAGTTCCTAATCTTGAGTTAAAATATCTTCTAAGTAATTAGATTTCCGTAACATTGGTGGAATTCATTCCTTAAGCTGGAAAGACATTGTGTTATAGGAAGATGACACACAGAAAGAGTTCTCATATTTTAGATAACTAATTTTAGTTGAATGATAATGTTTGAAAAGTCTATGTATATTCTGATATATAGAAAGGTTTATCTGCGTACTGATATAAGTTGTGTATTCAACCAGCTGGCAGTGATGACATATGAAGAATATCAGAGTGGATTCAAGCAAAAATTTGTTTAAATACTCTGCATTTGTAGGCAATGATAACTCGATCTACTATCTCAAGTACTTAATTTGGTTTGGGGACCAATCTGCTAATCAAGGCAGTAGGTATTATGTCTGTCTTCATGTTCTATGCACTTTGATATCCCACTTTTCTTTATTTTTCGGTCCTTTTGGATTTAGTATTAAACTTCAAGAGACTGTAATTAGAAAGAAAAATCTAGGAGACGTGTATTGGATAAATAATATTCTTGTAGCTTAATTCTCTTGTTTGAGCTATACCATGTCTGATCCTATTCCTTGCGAGTGATTGAAATTATTTTTAAGTCACCATTAATGCTTCCTGTTGTTTTTATTACTTTGCCAGTTAACCACACCACACGTTGGCATGCACAGAAAGAGGGTTTTTTGCACGTTCCCTTGATGCCCCAATTATTTTCTTTTGGTCGTCCGGTTTCATAATCTATGCTCCAGTGTCCAGTTTCATAATCTATGCTCCAGTTTTTAACCCAAAGATACTTTTCAGCTTCCTTATTTCTCAGTATTTTGATTATAAGTAGAATTTGTAAACTCAAGTTATAGGCAAGGTTTAACTTGTCTACTAGATGAATCAACCACAGCCGAGAAACCAAACACCATCATTTAACGACATATGTACTTCTAAGACAGGACTGGTCACTGGTTCGTGAATTGCCTGCTCTACAAAATCTTTGGGTATTAGGTTTACCTCCTCATTTTTGCTTGTATGAAATTCTGCAATAACAAGTTCTTGATCCTTTTAAGCATGTTATAGCCTTGTTAGTAAGCATCATAGCATTCTTGATCCTTTTTAACTTTATAACCTTCTTGGTCAACGTCATTAGCCTTTCTAGTTCTACTCTCCTCTCCTTGTTGACTGTCTTAGTTACTACTTCCTGGTGTCATCTTGACAGTTTTATTTCGGTCTCAGCATCTGATCATGAGCTGTTATATTAGATTGTTGAGTTATTTGTATTTATCCCATAAGTTTATATAGTTGTATTCATTTCTAAGTTGATGTGGCAATCTGTTGTTGATACTATTACAGGAGACCCATAGGTTTATTTGGCTAAAGATGAGACACAAACATTATACTAATTTTATGAAAACACTAAACTTGGAGTCTGTTCAATAGTTAGTCTTTTAGACTTGTTTTTATGTGGGAAACTCTATTCCCTAAAGAGAACTACTCTTTCAGGAATAATGTCGGGCTCCTGATTGTTGAGTTGTGGGAGCACAGCGCTACAATTTTTGAGTTGGAAGAAATTAATGGACAACATAAATGTAGCTATATCAAATACTGTTGGAACTACAAGCTTATCATGTCCATTTTTGGTTTCTCTTTGTTTTCTTTTGTGTTAATGAATTTCTGAAGTTGGAATGTGTACTCCCTTGACTTCTGTTCACTTGACCCGAATAAAACTGCAAATTCTATCATAGACATCTGTTCTAAAACATTCAGATGGACCTGATCTTTCCTGCAATTGCTTCAGTGAGTTACCTGCAAATGCCTAATCGTTTGTTTGTAATTACTAAACAGAAATCGAATTAGTCAAAGAATTGCAGTTTGCTGGAAAATAGTAGTGTTGTTGTCGGTGTTGCTTCATGTTAGGTTGAAAAGAGTGGTTATGGAGAAGGAAGAGTTTAGAGAAAGTGAGATATATAGTGGCAAGCTTAGATGTTGTTACATACAACTAGGTTTCCCGAGAAACCAGCTATCCGAGTCTCTTATCGAGTATGTTTCATTTACCCATCTGTTAGTATATGCCTCGAACGACTGTTTGGATAGTCTTGGTTCAATTGACTGCATCATTAGTTTCAATTGTTCATGGAGTTATGTCGTAAGGTTATAGCGGTAACCTCGCTCAACTGACTACTATCCAGGCTGGATAATCTCTCGTGTTGGTGGTGGCGATTCTATGCCAAGTCTCATCTTTTCGAATGGATTTGATGCTTGCCTAATAGCAAGTTCTGCCATCTGCAGAGTTGTTTCATCAAAATTTTCTCATAACTGTTTTACTGCTTGGAGAATGAACAAGTCACAAGTCCAGTTCTTCATATCCTGGAATGTTTCTCCAGAGTTGGTTTGAACAAATCCCAAAATTTTCTCATAACTGGTTTACTACTTAAAAAGAAATATTCATATATTATGTTATCCTCAAAAATTTACATCTCCAACCCATCAATCCTCAAATAATAAACAACCATTATTTACTTCTACATAAATTCATTTCTTCACAACTATTTAATATAATTATATATATTAATGTTATATTATTAATATTATTTATCGAGATAATATTATATTATTTTATATTGTTGATATTATTTTATAATATTTATAGAACTCCAACCTACTAAAATTTTTACTATAAAAAACGTTGCATACTACCACTCATTTCACCATCCACCTCATCATCCAAATTTCTTTCATTATTTTCGCACACAAATGAAAATTACGATGTTAGATTTGGATTCCTTCAAAAAATTCAAATGAACGTAAATATTGGGAATCCATGAAAAATAAAATTATGAAAAATTTTCGGTTCGTGATGATCTGGCTCGACAATCATTTATTGACACTTCTCACGGTAATTTTAATACATTAGGATACTTTCAAGGTGGATCTTCTGATGACTTCGATACTACTAATTTTAGTAGATTTGGTCCCTTTCAAGGATGATACATTGGAAATGGGGATGATTTACCACCGTTTTAAAAGTGTTTTAGACTATTTTAATTTTAATGGTGTTGCAATGCTTTAAGCTTTTTTTTAATTTCAATGTTATTGTAACATTTAGACTGGTTATTATCAATGTTGTTGTTGGTGGTGTTACTTTAAATTTCGATGTACTTGTTTATGTTTTGTAAGACGGATGTATTTAATTTTAGAAAGTTTGATGTTATTCTATTAGTTTCTGCCAAATTATTTAAATATTATTTTATTAATCAAATAAATCTAATAAACAAAAGAATAATACTAATAACAAATATATTCAATATTAGATTCTACTGGAAGATCTCAACAAAGGATTTTTAATGGTATAATTATTATATTATTTAAATTTATAAATTTAAAAATACGGTAAGTTAATTAAGTTTGATGTTTAAAAATATGTATGATATATTAGTAATTAGTTACAATTTGAAGGATAAAATAGTCATGAATGGTAAACCTTCAAATTTGAGGATTAAACATCCTTCCCTCAAAAAAATTGAAGAAATTACCTCAATTTGAGGGTGGGTTAGAGATGGTTTTTGAGAAAATTCCTTCAATTAGGCATTTGAGGAGCATAGTTGGAGACGAGTAGTATTGTGGAAGAAGTTGATGTTCACCAAATGTAAAAGAATGTATGCCTCTTCAGCAGAAGGTGGAGCCTTCGCAAGTGAAGGAGATGATGGGAAGTATAAGTTACTAAGCACAAAAAATGAGTAGGGGAATTAGAACCATAGTTTGCAGTATCGACTGATACCGATACGATTTGGTATGTTCCAATTTGATACCGATCGATACAGACATTGGGGGTCTCTTTTTCAGTCGATTCGACAAAGAAAAAATTGAACGAAGAAGACCAATTAGAATGGTGTAAAAACATAGTAAGGTCGTAAAAGCATGTAAAAGAAAAAAGAAAATATATATCGTAATAAGGTTGACTACTATTTCATTTAATTTCAAAACTACTAGAAACAACACAGAAAATACTTAAAATTATGCCTATATATATTAAAAAAAATCTTAATTTTAATAATTATTTGCTTTCTGATACCGAAAAATTCGATATTCCGATTCGAAACTGTTGATACCGATACTCATAGAAATGGTGTGATACTGATATTAGAATACATGTAAATAGAATAAATGGTCTGATACTAATATTAGAAATGGTCAGATACTGATATTAGAATACATGTAAATGTAGTGTCCAGAATATACTACTGTGGATTTAGAGAATGCATAGTCATCGATCATTGGTAGGCATCAAAGGCAATGTGATAAACTTTTGAGAAACAAGGAGAAACTTCACCAGATCAATGGGACCTGCCACGTGTCCTCAGTTTCGTGTCCCCCAGCTGTCTGTGTAGCAGGACTGTCCATTTGGGGAAATGGGTGAAATCCTATAAATATGGGATTGCCTCTCTTCAGGAAGGATTTTGTTTTTCCTTTCCTTTCCCTAGCTTTCTACCATACTAAACACATCCCTAAGAAGGAAATCAGGGAAATGTATTAACATGGCTAAATAAGTTAGCAAGTTTTTGGGGCAGTTTAGAAGATTTTTGGTTCGTTAGGTGAGAGCTTCAGCCAGTACTGGCCTATTTTAGGCCATTAGAAACCTAAAACTTGCACAATGTAGTAGATCGATGTTGAAGGTGACAAACAGAAAATTGTCAAGTCCTAATACAAAAGGAAAATGCTTTGTTGCCCACTGACTTGGACCTCAATCCTGACCCACGGGTCACGTGTCGCCATCCGACTGCCCTACTAACTTCCGGCTCCATCCGCCCCACTGTCCAATTAGAAGACGACACGTGGCCCGCAAGCCAGGACTACGGTCCAAGCCCGCGGGCGACGTAGCTCCGCCCAATACAAAATAGCTGGCATTGGCCCATTTTTTAAACAGTCATGCTACACAGACCGCTTGTGAACTACGCACGAAACCGATGACACGTTATGGGCCCCATTGGTTCGGACCTGGACCACGACGTTAGTGGGGGACTCAGGTTTAGTGGGTCCCAGCCCGAACCATGGAGGGCCGTCACGTGCTCTCGATTTTGCATGCACGTCCCCCTGGTTGGTTCGTTGGAAATTATTCTGTTTTAAAGCTTTGATCTTTGCGGTTTGTAGTATGGGTCTCCATACCAATCCATACAGCCGATACAATTTGGCAGATCCTGATTCAATATCGATCGATACGATACTTGACCGATACCGATGTTAGAAGGAGATCTCTTTTCCAATCAATTCCGCACCCAAAAAAAAAAAGAAGACCAATTAGCAAAGGTGTAAAAAACAAGAACTGTTGAAACAGCAACATACTTGCTCATATCTTTGTTCACTGGTATCTCGCGTTGAGTCGAGTCCACCTCGACCCCAGGCACAAATAAAATAATACAATTTAATATGAGAACTGCTTCAGAATTGTTTCCTTTATCCAATCAGTCGCCAACCAACTTACTATCAAACTGTTCCTTAAAAATGTTCTCAGCCAAATCTCCTTCATTTGCTTCACAGTTCGACTGCCGGCCTTCAATTCAATGAAGATGAATAAACATCAGCAACTTTTGCACTTTGCACATAATGTTCAAAATATATGTGAAAATTGCAAATCAGATGAAGCACAAGCAAGAACAATGTCCGATTACTCGCAAATACCATGCAGTTTACGAAAACAAAACCATACTAACAATGAAAATACTAGAAACTTCAATGAACTACAACCCGACGACTAAGAATGTAGAGAAATCTAGTTCCATAACGGATAATTACATTGTACCAAAAAATTGTTGAAATGAGCTCTAACACTAAACAGATGAGACGGTGAAGATCAGACGATAACCCCCAGCATAGAACGACTAGATGTACAAATAATGTACGACCTCCCCCTATAGCTTGAACTCAAAACTGCTCTTGACCTGTAACATCTTTTCTTCATTAGTAAGGATTTGAACTGACAAAAAAAAAAACATACCGACGCAAAAAATGCTTATAGAAATAGCTTTTATCAACTTAACATAGCATGCCAAAATTCCAGAAAAGTTAACCTAACAATGATGAGAAAATTCCTACAAATCTGTTAATATGCGACGAGCATTAGCTAAAACCATTTGATCAACATGATGTTGACTTCTTTCAACATTAAACAAACACAAGCTTCAAGAGTCCAACGCTTTTTAATGGATAAGTAGGGTTCCAAGCGTAACATCACAGACATCAAATCTACAACACCTAACCCATCAAATTAATGGTTGTCAAGGGATGGAGTCATGCAGAGTAATAAGGCGCCACATGCTAATTGTATCCTCCATTCCCTGTCATGATGACAGCTGCCAAGGGAAATGAAAACCACGACAAGCCATTTTTAGCACATTAATGAAAAACTATTCTTGAGAATTAGATGATCCCACAGACCATATTTTGTTGAATAAGCTCAGATTCTGCTTAGCCAAACTAAATACACATCTCAACCCCGCATCGCTGCACATGCCTAGGAATTTGAACAATCAGACCACAGACTTCAACCTAATTTGCACTGGCATGCATCAGTAGGTGTTATTTTATTCATCACTTATGCATTGGCATGTAGCACTCAATATATCATATAACTCGTGAATTGTTAGCTAATATGGTCGTATTGTACTTATTGACTTTGTAGCCATTGGTGTTGCTTTGATATTTCCATACATTTCACATTTATGAAGACTAAACTTATGCAACAGAACTCCATAATCTAATATTTGGTTATACTACTTCCCACTGCATCATGATTGCTCCCACTCTGCGTAAGTTAAAATTCTTGTTGCACAGACACGAACAAGATACGACGCATGATACAGTTTTTGGTGGTTCTATACATTTATTTCGTCTACTTATTCTGTGTCTGCCACACATCTGGCAGACACAGATCAGAATTCAGATCATATGCTTCTAGGTTAGAATACTTCTACTCTTTGGCAAAATAGTTGAAGCCAAGTTCAAATAGCTAAAAATGAACAAAGAAGTTTCTTCATCAAGTGGTTCAACAAAACAAGTATTGCAGTCCATACCTAAAGGCTGTACCACCATAATCTCTAACGAAGAACTTAGAGATATCTCTCTCCAAGAGGGGGAGAGAGAGAGAGAGACTGCAGCAGTTGACCAGCTCTCAAATCATCAGAACCAAGATGAGGAGCCTTTTAAAACCTTCCTTCACATGTAAAACTGTAGAATCGGGGAGAAATCCATCTTAAAATTTCAAAGGTAAACTGGTGGAAGGTAAAATAACAGGGTAATACAACTTTAAGGCTCAGATAAATGACATCAACGTATGATTTCTGTATACCTTTATTTTTGCATACTTGCTACCTCGTGATTCTCCGACATGATTTTTGTTTCCAACAACGAAACAATAGAACATTACGTTTGTCTAACTACTCCTTTAATCTCTCTCTAGTGAGCTAACGAGTTAGCTCCTCTAACATTCCATGTCAAAACTGACATTAGTGACAGTTTGATCGACCTTTCTGACTGCCCAAGCTCACTACCAGGTCACTAGTGAGCTCTGTCTACAAGCCATGCTCCCCCTCATTCTCTGGGTCTTGGTTCGTAGCTGTTTCCAGCATCGACCGCTAGTTAGGATTGTCCTGACTCAAAGGTGTTGTCCCTGTGGTCGTGGTTGGTCTATCGGTTGTCCCCGATCCCACAACAGTTGTCACTGTCGCTTTCTTTTTCCAAGAGTAGTTCTTAACCGTCCTTGCTTGTCCGTGAGTTGTATCAGGCTCCTGTCTGGTCTCCCGTGTTTGCCTTCTTGTCCTCATCGCATGCTGGGCACCGTATGGGACCATTCTTCCATCCGGCTCCTCTGGACGCCTCTCCCATGTCTCCGGTATGGGGCGTTTGCCCAGAATTCCACCCCCGTGGGATGTCTCTCCTACCGCCACCACCATCGCCAGCGCATCCACTGTGGAAACCCTCGCTGTCGGCTCCGAGTCTTCCGTCATCTCCATCTCAGGTTGGACAATGGCATGGTTGTCACCCTCCTCCATGTTTGTATCCCTTCCCTCTCGCAAATTCTCTTCTGGTTGTTGATCGACTGCCTCGTTGTCCACTGCTGGAACTGGACAGCCTACTCACATGACCAAAGCATTGACATCTGTTGCATACCGGGGGCACCCATTCATACTCCACCATTTGTGAACAAATTTTGCCTGATGGTAGCTAATATATATATATATATATATATATATATATATATATATATATATATATAAGTTGTATCATAAAAGATTTTAAATATATAAATAAAAAGTCCATCCTTAAATAATACAAACTCCTGAAGTAATTTCTATGTTAGAAGCTTAAAACCTCTTAAAAGATTGAACTACACAAATAATTGGCTACACTTACGTATCATGAACTTACCTATTTTTTCACTTAAATACCTCGAACTATTTTTATAGGCACTTACACTCTAAATTATCACTAATTTTGCAACTTACTATCCTCCACTTGTCCCTCATTCCACTTAAATGGTCGTTTTTTTCCCCCTTTTTATTTTTTAAAACTGTTCTACCTAAGTAAACCCTAGGTCACTAACCCTCCAGCCTCTAATATCCATATCGACGGTGCGGCCTCACGAAGTCATGGCTGCCCCTGGCATGGCTGTAATTGTCCTCCATAAGCAACGGAGGGCAGTCGCGACCACGAGAGGCCTCGTTGGCATAGGAGAGAGGTCAAAGATGCGGATAGTCGTGCAGCAGTAGGTGTGGGGGAGGGCATAGTTAGGGTTTAATTAAGAGAAGAAATTAGGGTTAGAAAATTAGGATTAGGCAATTAGGGAAGATGGAACTAAGGTTAGAATTAGAAAATTATGATTAAGAAATTAGGATTTTGCAATTAGGAGAAAAGATGATAAATTAGGATTTGTAAAGAGGAGCAAACTTGTCTTTTGACACTAGTTGTTACCCTATGTAAAGTAGTTTAGGGTATTTAAGTGCAAAATAACAAATTAGGATAATTAAATGCCTATAATAACTGTACAAGGTCTCTCTCTGCAAACACTGCATACTTCAGGATATTTAAGTACAAATTTGATTAAGGAATTTTCTAGGAAAAGAACTCCCAAGATTAAAATAGTTGTAGAACTAATTGGTCATTGGAGATAGCAAGTTATAGAACTAATCAGTCACGGGAGCTAGTGAGGGTGCTCTTGATGAAGACGGAAAATCAGGGCCGGCCATGAGTTCATGGGGGCCCTAGGCAAATGTTTAAAATAGGACCCATATATAATGTAAAAAAATTGAACTAAAAGTAAATTTTAAAAAATGTTGCAACCAAGAATTGAACCTAGGACCTCTTTTGTGCAAGTTTAACATACTAACACTACACCACAATTGTTTTGTGATAAAGGATGGTCATGTTACATATTAGTTCTATGTTCAATACAAGATTTTTTTTTTTTTTTTGGGCCCCAAACTTTATGGGGCCCTGGGTGGTCGCCCTGGCCGCCCTAGGCCAGGGCCGGCCCTGCGGGAAATGAGGAGAGGCAAGCGACGGGGTTCTCTCCTGGGGCTGCGGAGAAGGATGAGAAGCCCATAATTGGTTAGAGTCTAGAACCAATCATTAACTAGGGTTTTTTTTCTTTTATGTTTAGGACTTGGTAGGTCTGGGTTGGGTAGCAAGTCAGATTTTTTTTTTACTTAAAATATGTATCCAGTATATCCCTGACGTATCGCTATGTATCCAAATTAAAAACGGTACTAAAACACGTATCTTAGATGTGTTCCTAAGTATCATGTGTATCACATACCGAATATGTTCGGATAAGGACCCCCCCCCCCCCCCCCCCAACCCAAAAAATAAACTTATCTGTGCTTCCTAGGTCTGGACATGTGCGACGTACACCAGTAGATGCACGAGCAATTATGAGCGTTAAGATATAGCTAAATAAGTTGCTCGAACTAAGTGTAGGCCTTAACTTGGAATGAGACTACAAACAAGGATATGCTTTTGCTAATGTTACATATTGCACTGCCCTCGACCTATAAAAATGGGAGAGAAGGCTTCAAATAGATGAATCCAAAGTTTCAGGATGACAGCTTTGTTCTTGTTGTACTTGAACCGGTCTTCTAGATGCATGTACAAACCATCTGACGTCAACATAAATTTCCACGAATGTAATATGATGCAATTTTTCATTAAATTCTCTACCTAAGCTTGTTCAGAATCTGACAACCAACATGCCATTCTTGTTTCTCCACTATTCTCTGGATGCACATACAGTTGAAACAGAATTGACATGTTACTTTTATAACATTAATCAATTTGTCTCAAGTTACTACTTTTAGGAAGTTATATTTTAGGGTTACTTACATTGACACCTCCTATATTTTGTGTTTATTAAGAGGACCTCCCCTAGTTTAAAAATGAATACGTTGACACCCCCTGCCCTTTATATTTTTTTTTTTAAAGTAGGAGTGGTCAATGTAAAATCCTTTACGCAAATTACAAAAATTAGGGGTGGTCCGTGTATTTAACACAAAACATAGGTGGTGTCAATTTATTTTTAAACTAGGGAAGGTCCGCGTAATAAACACAAAACATAAAGGGTGTCGGTTTAAATAACCCTATATTTTATCTTTCCTATTTTGTTCCGCAAGGCACTTCTTCCATGATATGGGTTCATTTTGAATTTCCACCATTTGCTCCCAACATATTTTGGCTATGCCTATTAAGAACCTTGTTAGCAATCACCCGAATAAAACTCGTATTATACGCGAATTTTTCATATCTTTCAGAAAGTTACGTACTCTAGAAAGATTCGGAATAGTATGTGAATTTTAAACATTGGAAGTTTTAAACATGTTTCGTATGAATTATTGACAAATTCGACACAAAAAATGTGGTGGCAACATGTTTAATTAACCAAATTTGATCACATATTTAAGTATGTGAAGTTTCTAACCTCAATATTTTTGTCTGATGAATATTTGACCGAATGTTTTAACATATTATTTTACTTGCACTATGCCGATTTATACTCGAACTTTTGCCGGCTCTGATTTTTTCCGTTTGCCAAATTGCTAACAAGGATTAAGAACAGCCTATATACTAATCTACAACTTCCTAGGAGTAAGTGGTCTCATATATTGTCAACTTTCTATAAAAGAAGAGATGGGAGTGGGACTAAGTACGAACATCCAATCCTGCACATCTCCCTATTATCCTCTCTGTTAGCTACTCCATCTTCCTATTATAACTTCCCACCTACTAGTATCTTCATTCTGTACATTTCTTGTCCCCATTGATCCCTTTGTTTCAAGTTAAATTTGCTGGAAACAACTGTCTCTAATGGGAAATAAGCTTATCCTCATATATTTCCATTAATTTGCTGGAAACAACTTAGATTCTGCCTTTAATGGGAAATAAGCTTATCCTTGTATCTTTCCATTTAAAAGGTTGAATTTTTGTACGGTGCCAAGAAATAGTGGGATAATTATTCTTGTTCATATTATGTTTCTTCCACATATTTTGAGAAGTGGGAAATGTCCATCTGATGGAAACTAGAGGAGGGGATCATCATCAGAATATTTGTCAACCATATGCAATTTAACATGTGTTATCCATCCCCTTCTTCAGATAAATGATAAAATCTAGGGTGCTATAAGTTTTAGAAAGTCCCTTTTAACGCTCAAATAAGACATTATCTTTATCAAGAAATATTGAGTAACTCTGTGTGTGTGTGTGTCTCTATATACACTAGATCACTTGAGTTTATCTGGTACATTTTAGTTCTACTACATGTAATGTTCATTGGTGTTCATTCAATAAGAAACAGTTTAACCCTTCAATTGTTTTATACTAGAAATCCCCGTGCCTCCGGCAATCCTTGATAAATCTTCCCGTGCGTCCGACACCCCTTAATAAATCGATGTTTTGAATTGCTTATCATTTATATCATTTAATAATAATATCTTTAAAATTATTGACCTACCATGACACTTCTTTAGATGATATATGCACTTGTTGGGAAAGAACACTATGTTTTAATCACGACACTTAATGTTCTACCGGGAATACTCCTCTCAGTTAATCTCGGATGTCCTTTATCCTATTATAGTTCGTCGTGAAAGACAACCTAGTTTTGTTATATAGACTAGAAATAAATGTAAACCCTTCAATCATCAACAAGCTTTTTACCATCAAAAGAAACCAATGAAAGTTAAAAATATATATCCATTGAATGTCACATGACCGATAATTGAGTAGAATATATATATATATATATATATATATATATATATATATATATATATATATATAGTGTCTTCAGACATGGAAAACCAAAGGTAGTGTATGTAACTATATATGCTTTCATCAAAGTTTCCAGTATAGGTCGATACCGATACGGCTGATACTGATAGGGTTTGGCACCTTCCAATCCGATACCGATAGTAACCAATACCGACGTTGGGGTCTCTTTTCCAACAATTTGGCAGAGAAACTTGAATAAAAAAGACTAATTAGCAAGAGTGTAAAACTTATTTCTAGCAGGTAAGCCAATCAACAAGGGTAACTATCGTTTTATTCAATTTCAAAACTGCTAACAAACAAAACATAAAATACTCAATTTCAAAACTGCTAACAAACAAAACATAAAATACTCAAAATTATGCTTAAATGTATAAAAAAAATCTAAACTTTTACTGATTTATTAATAATTACTTGCTTTCTGATAATAAAAAAATCCGATACTTTGATCCCAAACCGCAATACTACTGATACTGCCGATACTCTTGATACTCACAGGAAGGGTACGATTTCAATTCCGATACCGCGTACCTTGCTTTCATCAACAAGCATTGTCCTTCAACTTAGCTCCCATTAAATAACAACACTAAAATGCCACTTAAGGTGTACTTAATTTACGCAACACTCAATTGAGAAAAAAGAAATCATCCCCTTTCGCAACTTGGACTAAGAAAAAAGTGGTCCACTTTCGTAACTTAGCTGCCATTGAATACCAGCCATAAAATGCCACATAAGGTGTATCTAATTTACAGTAACAAGTCGACAAAATAATCATCCACCTTCCGCAACTTGGGCGGAGACAAAAGAACTTCCAGTATGCAACTCCATGTCAGTGATTGGAATCATCACAAAAACACTCGTAACAGAAATAATTACTTGCTTTCTGATAAAAAAAATCCGATACTTTGATCCCAAACCGCAATACTACTGATACTGCCGATACTCTTGATACTCACAGGAAGGGTACGATTTCGATTCCGATACCGCGTACCTTGCTTTCATCAACAAGCATTGTCCTTCAACTTAGCTCCCATTAAATAACAACAGTAAAATGCCACTTAAGATGTACTTAATTTACGCAAACACTCAATTGAGAAAAAAGAAATCATCCCCTTTCGCAACTTGGACTAAGAAAAAAGTGGTCCACTTTCGTAACTTAGCTGCCATTGAATACCAGCCATAAAATGCCACTTAAGGTGTATCTAATTTACAGTAACAAGTCGACAAAATAATCATCCACCTTCCGCAACTTGGGCGGAGACAAAAGAACTTCCAGTATGCAACTCCATGTCAGTGATTGGAATCATCACAAAAACACTCGTAACAGAACATAGAAGAAAGATGCATGAAGACTGTGTTGCTTAATTAAATTTCCATCAGAAGTATTTCCAAGAACAGTACAAGTCAAAGTTTGTGGATGGAGTAAAAGTGCAAATGAAATAGGAAATATAAATTAGCACATGTACTAATGAAATTGAAAGCACATCCAAAAAACTATGAAAAATGTCGCCAAGCTTTTGTATTAGCTTAATTCATTAGTAATCGACTGATAGTATGAAAATTAGCTTACAGGCAAATGTAACAAACTTAGAAAGAGAAAAGATTGAAAATTTACCTGAGCTTACAAGTCGAAATTAGATTTCTTTCCCGCTACGATACGGGATATCTGTAGACCCCGGCTGAATGCTTCATTAAAGAGAATCCTTGTCTGCATTGACTGGAACCCTGGCAACCACGATAACAGTGCCACTGGAGCCATAACGACAACCCCAAACAGTATATCATACAGCCGGGACACAGAAACAACAGTTTCCCAAACAACACCGCCTTCTAACAATGGCCTGACGACATGGGCAAGGTTAATCAGGCCCCAACCAGTAGGGATGAACGCCAAAAGGCTTGTAAAGAAATCAATAATCTGGAAGCTCGTGAACTTGAGTAATACTATCATCACTAGGATCAAAAGGGTGATTATGAAGGATTGGACTGCCCGATAGTATAGGTGGTTCTTTGCAGCATATTTGTCCCTGGCATACCCCATAATCACGAAAATCCCGAAAGCCACCACCACATACAACCAAGAAAGGGCATAAACAATAAAACTGGTACTCCCATTAGCAATGTGAAGTCGGTACACGATTCCGTATTGAAAAAGGAAGAAGCGTGTAACCAGTAATAGCTCCAATAACTTCCCCCAAATACCAGTTGTCCGCAGATGATCATGTTCCTCATACCACCATGTTTCCCAACTCTCATCAGCTTTTGCAAACACGCCTCCTCGGAACCATATCCAGTTCATGAAATCATCAAAATCATAAACAGTTTTCAGCCAATCAAAACCAGATGGGTTGAATGCAAAGGGGGCCATGATCCATGACACCACCAGAAACCAGCACGAGATTGTCATGACAATGTAAACAAGGGTGTTCTTGGCAATGGCACCATAGGAAGCATAAACTGTCAATATAACCCCAAGCTCTATGGCCTTTATGAAATGGCTGTTTGCATACAGCCTATAATTCTCAGCAAAGCTCTTGTGCTGCACAACAAAACCACGCCCAGTTGCTCTGTATTTTGCACCTCCATGAAGTATTGTGCGCCCAAAATAGTGAGTTTTCGTCCCCATTGAGAAGGTGTAGAACACAGAAGCCAGTTGAAGCTGCATAGTCAGAAAATCCCATACAGCAGGAAGGAACCCGTGCTCAAGTGAATTTTCAACAATCATCGGCAAAGCAGTAAAAATTCCTAATTGGATGATGAATTGCTGATTGAGAACAGTACCAAGTGCAGCATTGCTAGTAGACTCAGCATCGCTCTTGATCGACGCCTCAAGACCACTTAAAGCCAAATAAAGACGGCCCCAAGCAAATGCATAGACTGTAAGGACCACCATCATAGTGTTGAAGTAGAACCCAACCGTCGTGTAGAAAAAGGAGAGCATTCGGAAGAAGTCCAACCTATGACCCAACCTATAGACATCCCTGCTCAGAACCTGTTCACCATTGCCACTAGCAACCTTGGCTTCAAACATTGCTATCTGATTCAGCCCAACATCGCGCCCCTTCCCCACCTGGATGTACTCGTGGTGGGTGACATTGCCTCCACGCAATGTACAATTGAAGCCAGCGAATATGTCTTCACTGATATTGATCACCCTTGATGCCTTGCTGACACCACCACGGCTTAAAAACCAAATCCGATCAAACACATCAGGATGGCCATAATGCATACGGACTTTTAGAGGGTTTGCAAGAACACGCTGCCCAAGGGTGACAAAGCTCGTCTCCTGTGCAGACATGAACCAAGCAAGCGAGGAGACTGAACCTGTGAATACATGTTCTCGTACTCCCAATATTGTTGGTTTACGGGCACCATAATACTCTGTGAACTCCTCTAACAGGTTACGCATCTTGAGGGCCTCCTCAAAGTAATTATCTTGATTCATGTCTATGGTCTGCACTGCATCACCCCTTGTAAAGATGAAGGCATGATTCTGGTTTTCAGGCTTGCCTTCCCCAAGCTTCAAAGGTCCAGGCAACTTAACCCGATATATCTCCACCTCCTTCTCCAACTGCTGATCATACTTAACAAGAACAGAGTAATATTCCACCTCATCTCGTCCTGTGTGAACTTCATCAACATAGGCAACCCGAAGAGCCACATTGTTCTTCATTAAATACAGGATCTCTTCCGCATGGGGGTCCTTCTTTGCCTTTTGGTTTCCATATATCTGACAAGCCACCACATAAGTAAATTTCATCAGGGCAGTGCCATATTCATGGCCCTTGAATAGCGAGCTCACACCACTGATGTCCCTGCTCAAATTCCTTGATGATGGATATTTTCCAGAATTCTCCAGACCTTCTGCACTAATATCCCTCCTTGAAGAGCCAACCGAACCAAGTTCCCTTGACCCATCCCTAATGTCAACCTCAGAGGCAGAATCAAGAAAAGTGAGCATTTTAAGAGCCTTATAGTAGTACATCATCCCCCTCACTGTTCGGGTCAATGTCTGGCCCCTGAGTGATGCCCAAAGACGAAGATCTCTCGTTCCTTTGTCCCATATCTGGTCTTCATCATCCATTCCCTTTTCCCTCATCCGTTCGAGAAAGTTTACCCACTCGTCATCATAGATCTTCTGCAAATAGAATATGGTCGAGATGCCATCCTCATTCTCAGTACGAAGCTGCTCCTTACTGTATAAAACTTCTTCATTGTAGTAGGGGGTCAAAACGCTGAAAGCCAACATTTTTTCGACTTGGGGAGCCCGGGGAATGTTCATGAATAGTGAATTGCTGAAGAAGGCAATTCGGCGTCTGGCCTCCAGATTCTTGGGAACATTGTTCATAGAATCCCTGGAAGTAAGGATTGTGTGCAACCGGCGTACATGTCTATAGAAGACCATGTCATCCATACTAGGCAATGCAACAGCATTCTCAAACAGCAGACCATTGGCACTTTGCCTCAAAGGCACCAACCCCAATTGCTTCAGCTCCTCGGTGGTCTTTTTAGTACCAGGAAAGTCGCGAATGACAATATCATATAGGTTCTGCAGAGCATTAACAATCTTATTCACATTTTGCTTTGGCTTGATTAGTTGGTCAAGGAGGACAATTAGCTTGGCATGTATATTAGGCAACACTGACGTCTTATACTCCACAGTGAACTTCTCCACCCGGATGGCATCATCAAAACCTATAAATAACTGGGTAATAATTGAGTGCTCCTCGGTTCCCTCCTTGATAATCTCAAGCAGCAAGTGCTTGATACTGTCATAGACTTCTATAACCGCACAGCGCCTGTACTCGTTCTTGCATATCTTCCTCCAGTGCCCTCTATCCGATGCTACAAGCTCCTTCGCCTGGCCAAGAGCAAGCAGCAGTTCATTGCAGAGCAGCAAACACGGCCAACGAATCACCCGGATGTTCCAAGCATTGCCTGGAAGCTCGAGAAGCTCCACCTCGTTATTGCTGATGATATCCTCCTCTCTGAAGGTCTCAATGATCTCATTCCATATCAAGGCGAACCGGTGAGCTGCCACCTGGTTCGATTCAATCTTCTTGTATGGCCGGCCCAACCCATACCTAAGCTTCAAACGAAGAATAGCGTCGCTAAACTTGCTCTTTAGGCTTCCCCGGTCCCTCAGCAGCTGCTCCTCCGGCATTATATTGAACTGCATAGCACTCGCAAAGAACTGGAACCTCAGCCTCAGCTGCTGCACATTCCTGATCTCGCCCAGATGGGAGAAAAGGCCAACCAAAGCTCCAACGAGAGAGGAGAAGATGGCGTACCATATCTGGATGTCCATCAGATATATCAGGATGACAGGAACCCACAAGACCACCACGGCAAACTTATTAGTGTGATGGATGAGCTCAAACCACCGGATGTGGATACCGGAGGAAGGGAGGTTATAGATGGCCTTGCTCGGGGCCACCATCGGCTTAATCTGCAAAAAGTAGCTGAAAGTGAACTTCACGGCGAGGAGTGCGACCCAGAAAAGCGCATACTTCACATTATCCACCGTCCCCTCCCTCAAGCCTCTCCCGACAAACGTCCGTGTCTGGAACCACCAAGTCAGAACATAAAAGATCTTCCAGTTGGTCTTCTCCAGGAAGTTCCGGACCCAAGGGACAATGAAGAGGACAACGGCAAGCAACTCCGGAATAAGAAAGATCCCTGCAGCTTCCAAGAAGTAGGTTATCCTCTGGTTCGCAATGTAGGACCACCTCCGGTCATGATTCTTCTGCTGCCATATCCGAAAGTACAGAATGCCGAAGGCCCCAGTCCAGCCAATGGCAGCGGCCGTCTTCAGCACCATTCTGACCAAGATCCACGGGGTTTCTCTCGAGATGAGGCTGTACTGGGTCCCGGCATCAAGCAGGGACTGGAGGATCCGGAGGGCAGCCCAGGTGATGAACACCGTTAGTGTTTGCACCTGGACGTCCCGGCTCTCGAGCGCCTGCCACGGGTACGTCTTCCCGGTCCAGGCGACAATGGCGGCGGCCTGGAGAAAGAGGATCAGCATCACCCAGAGCCGGTCGAAGCTCCGGTACAGGTACCAGAACGAGCGTTGCTCGACAAACCCTGTCTTCCTCACCCTGTGCTTGCTCGGCGGCTCGGTAAAGAAGTTGGTGGACAGGTTGAGCGGCCAGCGGAGCCTCTCGAAGCACCGCCTGCTCCAGAAGTACTCGTTGATGTCGTCGTAGTTCCTCCAGGAGGAATGCGGGCGCGTGCCGTTGGCGCTGTGGTCGACCTCCTTGGCGATGACCTTGTAGAGAGGGGTGACGACCCGGTCGAGGAACGCGTTCTCGCCGGTGACGGCGGGCATGGCGGGCTGCCCCGTGGACTCGTCGACGTAGTCCTCGAGGATCCGGTTGAGGTCCATGGCCATGTGGTGGAAGAGGTAGCAGAGGCACTCCGGGAGGAAGCGGAGGTTGGCGGCCTCGCCCCAGATGAGGAGGTAGAGGGCGGTGTACAGGAGGTCCCGGCGGGGGTCGGCGGCGGCGCTGCTGCGGGAGGAGTCGGAGATCCAGACGTTGGACTTGCGGCCGAGGTAGGCGCACCAGGCGGCGTAGTTGTGGAGGGTGCGGCGGCGGAGGCGGCGGACGACGGAGGGGTGGAGGGAATCGACGTCGTCGGGAGGGGGGACGAGGCGCATCTGGGAGTTGGCGAGGAGGAGGACGAGGTGCTCGCGCTGGTTGCGGACGTTGTCGCGCTGGAAGCCGAAGAAGAGGCCGAGCCAGTCGAGGAGGTCGAGGCCGTCGTGCCAGCGGGCGAAGGGGGGGCGGCGGAGGTCGCCGACGGCGCGGAGGGCGGAGGTGGCGGCGCGGACCTCGGGGAAGCGGAGGGCGGGGTGCTCCGCGAGGAGGTCGTGGATTGGGATGATGTTGTAGGGGTCGGACGCCGCGGCGCCGCCGGGAGGGGCCGCGGGGCGGCCGCCGCCGCCGCCGTCGGGACGGGAGTAGGGACGCTGGCGGAGGTGGCTCATTGCTGCATGTCAGATCTGTATTAAAAAAAATATATAGATATAAAAATGAGATTTTGGGTCAGAATGGAAAGGAGAGTGATGGAAATTTAGGGTTTTTAAATTTCATACATTTCTTCCTTCAGTAAATGAAGCGTGAGAGGAAAAAGGAAAGGGGTGGGGGAGTTGGGAGGAGAAGAACTCCGGAACTCCGTTCTGAATTTTTTCTGTTGGCGCCTGGTTTTTTAGCGAATTCATCCTCCTAAATCTTGTAATTTGCGTTGATACTACTTTAATACCTAATTTGCCAAAACAAACTGCAAGCTGTGGCAAATATATCTAATTGAATATATAGTTGAGTACACGGTAAATTCCAAATACGTGTCGCTACAAATGGTTATAAATAACTCTTCATAACTTTTTATTTACAACGTCAGACGCACTGCATTGCATGTCTTTTGTGTCTTCAACTCCCACTATTTTTTTTAGGAGTGGATATAAGGTTTCAAGATCCGCAATTTCGATCCGGTCCAAACTAACGGGACGGGACGAATCCTATTTTCAAAATAAACGGAATTCCGGACCGACCCGCTTCTAGGAATTTTATTTTTTTTTATCAATTTTAGATTTTTTTTGCTATTATAGTTTATAGATAATAAAACAAGTTATTCTTTAGTAAACAAATTCTAGAAATTTGGGAAGACGTAAGACTTGTTTTGTTCTTATAGATAATAGAACATATGTAAATGTTTACTACTTTAGATTTTTTTAACTTTTTTTTGACCCGTTCTGGTTCCAATATTCTTTTTGACCCGTCTCGCCCTGCCTCGCCAATTAACAGATCTGATCCGGATCCATAAAATTTGGGACCGGCCCGATCTGTGCTCACCCCTAATTTTTTTTAAATGAAGAAAATAATAAGCGTCCATTTCGGTTCGAATCCAGGTAGATGGGGGCAAATGCCTCATACCTCAGGACTTGTACAACTAATTATTAATGGGACGGTTTCAAACATTCGCAACCGGTTGTAATTATCAGCATTGTGTATAAGGCTAATGCATGTGAAGTGTAAGTTTTATTTAAAATCAATGTATCACTCTTTAAATTTTGTTAGACTTGATACTCAATCTTTCTACTTTAGAAATTAATTTGTTTAGGATTTTTAATGTTATAAGAACAATTAAAATACAAATCATATGGTTAAGAAAATTGTTAACCTATTTTAGTTTAAATATTACAGTCGATGCGAGTTTGGGTTCAATAATTTTAGGTTAAAAGGGAAAGATATTTAAAAGAAGAAGAAGGAAAAAAGAAAAAGAAAAAAGGAAACACTTATTAGCACTCAATTGAGTCCATTATTTGTTACTTTAGAGTTAATTTGGAGTTTTCTTGACCATAAATTAGCACCTTTTAGTTTGTAAAAGCAACAAAAACGAAATATAAGTCATTCTTAGGCCTCGTTTGGTACATTGTAATGTAATATGTAATTAAATAAAAAAACAAATTATTTGATTGCATTGCAAATACTTGGAATTAGAATGCAAATACTTGGACTTGGAATGTAATATAAAGAAATAAAACTTTATATTAATGGAAATTATTGGAATTTAATTTATACAAACTAAAACTTTAGGAGGGGTTAATATGGAAACAAACAACACCCCGCGGTGGGGACCACATCCACCAACAGAAGACAAAAAGCCTGTGCAGCCTTGTCCGCAGCTCTATTCTATATACTTTTATTAAAGGGATTTTTTGACTTTCATCCCACTTATTAATATGCATTTGTACTTACATACTACTTTTTAATTTTTTTAGACTTACATCCCACTTTTTGTCACTAAAAGTATTTATTTTGTCACGAAAAGTATTCATTTTGTCACGAAAAATAGTTTTCGTGACAAAAGTGGGATGTAAGTCAAATAAAATTAAAAAGTGGGATGCAAGCACAAATTCATATTAATAAGTGGGATGAAAGTCAAAAAATCCCTTTATTAAAAGACTACTGTACCCATATCTAATTAATGATCTGATCGTCCACCGTTGGATGGACATCCGACGGCTCAAACGTAGACGAATCCCGCAACTGGAAGTGGTGCGTTGGTGGGTTGGCAGTGAGCCGGAACTGTCGGGAAACTTTGAAACTCGTGGTCACTAATTACGAAATTGACACTGCTGCAGAACTATTTTTTTTTTTCCTTTTTTAGTTTAAATTTTTTTTTTTTTTCGTTTGTAATGAACGATGCATCAAAGAAGGAGAAGAAAGCAAATTTGTACCTGCAGATCTCGTAGTGCAGTAGAACTGTAGAAAGTGGGGAAACAAAACTCCGATTTCGTCGTCGATTAGAATGTTCTAGATATGGTAATGGCGGAAGAAGAAGAGGAGTTAGTGAAGTAAGTGGAAGAAGGAGAAGAAACCAGAGAACACGAAGAGAGAGAGACTTTACATTCGGATTTCAAACCCAGGGATTTGATCGGAACTTGAATCCCCAGATCGGGATCTCGACTCTGCCCTGCTCTGCTTCCTTTCGAATAGTTTTTTCTTTTTCCGATGGAAAAGCAGCAGCGGAGCTTTTTTCTTTCTGGTGGCCCTACATAATCGGACGGTTTGGATTTATGGATTCAAATTAACAACGGTCTGATTGATGGAGACTGGAGTTTCGAAACTTGGGACGTTTGGTTCAAGTTTTTGTGGCTTGAAAATGGGTTTTGAATTTCTTATCCATGTTTGGTATATTTATGATTGGAAATGAGGAAAGAATAGGAGGGGTTAGAGCATCATTAGTAAGGCTCATCCCATTTTCTAGATTCTAGATTTAGAATGTAGGAGCTCATTTTGTAGAATAATAAGTCTCATCCCTAGTCCCAATTTCTACAATTTCGGTCCCAACCCATCAATGGGTGCTAAGGGTTGGGCCTCCCAATATCTAGATTCTAGATTGTAGAAACTCGTTTTGTAGAATAGTAAGTTCGAATTTGGAGCCCAACTTTCTAGGTTCTAAACTTTATATTATTTTTTTCCTACATTAATTTTTGACCACACAATTTTTGGGACCGGAGCTCACTTTATCATTTCCTACTATTCTCATACAAACCCAACCCATTCTACATTTACCTTTTTTTTGAAATTTTGGGCTCCAAATTGCATTGGAGAGTCCCAACTACTAATGATGCTCTTAGGAGGGAAAGCTATTCATATTGACTTGGAAAAGCTATTTCCAAGCCCCTATTGGGAATAGATGTGCTTTCCTAGGAATGATGTTTGGCTATTTTGTTTGAATGGTTATACCCTTTTTTTATTTCCAAATTTTTAACTTCTATCTCAAACATGTAAATCATCATAAAATTAATGAAAGGGTATTAAAGGAAAACTAAATAAATTAATATTTCTATCCACTTGTAAGCCAAACATGGAGATGAAATTTTTTTAAATTTTGAACTAACTATTCCCAACCTAACCAAACATGGGTATGGGAATGTTGAATTCCTTTTCCATGGAAACGGAATTGAAAACATATTCCTAGGAATACAAAAACTTGATCCAAACGAGCCCTTTGAGTGGATGGAATTTCAAGGTGTGATTAGGGCCTGTCCGGGCAGGACCGCGGGCTGAACCAGGCTTGATCCGGGTCCAGCCCGAACCGGAGAGAGAAGCGGGCCGGACCTGTCCGGTCCGGTCCGGTTTGTTATTATGGAGCCCAGTCCGGCCCAATGAATCGACTTGGGTAGGGCTAGGTCGGGCCGGTTCGGTTCAGCGGGCGGGCTGGACTTCGGGCGGGCCGGTTCAGCGGGCAGGCCGGACTGGTCCACCTTTTTTTTTAATTAAATTTTTTTGGGTTTTCTTTAAGTTTTTTTATTTTGTTTTTGTTTTTGTTTTTTTATTTTATTTAAAGTTTTTTGTTTTTTTTATTTTTATGTTTTTTTGTTTTGTTTTATTTTATTTTAAGTTTATTTTGTTATTTTGTTCTTGAAAAATAAAATAATTTAGAAGAGGGAAGATACCAAAAATAAAATAAACCGAAAATTATTTTTTCTCAAAAAAGAGGGGGAGGGAGGAAGAAAACTATTTTGTAAATGCAAAATAAAGAAAAAAAACAATTAGAAAGAGGAAGGGAAGAAAAAAAAACTGGATTCGGGTTGGAAGCTTAATCGGAAAGTCGTAGAGCGCCGGAATTGCTTGCAAAAATTTTTTGAAACCTTCTTTTGAGTTTGATTTTTTTTTTTTTGATGGTTAGAATGGTTTGTGTTTGAAAAATGAGATTTATGGCCTATTTTACCCTCTACCCTCCAAATATAGTTGTTGGAAAGATTTTTGGTCATTTTTGACAAAATGACCAACATACTCCAAAAAAATGGTTATAAAACGATCATATAGTGGGGTAATTTGGTCAAAAAAGCCTCCCAAACGGTCATAAAAAATTCAAAAAAAAAACTCAAAACCGTTTTAACTGGGCTGTGCGGGCCGGGCTCGGGCGGGCCTGACCGGGCCGGGCCAATTTTGGGCCAACCGTTGCAATTTTAAAAAAAAAAAGGGCGGGTCGGGCTCGGTTTTTTGGGACCAGCCCGAACCGAAGGGTGCTCGGGCTAGTGCAGGCCGGCCGGGGTTGGCTGTCGGGCAGGGCCGGGTGGAAAAGACAGCGGGCTCGGGCGAGCCTGGACCGGGTTCCGGGCCGTCCGGCCGTAAACACACCTTGAGGATGGATCCACACATTGGATGAAACTTCCACCCGACCCGCTAAGATGGCACAAATTATGTGATTAATTAATTCAATTGACCTTTGTTCGCGTGGTTCAATTACAAAAAACCTGCTTGCTTTTGTTGCTTGGGAATAAGTTTTGAATTCCTTACCCATGTTTGGTATATTTATGATTGGGAATGAGGAGGAAATAGGAGGGGCTTTGGAGGGAAAGCTATTCCCAAACCCCCCTTGGGAATATATTTAATTTTCTAGGAATGATGTTTGGCTATTTTGTTTGGACGGTTATACCCTCTTTTTATTTTTAAATTTTCAACTTCTATCCCAAACATGTAAATCATCATAAAATTAATGAAAGTGTATTAAAGGAAAACTAAATAAATTAATATTTCTATCCCTTTGTAAACCAAACATGGAGATAAATTTTTTAAAATTTTTGACCTACCTATTTCCAAACTAACCAAACATGGATATGAAAATGTTGAATTCCTTTTCCATGAAAAACGAATTGAAAACCTACTCCTAGGAATACAAAAACTTGATCCAAAAAAGCCCTTAAGTCTTTTTGGGGGCATGAAAGTGGAGCCCTAAACATAAGCATGACCTATAAAATACTTCATCTTGACATGATTTAGCATTAATGTCGTTTTTTTCTTTAAAAAACATAGGTAATTTTTTCATTTTCGTGTAATTGTTTTAGGCAAATTATAAAAGTACTTCAATCCTTACTCGGGACTAGTCCCTTTTTTTTTTGTATTTATAAGTTTGCCACTTAAAAAATTACTCAAGATTAGTCCAAATGTTGGTATATAAGTCTTTCTTTCTTTCTTTTATCTTCTTTCTCCCTTTTTCCTCCCAAAATACTAAATATTTTCTCTTCCAAATCTCTCTCATTCCATGTCCATGCATAAATTTCCTCTAGTAACTAAAATTTGATTTAGTATTAGTTCTAGACGAATTTTCGAAGTTTTGAACCCATTTTAGGATTACGAACTTCAAAAATTTGTCCACAGTCGCGACGGGATCGATTAGGGCTACAAATGAGCCAAGCCATTCACGAGCTGCTCGAAGCTCGGCTCGATAAAAGCTCGTTTGAGCTTGGTTCGTTTGCTAAACAAGTTGATCTCAAACTTCATTTTTGAGCTCGTTTAATAAACGAGTCAAGCTCAAGCTTAGAAGTACTGGCTCGTTTATGAGCTTACGAGCTGGCTCGTTTAGAAGCTCGTTTGTTCTTTGTTGAATTATATATATATATATATATATATATATATATATATATATATATATATATATATATATATATATGCCCTTAAATAACATAATTGATATTAATGAGCTTTTTAAATTAGTTTTTATAAATAAATTGTTAATATTACATGTACTTGAATTCAAACCTAACTAAGCTTGAAATCGAGCTCGTTAAGCTTAAAATTAAGCTTAATGAGCTTGAAATAAAGTTGAGCGAGCTTGAAATCTAGCTCGTTAAGCTTGAAATTAAGCTTAATGAGTTTGAAATAAAGTTGAGCGAGCTTGAAATCAAGCTAAATGAGCTTGAAATCAAGCTGAATGAGCTTGATTTTGAGCTCATCGAGCTTGTTTATCAAACTTGTTTATCAAGCCAAGCTCGAGCTCAAACCAAGCCAAGCTCGAGCTTAATATAAACAAGCTCGAGCCAAGCTCAAGCTCTAAAATAAAAAATCTATCAAGCTGGAACTTGAGTTCGATTAATTCTAGTCAAGCCAAGCTCAAGCTTACAAAAGCTTGGATCGTTTTTGGCCCTAGGGACGATGATGAACCATCAAAAAATTTAACAGTCCTACCAATCGACAAAACTGTTAAAAAATTAGAGAAATTTTGATTTATCCCCCACTTGATTTACCATATTTCAGGGTATACCACACAGTTTTACAAAAATGTACAACACCCCCCACTTTAGACGGAATCTGTCAAAAATTGATGGTCAACATTTTTGACCAAAATGCTCCTCTCATTGTCTTCTTCCTCTCTCCTCACCACCCCACCCCCCCCCCCTCCCCCCCGCGCAGGCAGGATGCCGCCGCTATCGCCCCCGGCCCCGGCCCCCGCTCCCCTTTCCTCTCCTCGCCGTGCGCTCGCCCCTCTTCGCCTCCGCCGCCGCTCCCGACCACCGCCCCCGCTCCCCTCTCCCCGCCTCCGCCGTCGTTCCCTGCCACCGTCCCGGCCCCCGCTCTCATTGTCGTGTTTGCTGCCGCTACTCGCCGCTGTTTGCTGTCGCGGCTGCAGCTGCTGCTGCAGGTGGGCGGTGACCGGGCGGGAGGAGGTAGCAGGGAGGGGGGAGGAGAAGCGAGGAGGGGGGCGGTGGCGGGGAGGGGGAGCGGAGGCGGGGGCGTTGGCGGGGAGCGCCGGCGGCCTGCCCGTAGGGTGGGGGTGGGGAGGGGATGGGGTGGGGTGGGAGGAGGAGGAAAGAGGAAAGAGAAAGAAGACATTGACATCTTGGTCGAAAAAAATATTTCTGACGGATTTCGTCCAAAGTGAAAGATGTTGTACATTTTTACAAAATTGTAGGATATATTCTAAAATATGATAAATCAAGTGAAGGATAAGTCAAAATATCTCAAAAAATTAACAGTCATATATAGAATATTAAACATGTAACATGTTTGACAGTTCTAAACTGAAGTTGCTACTTACAATAGATGAGCTACTGAATACACCTCCTGACATGCCTAAAGGCAACTGGTTTATACTTTTTATGAAAGGCATGCTATTATTGGGAAGTACAGTACTCAGTTGTTGGAGGTGGTTGTATATTACTTTGCATGAGAGTTGGTTAGGTAGCAACGGTTTTGCGATCATAACTTAGTTTGGTAGCAGTAGCCCTGCAGTCGATACCCATTGATGGCCAAATGAAGGTGGGCCATGCTATTCGTGGTTATATGCTTTATCTCCATTTGGCTCGTGTTCAGCTCGGTTCAATTTCGATTTAAGCTCGTTCGTGAACTAATCGGTACAAAGTTCGACCATAGATTTTTCGACTCGATCTTGTTCGCAAACAGGCTCGAGCTCGGCTCGATTTTTCATATTATGACTTTTTCTAGTATATGTTGTGCCTTTTTTAATAGATAGAAATACATTTTGTCTTAAAAAATTTACTCATTTTTTTGTTCTCTATATGATGGTAAATTTATGATGTAAAGAGCATAAGTAATTCAATAAAAAAAAGTCTTTAAAATTTGAGAGAAATAGTGTGATAGTCTATACAACATGTTCAATAAGGCTTTGGCTCGAGCTCGATTCATTCGAGTCTATAATCAAACCGAGTTCAAATACCATTTGAGAGCTCGACCTTAAGCTCGGCTCGAATCAAACTCGTTCGATAGTTAAGCCAAACCAAGCTTAAATACTCTTTGTTCGAGCTCGTTCGTTCGATTTTCAGTCATAATCTCCACGATCGTTGCCATAATCCCCTCTTCGTGTGCTATCATGTTCTGCATCTGCTAAGTAAACTTCTCTCATTTTGTAGGAATTTTAGGCTACCAAAAAAAATTTGGCAGTCCTAGCAACACGTAGGACTGACAAAATTTTGGTAATCCTAAACTGCAGCAAGTCTAGTATAGGACTGCTAAAAAATTTGGAAGTCCTACATGCTACTAAGATTGCAAAAAAAATTGACAGTCCTAGGTCATTTTTATGCCGTGGGCTACACCAGGAATAATTTTTTTTTTTTTCAAAATTAGAGAATTTTTTGTTCTGTATACAATAATTTTTGACAGTCCTAAACTCCATCTTCTTCATACAATAAATTTTTTTTCAAAATATTTGAACAGTCCTATGATTAGGAATAAGTTCTTACAAAAATAATAATATCAACCGAATACAATAAGCATTAGAGTTTGTAACTTGTTTGTGAGGAGCCTTTGGGTGTCATCTCTGAATTTGGGAACAAGATTGGAAAAGAAATCTAGAATTTGGGAGAAGATGGAGGTGGTGGGAAAGAATAAGTGGGGGTTTGAGAAGAGAGAGTGAAAACTTCAAATTAATGTGAAAATTTTGGGTTTTGGGAGGGATTGGAGTGGGGGCAGCCCTAAGTAAAAAGTGGGTTGTCCTGAGAATTGGAAAGAAATCTAGAATTTGGGAGAAGATAGAGGTGGTGGGAAAGAAGAAGTTGGGGGTTTGAGAAGAGAGAGTGAAAACTTCAAATTAATGTAAAAATTTTGGGTTTTGGGAGGGATTGGGGTGGGGACAGCCCTAAGTAAAAAGTGGGTTGTCCTGAGTAATTTTTCCTCTAAGCTGGACTAGTCCCAATCTTTGGTAGCCCTGAGTTAGAAGTGAAGTGACCTTATAATTAGCCTTATTTTATAGGAAACATGTTAAAAATGGAATTGGTTCGAGAAGTCATTTTATACATGGATACCTACATTAGGGCTACAAGGGAGCCGAGCTAAATCAAGTCCAACATGTTCAAACTCGGCTTTGTGGCCTTAAATTATGGCAAATTCTAAAGGTATTCCAAGTTTTACTTGGGGCTGCCCAAATTTTTCAAAAAAATTTACAAGTTTGTCACTTCCATTTGTTACTCGCGGCTAGCGTAATTTCTTTCAGGACTGTCAAGCTTGTTGGCAGTCCTTACACCTAGTAGGACTGTCAAACATAAAGTAGGACTGTCAACTTTATTACAGTCATACTTGGTGTAAGGACTGACAACTTTGTTGGCAGTCATATGTCCAAACAGAGAGTTTAGATAGGACTGCTAATAAATTTGGCAGTCCTATTTGCTCGTCATCTGCGCCCCCCCCCCCCCCCCCCCCCCCCCCCCCCCCCGCGGGCGTCCTCGCCCTCGCGGGCGTTCGCGCCTCCGCGCCCCAGCCTGCGTTCGCACCCGCGCTGGTGTCCGCGCCCCGACCGGCGTTCGCGTCCCCGCACCCCCGCTGGCATCTGCCGCTGGAGAGTTTGGGACCGTCCTCAGTAAACTTGGGGGTTGGGTACAGTCTCAAAAAAATTTGGAACTGTTTTGAATAAAAGTTGCACCAAATTGGTCTGCCATGAAGTAAGAATTATTCCAAGTAAAAGTTAAAGTGTCCTTACAATTTGCCTAAATTATCTAACTCGAGCTATATATTGACATTGATATTGTTTGATGGAAATTCTAGTTTGAAAATTACTTGATCCAACTTTAGCTCAAAAGTACGACGGAGCCAACTTTTGGCTCACGGTTTGAGCTTGAAAACTGTATTAGACTTAAACTCAATATTACTTACCTTAATTTTGTCCGTCTTAAAAATAAAGTTCATTGGAGATCGGACTTGGCTTGCTATATACCAACATTTTTTGGTAAATTATAATAAAGAAATTCCTAGTTTTGCTTCTTTGCAACCCATTGTTTGTTTTTTGGCATATTGTCACATTGATGTCCATTTAAGACAAAAATCGTTAGTTTGATCATATGTGGATGATACGTGCTTGACTAATTGGACAGAAATGTTTCTGAAAATAGTCGGTTCAATTCTACACTGACTGAACCGGTTTGGTTTTTTTTTTTTTTTTTTTTGAGGGTGTCCATTCTTACTGGTGCTTGGAGGCATGCCTCCAAGGGGACTCGAACCCGCGCTACTGTGCCGGGATGTTCCACCGTTCCCAACGGGTTACGGCCACGAGGACTGAACCGTTGGTTGTTATTGTTTCTTTTACTCACATCCATCCCCAATTTGAAATAAACTCTAAACTCTTTTTTCCCAATTCTTCATTAAATCATAATTAATTTTTTCCCTCTAATTCAACAACAAATCCTAATTAAATTATTTCTTTCCCCAACTCAACTGATAACCCTAATTGAATTCATTCTTTCAGCAATTCCACATCAAACTTAAATTAAATTATTTATTTTCCCAATTCGATATCAAACCGTAATTCTGAAAATATACATTATTAATTGTCCCTTTCCATAATTATTAATAATTATATAATTCATTCTCTTATCCCTGTTATTATTATTATTATTATTAATGTTGTGGTTGTTGTTGTTGTTCTTATTATCATAGCTATTATTATTATTATTATTATTTACTTTTTGGTTGGGTGAGTCGTGGGCTAAGGTGTCACTGATACAACCTATACAAGTGCAACCAAGTGTAATTGCAATTTCCTTTTCTCTGTTCATTGCCTATGGTCCATGTTTCCCTTGAGGACTCGTCACACATGTCTGCCCCTGACACGCCTAACCCTGATACCCTGTTGTACAGTCTCGTACGGTAGGATACACATACAGGCACTTATATCCACGCCAAATATATGTATATATAGATCCCTACATTACTGTTACTGCGCGGTCATGCATTGACACCTATGCAAGCTGACATGTCCCTTAATCTTTTACATGTATTTACCCAAACACTTGGTGATCTTTAACTTTCTACCAGAAATAACAATAATTGTATATGAGTGAGAAGGTGAGAATTTAACGTTTAGGCCTCGTTTGGTTACCGGAATTTGAACTTGGAAAAGAAAAGTGATTTCTTTTCTATGTTTGGGAGCCAAAAGAAAGTTGTTGGAAAGGAAAAATGATTTTCAAGAGGTAGAAAAATAGGGGGAAAAGTGGTTCCTCCAATTTATCTAAGGAATCACTTTTCCTCCAATTTTTCCGCATTTATTACAAAAAGTTTTGACCAAAATATCCATGTTCATAATATTATTTACCATTTTTATCCATAATATCTTTTAGACAAAAATATTTCTAAGTAATAATTATTTTTATTAGCACGAGGGTATTTTTGAAAAATTGACTTGATTTTGTTTCATTTCCTTACAAACACCAAACACTATAATGAAAATTAAAAATATATTCCGGCTATAATCCCGATCTTTCCAAACACCGGAAAGAAAAGTTTATAGGAATTATAATTTCCTAAAGGAAAGGAAATATCAAGGAATCAGTTTCCTTTCATTTTCATTCCGCGAACCAAACCCGGCCTTAGGGGTTAATTCCAGTAGGCTGCTCCTGCAATGGAAAGACCAGTAGGCTGCTCCTTTCCTATATATAGTGTTTTGATTTATTGGAGAGGATAAGAAGCATCAATTTTGAATTTGATCTCCTCGATCTCTAATGGAGTTGGAGAACTCATCCTTTCTGAGCCTATTAGAGCATAGCCCATCAAGGTCGGCTATTTGAATTTGAATTGGTTTGTTTGCACAAAACCCCCTTTAACCCTTTCACTATTTAATTACGTATTTATCTTGCATTCATTACCAAAAGGAAATATTAGGGGAGAAATAAATAAATAAAAAAATATATAGGATAATTGGGCTAAGGACTCACAAACCTACCCACCTTAAAATAATTTCGTCCTCGAAATTCAATAAAGTTATGATCTATTAGAAAGAATAGTCTACGCTACTGCGATTCAAAAACTCACAAACCAATATCCACTATAAGTCTACTAATAATATTACTACTGTAATCTACTATGACTTTTCGTCAGCTCCTCCTTGTGCGGCTGGTAGTGGTGGGGCAGTCGCGTTTCTTTTCGGACAAAATCGAGATATGTGCTGGTTGGAACCACAAGTCCAACACAACCCTAACCATTTGCGGCACTGTTCTTGGATGTGGCCCTTCTTCATGCAATACTGGCAGGTAGGAACGTCTTGCACTTGATATGGGGATGCTTGTGGCTGCGTTGATACTGTTGTGCTGCGGTCTTCTCTGGAACATTGGATCGCTTTGCCGATCTCGATTGGCTGCTGCTTCCTCCATGTGCGTCTCTGTCTCTCTTTCGCTTACGCTTCAATTCTGTTTCTACCGCTTGTGCGACCTTCAAGATTCTCTCGTAAGTTATGGCCTGGCTGGTGGCGATGGCTATGCGAATTTCATGTGAAAGCCCTTTTCTGAATTTCTTGGCTTTGGCTGCAGGGGTCAAGGCATCTGCGAAGCGACTGAGGCGGGAGAACTCTGCGGTGTACTCGTCGATGGAGAGGTCGCCCTGCTCTAGGCTCTCGAACTCGTTCTCCAACTCTTCGCGGGCTGCTTCGGGATAGAACTTCGTCTTAAACAGCTCCTTGAACTCCTCCCAAATCACATCGGGCGCGGTGAATCGAGGCTCGTCTCTATACCACGTACGGGCGATGTCGTAAAGCTGCATGCTAGCTGACTCGATCTTCAAGTCTTCAGGAACTCATGTCATCCGAAGAATTCGATCCACGTTCTCTAACCACTCGTCCGCGTAGAGAATCCCTTCCGTCCCCTTGAATTCCCTGGGCCTAAGGTCCATAAAATTCTTGGAGGTTCCGGGGCGCAGTGGGGGAGCATCTCTAGTCTGAAGGGCCTCCCTCAGAGTGTCACGGAAAACGTTGGCCTGCCGCGTCTAGGAAGTGATGAGCTGTTGGAAAATCTCAAGGAGCGTTGCATTGTCCAGCGCAGGTACTGGAGGCAGAACTGGTGCTGGATGCTGAAGGGGTGCTGGCTGATGGAAAGGTGCATGCTGCTGATAAGGTGCAGGCTGCTGGTAAAGTGCATGCCTCTGGAAAGGTTCAGGTTGCTGGAAGGGTGCTGGCTGATGGAAAGGTGCTGGTGGAGGAAACTGTGCTGGTGGCGGAGTCGGCGGGGGAAACTGGGGAGGTGGTGGAATGTCGTCTCTACGAAATCTCGAGTATTGCGGTTGAGCCGGGTCGCCCTGATGAGTAAGCTGGCCTCCCTGCGTCGGCGGGGTCATGTACGTGAAGAACCCTCCTGCAGTCGGTGGGGTGTTCAGGGGAGCGTTGTTCCTGTCTTGAGAATCCATTTACTGCAATAAAAGACAACATTAGAAGGTATGAAGATTTCAAGTAGGATGCAAGTCAAAGATTCAATAGAAATCAAGGACGTAGATCAATACTGTTTTCAAGACACGTGGATGAGATCCTAAGTTTCTAATCCTATGTGCAGGCTCACGACGGTACAGTAATGTAACCGAAGTGATTAACGTAGACCTGCATGGGCCACCAAAGTCATTACGTGAGATTCAAGGCTGTAATCCATCTCATTTATGCATAGTATATAACTGTCCAGAAATTCTCTTACTCTTCTCATCTCTTGTTTCTTTCCTTCTACTACCTTGGAACTTGACCTTTGGGGGGGGGGGGAGGGGGATTGTTGGCAACATATGTTGTTTTGAGCAAAAGCTCAAGTCCAATTTTCACTTAGAGATTCAAGGCTCCTCCTCATTTATTTTTGACCATTATAAATCCAATAAATTTGTAACGTTTGACATCTTAAATCCTGTCCAGATACATTGTATCACATGTTTTTTATTTGAATTATTTGTAATGTTTAATTCTTTATTGGCTGGATTAAATTGCTTTCAATCTCCATTACTCCATGACCGTTGGAGAAAAGCCTATATATTGAGGCCTATCTCAATACTTCGATATACACCAAAATTCCTTTACGAATACTCTCTTCTCTAATCTCGTTTTTTCCGATCCGAGCTTTTCTTTCTTCGTTGTTGCTCTGGGCAGAGCTAAGTCGGGGTCACTCTCTGTTCGTCGTGTGCGGCAAGAAGATTTCGGTAGAGCGGAAATTTTACCACTAGGAGCGTTCGGATGCGGTCTGCACATAGACCCGGACTAACTCTTAGGGCAATACTATGTGCGCGACTTCCCCAGAGGCCGGTAATATTTACATATTATATTAAAATAAATTAATCAATTGTCTAGAAGATGTCAGATCAAATGGCAAAGTCTAAATATTATTTTCCATGCACCTGCTGCTAGTTGGTTGACAAGAGCTCGGAAGAGGTCATGATAATTATGTAGCTATAACTCTACATACAAACTAGATATCATTTCACATTAATAACAATTTATTTTTTGGTCAAATGAATCATTGTCATGGATTTTGAATGGCTATAACTACTCTTAGTTATGAAGCTTCATGCGGATGCTAAACTTTGTAGAGTAATACTTTTACTTTTTGTTATTCTAATTTTCTTGTTGCATTGTGCACTTTTTAAATTGAGCATCATATTAATTTTTATTCGAGTTCGATCACCTTTGCTTCTGAATATACTTGAAAGTTGTTAGTCCCTTGGCGAACAATCGATGGAAAAACACGAGTTCAAAAACAATTGTAAAGACAATGTTTCCAGCAACAACACCCTAAAGAAGATGATGTTGTATTACGAGAATCTAAAGAGATTTCGTAATATTTCTCGAAGGCAACAGAACCGTATAACTTCTAAAGAGAAGCGACGGTATTCTCGAAGGCAACAGAACCGTATAACTTCTAAAGAGAAGCGACGGTATTCTCGAAGGCAACAGAGGAAGAAGAAAGCCTGCTGGGGTGAAAGATCACCGGCGCTCAAAGCTATATCTGCCTTACGGACAAGCCTCCAGGAACCAGCAAGTTCGAAGAGAACTTTAGAACGCTGGCCAAAAATGTCGACGACTCCTCGGAATAGCAGCAGCACTTCTCTCTCTCTATGGAAATTTTTTGATTATTTTCTGTTATCCTGGAGAGAGGAGATGCTCCTGATATTATAGGCACGAGGTGGGCTTTTCAAATTCTGAACGCACGCCCTGGTTTAATGCCAGATCCGAATTTTCTGGATCTGAGCTATTTCCGGATCTGAGCCCACAAGACCCGCGGACGTTACATAATTTGAACGGCCCACTCGACCCGCTCGACCCGTACGACCCGTACGTCCCGTACGCTCAGTACGCCCCGTACGCCACGCAGGCCGCGCAGAGGCTCGCGCACGAGCGCAACTAAAGCGCACAATGCGCCTAGCGACGAGCTGTCGTGCTAAGTGCAAAGTGCCATCAAAAAGCCACATTAAGCCTCAAAAGCCCATTAGCCCGAGCCCAAGTCCGAGCCCGAGCCCGAGCCCGAGTCCGAGTTCGAGTCCGAGTCCGAGTCCGAGTCCGAGTCGCTAAGCCCCTTCGGGGCTTAGCTCCAATCTATTTTCATTTTGGCCAAAAGTTGGTTTCTTATTCTCACCTCTATGTAAAATCCCCCCACATGGCACCCTCCATTGGGCCTCAACCCATGTGCATCTCTCTATTCCTTCATAAGTAATATATAGAGATACATATTGGTGTGATTTTCCGATGTGGGACTATCTTTTAACAATAGAATGTTGTGAACACACACAACACATAGAATAAAACACCAACAATTCCCCACATATCTCTATATATATGAGTTAAGCGTTCCACATAATAACTGTCTATTATACATTAGGATAGATGTCGCTGACGACTTGAATCTTCCCGCATGGGTTGAACAACAGTATGATACAAGAATAGACTACGCCTTGAATTCTGTACCACAACTGTAATTTTTTCCACTCACATAATGTAGTTATCTGTGCTTCTGGCTGCACATTAAAGGCCTTGTGCCAGCCTGGATTTCAATGTATGTATTTTGGGCGTCTACAAATTTACCCTCAAGAAACGGCCTATTTTCTGTCCATACATTATAGGTGAGTTCTTTATTAAAGAGACATGGCATGAAGCGTCCAACGGTTCCTTTGCGGTGCTACGCCGCTATGACATGGCCTTAAGCCGAGGACCTTACCCCGAATCACCGGGAACCTCATCGTAGTGTCATACTACCCGTAGCATGAGGTCTAGCCCCTTTGTAGTGCCAAACTACCCAGCATGAAGCCTTACGCTTCTGTGCGGTGTTACGCCGCTACGACATGGCTTGCAAGGCCGAGGCTTTATCCCTAGCCGGGTTTACCTCATTGTGGTGTCGTGCCACCCGTAACATGAGGAACACCTCCTCTTTGTAGTGCTGACTACATCCCTCTTTAATTCAATATACAGTATTAGGCCAACTGCCTATTTGCGGTGCTATGCCGCTGTGACTTGGCTAACATAGCCGAGGATTTACCTCTTTCGAGAACCTCATGGTGGAGTCACCGCCACACATAGTATGGAGTCACACTCCTTGTAGTGCTGTGCTACCATGCTTCCTGTAAAGCATAACAGACCTTCACTCAGTCTGAGAACTCATTAAGGCATTATGCCATCCTTCCCACAGGATCAATTTTTCGTAGAAAATTCATAGTAGACAACAGTGGTTCTGGGTCCGAAACCCTTCCATGTTCCACAGAACAAGTACCCACTGTTAACTAATATTTTTTCAGTCAATAGTCCTCCCTTGAATCAAAAAATTAGATATCTGGTAGATTTCTCTTTGAACCAATAACATAAAATTTATTGATAGGATTATAATGACACAATATTAGAATGCCTTCAAACCCATCTTTCTTGCTGTGTCCTCGACCAGCTGTCGTTTGAGGCCTTTCGTGAACGGATCCGCCAGGTTCTCCTGACTCCGAACATCGATCACTGCAATGACGCCTCGTTTGATGAGATCGTTCACTGCTCTGTGCTTTAACCGCACAGTCCTCTTCTTTCCGTTAAAGAGTTCATTTGATGCTACTGCTGCTGCCGCCTGGTTGTCACAGTATATCGGGATTGCCGGTATCTGAGCTCCAACCACTGGAAGATCATACATGAGCTCCCGAAGCCACTCTGCTTCATCTGCAGCAGCATCCAATGCAAAGAATTCAGATTCCATGGAGGAGCGAGATAACATTGTCTGCTTCTTCGATTTCTACGATATAGCAGCTCCGCCCAAGGCGAATATGAATCCACCTGTAAAATACTCGCTCTCCACCTCTGAACACCAGCTAGCATCACTGAAGTCTTCCACTACTGACGGATCTCCGCTGTAGTATAGTGCAAATGTCTGAGTCTTTTTAAGATATCTCATAACACGCTTCACAGCATTCCAGTGTTCAACACCTGGGTTGCTAGTGAACCGACTCAGCATTCCCACCGCAAAAGCTATGTCAGGCCTTGTGGCAGTAGTAGCGTACATCAAGCTTCCGATGACGCCGGCGTACTCCAATTGCTTGACGCTTTCTCTCGAATTTGGCTCCAGCTTCTGATCACTCCGGTACGGTGTATCAATTATAGGAAGATCTTGATACCCGTATCGAGTGAGCATTTTCTCAATGTAATGAGATTATGACAGTGCTATTCCCGTGCCTGTCCGGATGATCTTGAGCCCCAAGATAACATCGGCATCCCCAAGTCCTTCATACTGAACTTGGTCGAGAGAAATTTCTTTGTCTCTGTGACACAGCTTAAATCCGTACTTAGGATTAGCATGTCGTCAACGTATAGACAAACGATAACTCCTCTTCCGTCAACAAACTTAGTATAGACACACTTGTCTGTTTCACTGACCTTGTAGCCATTTGACCTTATCACTTTGTCAAACTTCTCATGCCATATTTTGGAAGCTTGTTTCAAACCATACAGAGACTTCATCAACTTGTAGACTTTGTCTTCCAGACCTCTGACGACAAAACCTTCTGGTTGTTGCATATAGATCTCTTCTGTCAGCTCGCCATTAAGGAATGCCGTTTTCACATCCATCTGATGTATCACTAGTTTGTGTATTGCTGCTAGAGCAATTAACAATCTGATGGTTGTCATCCGAGCTACTGGAGCATAAGTATCAAAATAGTCGATCCCCTGTTTCTGAGCAAACCCTTTGGCCACTAGCCTGGCCTTGAATTTGTCGATGGTTCCATCTGCTTTCATCTTCTTCTTGAAGATCCATTTGCATCCGATGGGTCTTGCTCCTTCTGGCAGGTCAACTAACACCCATGTATTATTGGAGGTGATTGAGTCAATCTTATTGTCTATCGCCTCCTTCCAGAATACAACATCTCTGGTCTTCATCGCTTCATCATAGGTAAGCGGATCTGCTTCCACATGATAAGTGACGAAGTCATCTCCGATGTCTTTCGGCCTCCTTACTCGCTTAGTTGACGGCTCAGCGAGTTCTGGTTCAACTGGTGTCTCTTCGACAATAGCTTCTTCTTGGACTACTGGTTCTTTAAGGACTTCTGTCTGCTTTACACTCTCATCATTCTCCGGAAGATCCGCGAGAACAATATTTTTGTGTCTTGCAAACTTGTCTTCAAAATATTCAGCATTGCGAGATTCAATGATATGATTTGATTCTATATCAAGGAATCTCCGAGCATCACTCTTCTCGGCATAACCCAAGAAGATAGCCTTAGTGGTCCTAGTCCCCTGCTTCTGAATCTTCAGATCTGGAAGCTTCACGTAAGCCAGACACCCCCACACTCGAATGACATTCAAGTTAGGTCTGACTTTGAACCAGAGTTCATGAGGTGTTATGTCCGAAGTTGCATACGATACTCTATTGAGAATGAAAGTAGCCGTTAATGCAGCTTCTCCCCAGAAGCTCTTTGGAAGACCCGCAGTCAACAGCATAGAGTTCATCATCTCTGTCAACGTTCTGTTCTTCCTTTCTGCTACTCCGTTGGATTGAGGAGAGTACGGAGCCGTCGTCTCATTTATGATTCCATGTTCTTTACAGAATGATGAGAAATCATGAGACCGATACTCTCCGCCTCGATCACTCCTTAGCCTTTTGAGTTGTTGTCCAGTTTGCCGTTCAGCCTCGGCCCTGAACTCCTTGAACTTCTCGAATGCTTCGTCTTTAGACTTGAGCAGGTAGACAAAAGCATACTTTGAGAAGTCATCGATGAAAGTAATAAAATACTTCATCCCGGCTTTTGTAGAGAATTGCTTGAAATCACAGATATCTGAGTGAACCAACTCCAGAAGATCTGTGCTTCGATGGACCCTGTGAAAGGGTTTCCTTGTGATCTTCGTCTGAGCACACACTTCACATTTCTCTACCTTACCCCCACACTTGGAGATAAGTCCTAGGCTAGACATCTTGTTAATCCTTTTACAATGAACATGTCCTAGCCTATTATGCCACAACTCAAAAGAATAGTTCAAAGTAGAAATAGCATTAATATCATTTTTTTGGGTTACAACAAGCTGAATTTTGTACATTCCTTCAGTCTGGAAAGCTTTTCCGAAGAATGTACCCTTCTTGGACATCACCATCTGGCCAGCATTGATGTCCATCCTCAAGCCTGCGTTACAAAGCAGGCTCCCAGAGATCAGGTTCTTAGCAATTGCAGGAACATGCTTCACTCCTTGAAGCGTCAGAGTGTTCCCCGATGTGAGTTTCAGCTCCACCGTCCCGATCCCCAGTACTTCAGCTTGTGCCTGGTTTGCCATTATGACTTTCTCGGAAGTTGGCTCATAGGAGTCGAACCATTCCTTGTCTGAGCAGACATGACATGTCGCACCAGTGTCTATCCACCAGTCCGAGTCAACCCCCACATTTGCAACCTGCGCTATCATTGCAACCAGATTAGTAACCAAAGAAACCTTACTAGGCTCACCTTTTTCTGGTTCCTTGCATTCACTTTTGTAGTGGCCCTTCTTGCCACATTTGTAACAAGTCACATGGGACTTGGACTTCTGATTCTTGAATGAAGGACTCTTCACTTTCAGATTAGTGAAGTCCTTCTTCTTCTTGTGAGGAGAAGCCGCCTGCTTCCCCTTGTACTCTCTGGTTTGGACCAGATTTGCTTTCGCCAGTTGTTTGGACAGAGAATCCATCTTCTGTTGAGAGCGCATCTCGTCCTCAACATGGATCTCTTGCAGGAGATCTTCCATACATATGTCCAGCTTCTTGCGGTGCATCCTTGCATAGAAGTTGCTCCAACCCGCAGGAAGTTTAGAGACGATTCCTCCAACGACAAACTTGTCGACAAGAGGCATCTTCTCGTCATCCAACTTTTGGCACAGCTTCAGAAACTCCTTTACTTGGGGCAGCATAGCCTTCTCATCTTCGAAGGTCCACTTGTGGTATCTTTCAACCAAGAAGATCTTGGACCGATTCTCGTCATCTTCGTACAATTTCTCCAAGGAGTCCCAAATCTCTTTGGCAGAATTCTTCTTGGAATAGGACTCTGCCAGAGAGTCTTCCATGCTATTTAGAATCAACAGTTTACAGATAATGTTTTCTCTAATCCATTTTGCCTGCTTGGACTTAGCAGCTGCAATAACTTCTGCGGTTCCGGTTGTTGGAACGATCGGTTCTTCCTCATTCAGCACGTGATCAACTTCCACGAGTTGAATGTTTAAGGTTACTTTCCGTTTCCAGATTTGGAAATGTTCGCCGTCGAATTTCTCCAACTTGTTAAAGTCGGTATTGACGAGCGATGCACGTGAGTTATCCATCTTTTCGATATAGCTTTGAGATTGTTAGTCCCTTGGCGAACAATCGATGGAAAAACACGAGTTCAAAAACAATTGTAAAGACAATGTTTCCAGCAACAACACCCTAAAGAAGGTGATGTTGTATTACGAGAATCTAAAAAGATTTCGTAATATTTCTCGAAGGCAACAGAACCGTATAACTTCTAAAGAGAAGCGACGGTATTCTCGAAGGCAACAGAACCGTATAACTTCTAAAGAGAAGCGACGGTATTCTCGAAGGCAACAGAGGAAGAAGAAAGCCTGCTGGGGTGAAAGATCACCGGCGCTCAAAGCTATATCCGCCTTACGGACAAGCCTCCAGGAACCAGCAAGTTCGAAGAGAACTTTAGAACGCTGGCCAAAAATGTCGACGACTCCTCGGAATAGCAGCAGCACTTCTCTCTCTCTCTCTCTGGAAATTCTCTGATTATTTTCTGTTACCCTGGAGAGAGGAGATGCTCCTGATATTATAGGCACGAGGTAGGCTTTTCAAATTCTGAACGCACGCCCTGGTTTAATGCCAGATCCGAATTTTCGAGCTGTCGTGCTAAGTGCTAAGTGCAAAGTGCCATCAAAAAGCCACATTAAGCCTCAAAAGCCCATTAGCCCGAGCCCGAGCCCGAGCCCGAGTCGCTAAGCCCCTTCGGGGCTTAGCTCCAATCTATTTTCATTTTGGCCAAAAGTTGGTTTCTTATTCTCACCTCTATGTAAAATCCTCCCACATGGCACCCTCCATTGGGCCTCAACCCATGTGCATCTCTCTATTCCTTCATAAGTAATATATAGAGATACATATTGGTGTGATTTTCCGATGTGGGACTATCTTTTAACAATAGAATGTTGTGAACACACACAACACATAGAATAAAACACCAACACCTTTGCTTCTGAATATACTTGAAAGCATGTTTTGTTCGTACAACGAATTCTCTTGGCTTCTCATATTATCCTTTTAAGATTTTTGTTGCAAGAAATTTTTTTTAATTATGGAACTTGAATGCTGCAACCTCCAATATGTAGAAGCTTGAAAATTATTGGACATGACTTTGACAGGAGCTGACGAACTTGAATGCCTTGTTAATGTTTCCTTTAAATGATGGAACAAATTAATTCTAGATTTTTTTTGTACAGTCTTGCAAATTACTTTGCAAATTATCATGTTCTAATAACAGAATTATTTTGCTAGAATAATACTAAGTTTCGTTGACTAGTATAACATTTCATTATGTTTAATATAATATTGTTTTAAGTTGCAATTACGCAACAAAATATTGTGAGCATATTCATAATACATAACAGAATTTTGAATTATATGCCGGAACAAGTTTTAAACTTGTACTCATATTCATATTATGAACTTGGTTTCAACTAGGGGTGAGCAAATACCGACCGATACCGAAAAACCGACCGAATACCGATTAAAAATATTCCGAAAAACTGAACCGAAATTATGTACCGATACCGAATTGCCGAACCGACTAAATTACGGTATAATGGTAATGGTAACGGTTTGAGTGTAATACCATACCGAAAATACCGAACCGACCGATTCACACACACACACACACACATACACACACACGCACACATTTTTTAATGTTGTTCATGATTAATTTTACACTACTCATTTTCATTTTTATCTTTGTTTTGGTTGGTTTTCTAGAACTTGGAATGGATTTTAGTAGACTTAAATTTATGTTAAGAATGCTAAGAATTGAGTTTTTAATCTTTTGAGTTTATGTTTTTGTTTTCTCATAGAATTTTGAAGTAAATTTTGGTTACTTAAACTTATACTAAAGATTAAACTTAGTGACCGCGTTTGATATTTTAAGCTCATTTTTAGGTGTTTGCGACTTGTTACATATTGTTCTAATAATTTTGATTAATTGTTTGGTTGGTAGCTTCCAAAAAAGTAAAAAATATATATTATAGGTTAAGAGGTTCTACAATATTAAGTGTGTTAATTGATCAAATATTAATTGGTAAAATATCGATACCGAACAAAAACCGACCGAATATCGATTTAACCGAAACCGAAAAAACCGATTCTAAATTGTACGATATTGGTATTGATTTTTCAAATACCGATTTTAAAAAATACCAAAAAAATCGACCAAATACCGACCGATTATACCGACGCTCACCCCTAGTTTCAACATAGTAAATTTTGATATTATATGTCTACCTTGAAAATAAATTTGTGATATGAAATTAAAATAAATAAAATTTTGCATCTTTATAAATAGAATATACTATTTACTGGAAATTGAATTTATCTTATTGAGAAACATTTTCTGGTATTTCTTTGAGAAATAATTTCTTTCAAATAGTTATCCCAAAATTGCAACTTCATCTATTATCTACACTTTTGTAATTACTCAAAATATATATAATTCCAATTAAGTTCATTTATTTCTATCATTACTGCATTTATAACAATATTAATGTTGTTATAACCAATTGGTTTAAATGAGTGGGAATTTGATTGTGATATTATTTTATATGGTAACTAGAGTAAATTGCAAATGAGACTTATTTATTATATTGGATGTGAGGATCTTTAATATATGGTAAGTATATTATAAGTTGAATCATAACTGTTCAAATTAAGTTTTAATTTTTTTTTTGGCTTTGATTACTAATTTTATTTGGGTTCAAGCCGCGTCTTGTGTTTTTAGATTTGTTTGCATTTGGATTGAGTTTCAAACTAGAAACAGTGAAAAAAAAAACTAAGTCTATCTCATATTTACATTACTCTTATTTTCTAAAAAAAAAAGTTGCTTGTGGATCTATAAACTTATAATAAAAATATATTGTATGTTTTTATAAATTTGGTTGATTGTTATATGAGTCAGTATAATCTTATTGGATTTGAGACGATCCCATCTAAAGTTGCTCGTAACCTTTGTATAAGTCAATATCACGTATAACGTGATGATATTGAAAAGTTTCGACCGTTAACTATATTTGGTTTTTTTGGCTTTAGCTTACATTATTCTCTGGCTGCTAAAGATGTGTGCGCTAGCACACTTGCTGAAATTCTTTGCTTAAGGGATTGTTGAGTAGTCATAGTTAAATATTAAGGTACTTTATTCTTTCATAAATAAGGAGCCTTATGTAGATGGATCCAAAGGAAATCCAGTAGTAACTAAAGTTCTACAATTATTTTTTCGGTTTTGAATCTATAGATACTTTTGATTTGAAAAATCATGCATGATTAATCGGTCATCGTTGAGTATTTATTTTTGCTGTATTATTTACTTATTCAGTATTTAATGTAATGTATCAGATTGATGATATAAATATGAATGACTGTGTGTATTGATTTTGCACTACATAATTAACAAAGATATTTTGTAATTAAGAAATATCTAACAAAACTATTTATCTGATTATTTTACAAATATTGTTGAATTATTTTTGCTGTTAAAATTTATTGCAAAATTGTATTATCGTGCATAAATTACATTGTTGTGCCAAAATGAACAAGATGTGCATCATTTTAGTTACATTTCTTATTAATATGTACACTAACCTCCATTTTCTTTATTAAAAAAAATCATTAGAAACTTTTAACTGTCAATGAAAGAAGCATTGTGTTAAAGATCAAAATAATACAAAATTATTTTTGTACTCTTACTTTTAACATGATCTTTTGTAATGTTATCTCTCTAAGTCAGAAGCATTATAGATTGTGACTTGATTAGAAAAGGAACAAACATCCTAAGGTTGAAGGTACATAAAACAAAGTTCTTTGCTCTATCTTTATGAATTATTGTTATATGACATTATTCTATGTCGGTTTGCATGTTTGAACTTTAGATGACCATATTATCACAATATTTAAATTATGTTAGGCAGTGCTAAGTGTGCAATTTTTTCGGAGGCCGGTATCTTTATTTTTTATTTATTTTGTTTGCAGATTTTAAAAAGAGAAAAGAAAATTATTTCCAACAATCTAAATAAAACTATCCGCCAAAAGAAAAAAACCAAACCAAAAAATTCACAAAATCCCTACTTTCTTCTTCTTTCTTCTTCTTCTTCTTCATCATCTTTATGGCTTCCTCCACTGCTACTTCCTTCGTCTACGAAACTCTCGACGCGCTCTCCTTCCCCACCACCGACGCCGACGACTCCTTCGACGCCGACGGCTACGCGGTCCTCCGCAACTACGTGTCCTCCTCCACCTCCGTCGACATCCCCGACGACGTCCCCGCCGCCGACTACTTCTCCCTCGACGTCTCCGCCGATTCCGATGAGAGACCCCCTCCTCCTCCTCTAGCTCCTCCGTCGTTCGCTTCCCGCGCCGAGAATTCGCAGAAGACGACGGCCTCGGAGTCGGCATGGTTCCGCTCCGCAGGACACCGATTCAAGAGCCCCATGATCCAGCTCCACAAGGGTTAGCCTCCCCACACCCCCCCCTCCCCCCCCCCCCCCCCCCCCCCCCCCCCCCCCCCCTTCTCTTTCTCTCTATTTGGTCCCTATTTCAATTACTCGTGTAAATTGTTGAGATCTGTTTCTCGTCGGACACGACAGAGTACACTAGGACACACCCAAAGCAAAGCAATGACTTGTTACTGTCGACATGTACGCAACGTGTGTCGTCAACTGCAGCTTCTGTGATGAAAGAAAAAAAAAAACTTTGCCAAGCTTGACTTATGGCATGGTTTGTTGTTGAAGTAACCCTCTCGTGTGCGTTCTCGAATCTATGGTATGTAACTACTTAATTTAGAGTAGGAAGGTTTATATTATCATGGTGGTGTCGGATATCGATGCTGGGCTTTTGTTCTCGAGATCCAACTAGGCGCCAACGTCGGAGGCGGATAAGAAGACAAGACACATCCACTATAGAATTTTGGTATCATACTATACAAACTCAAAAGTAGATTTTTTTTAATTCCATATTTTGTAGTATCGGCCAAAACCGACCCGATACGGTTGATACCGATATGGTTTGGCATGTCCCGATCCGATACTGACATTGAGGATCTCTTTTCCGGTCAATTCAGCAAAGAAAATTGAACGAAAAAGACCAATTAGTAAGGGCGTAAAATATAGTAAGGTTGTATAAGCATGTAAAAGATGAAAACTTATGTATCGCATGTAAGCCAATTGGCAAGAGTGACTACTGTTTCATTCAATTTCAAAACTGCTAAGAAATAACACTAGAAATACTTAAAATTACGTCTAAATGTATAAAATAAAAATGTTAATAATTTGTTAATAATTATTTGATTTCCGATACCAAAAAATATGATACTTCGATCCGAAATCGTCGGTACTGTCGATACTGCCCATCCTGATACTTATAATAATGGTCCGATACCGATTCCAATACCGATAGTGCGAACCTTGCTTAATTCATTTCTTTAATTCTTCAATGAATAATTTATGAACTTACAAACTATTTATAGACTATTAAGAAAATCAAAAGAATATAAAACCAATCTCTAAAGGCTTATCCATAAGATAATTAAAATCTTTAACCAACTAAAAGAGGTATTTTTTTCTTCTTATTTAGCTTAATCATAACAAACAAAAATATAAACAAAATCCAAATTGGTTCCCTATCACTCTTCGGCTTTGAAAAATTCATCTGTACATGAATTATATAAGCGTGAAGTTCGAGAATTATGTTCCTGTGAATGCGCTCCAAATCGGCCATGGTGGAGGCCTCTGTTTTGGCAGACTAGTTAATCCTGTGGCTCTTGAAATGATGATGAGCTCCCACGGAGGTACTGACGGTTGTGGAGATGGATGAAGCATGATATCCACTAGGACATAGCATAAAATATCGCAACATACAATGGTTGTCTCAATGTGTCCAAAGAAGCATAATGATCGTCCCTATAATCAATTTTTTTTTTTTTTGCAAACTATTACTATTATTCGTAAGTCGTAACACACAATTAGTAAAATTTATTTATGAGCTTGATTAACGGGACAAATTCAAAATATTTAGAAGATATAATAGGTTCTTTAAATTCATAAGATTGATCAATGACCTATTTAATTCTTCTCATGGTTATATATAAATGTCAAAATTGATTTTTGATTTAAACCTAACAACCACAGACCTAATTTGTGCCTTAACTATGATAGGTTCATTAGATCCAACTAATGTACACTCCAAGGATATGTTCGGCTCTAGGTTGAACCGTATTTGTGTAAATAAGTCAATTATTAGTCTCTTCATTTTACTTCAAATCTATTACAAAGTTCATCTTGTTGCTTTTTATATAGATCACTAATATTTTTAACAAGTCATCATATTCCATAATTTTAATTTTATGTTAAATTTTAATTGCTATCTTAGGTCTTTACTTACAGATAAAAAATATTGCTAACCTAGGGTTCTGATACCAATTTGATACGGGACAAAGACCATGAGAAATATATGATTGATATTGAATTGGAGATTTAGAGTAAATTGGGCGCAGAAGCTTTAAAATATATGTGAATGAACAATCAACTACCATCAATTTATCACAAATAATTTTAATAGAAATACAAAAATAATAATTAAGAATACTCGAGTTTGAAATGGCACGTGGATGGCGTCCGATATCGATGATGTGCTTTTGTTCGGGAAATCTAACTAGGCGATGTCGGAGACGGAGAAGACAAGATACATCTACTATAGAATTTTGGTATCACACATACAAATTCAAAAGTAGAATTTTCTTAATTCATTCTTTAATTCTTCAATGAATAATTTTTGAAGTTACAAACTATTTATAGACTCTCAAGAAATTAAAAGAAGATAAAGCCAATGTCTAAAGACTTATCCCTAAGATAATTAAAATATGTAACCAAACTCAAAGAGATAAATTTCTCTTATTTAGGTTAACCATAACAAACAAAATATAAATTGAAAGCATGAAGTCCAAAAATTATGTTCATGCGGATGCGCTCCAAATCGGCCATGATGGAGGCCTCTGCTTCGACATGCTAATCAATACTGATGCTTCTGAAATAATGATGAGCTCCCACATAAGTATTGGCAGTCATGGAGATGGATGAAGCATGATATCCACTTGGGACGTTGCATTAAATATCCCAACAAATAGTGATTGTCTCAGCGTGCCCAAAAAAAAGATTGATTGCCCCAATCAATTATTATTTCCTGCAAGCTATTACAATTATTCGTAACAAACAAAATATACAAATTGTTTACGGGCCTTACCAACAGGACAAGTTCAAAATATTTAGTAGATTTAATAGGTTCTTTATATTTATTATAATCAAATGACCTATTTAAATTTTCTAATGATGATATATAAAGATTAGAATTGATTTTTTTTGTTTAAATCGAGATCTAGTTTCAACCATAGACCTAATTTGTGTCTCAACTATGACAGGTTCATTAGGTTCAATTAATATATACTCCAAGGATATGGTCGGCTCTTGGATGAACCGTATTTGTGTAGATAAATCAACTATTTGTCTCTTCATTTTAGATCCAAATCTATTACGAAGTTCATCTTTCTCCTTCTAATATAGATCGCTAGTGTCTAAAGAAATCATCATAATCCATAATTTGAATTTAAATTTAATTACTATCTTAGGTCTTTACCTACATATAAAAATATTACTAACTTAGTGCTATGATATCAATTTGATGCGGGACAAAGACCATGAGAAAAATAAGATTAATATTAAATTGAATTTAGGACAAATTGGGCGTGGAGGCTTTGAAAGATATGTGAACAATCAACTAATAATTAGGAATACCCGATTTTGGAATGACGCGTCGATGTCGTTGGATCTCGATGATGTGCTTTTGTTTGCGAGATCCAACTAGGTGACGCGTCGAAGGCGGAGAAGAAGACAATATATATATATATATATATATATATATATATATATATATATATATATATATATATATATATATATAATTTTGATATCGTACCATACAAACTCGAAAGTAGATTTCTCAAAATTCATTCTTTAACTTTCAATGAATAATTTTTGAAGTTATAAACTATTTATAAGCTTTCAAGGAATCAAAAGAAGATAAAGCCAATGTATAAATGCTTATTCTAAGATAATTAAAATATGTAACCAAACTCAAAGAGAGAAAATTTCTCTTATTTAGGATAATCCTAACAAACAAAATATAAGCTGAAAATCTAAATTGTACCTATCATTCTACTCGGCTTTGAAAAATTCACCGTTGGTGAATCATGTAAGCATGGAGTTTTAGAATTGGTTACCTATCATTCTTTATTGTGGATGACTTCAAATCGACTATGGTGGAGGCCTCTGCAGGTAATAATGAGGTTCCTGAAATGACGATGAGCTCCTACGAAGGTATTGACGGTCGTAGAGATGGATGAAGCATGATATCCACTAGAGACGTAGCATTAAATACTCCAACAAATAAAGGTTGTCTCAGTGTGTCCAAAGAAGCAGAATGATTGTTAATCAATTATTATTTCATGTAAGAAATTACAATTATTCGTAACAAACAAATAATAGAATTGTTCATAGGCTTCACTAACGGGACAAGTTCAAAATATTTAGTAGAATTAATGGGTTATTTAAATAAATTAGATTGATCAAATGACATATTTAATTTTTTCTAATGATGATATATAAAGATTAAAATCGATTTCTGGTTTAAACCTAGACCTAGTTTCAACCACGGACCTAATTGTGTCTCAACAATGATAATAGGTTCATTAGGTTCAACTAATAGACACTCTAGGGATATGGTTGACTCTAGGTTGACCTGCACTTATGTAGATAAGTCAACTATTAGTCTCTTCATTTTAGCTTCAAATCTATTACAAAGTTCATCTTCCCCTTTTTATATAAATCGCTTATCTTTTAAACAAGTCATCATAATCCATAATTTTAATTTTATTTTAAATTTTAATTGCTATCTTAGGTCTTTACCTGAGTATAAAAATATTGCTAACCTAGTGTTATGATACCAATTTGACGCAAGACAAATATTATGAGAAAAATATGTGTGTGGAAGTTTTAAAATATATGTGAGCAATCAACAAGTATCAATTTATCACAAATAATTTTAATATAAATACAAAATAATAATAAGAAATATCCGATTTTGGAATGACGCGTGGATGACGTCGGATCTCGATACTGTGCTTTTGTTCGCGAGATCTAACTAGTTGACGATGTCGAAGGTGGAGAAGAACACAATATACATCCATTATAGAATTTTGATATAGCACCATATAAACTCAAAAGTAGATTTCTCGTAATTCACTCCAATGAATAATTTTTGAAGTTACAAACTATTTATAGACTCTCAAGAAATTAAAAGAAGGTAGAAGCCAATATCTAAAGGCTTATCCGTAAGTTGATTAAAATTCGTAACCAACTCAAAGAGATAAAATTTTCTTATTTAGGTTAATCCTCACAAACAAAAATAAATCTGAAAATCCAAATTTGTTTCCCATCACATATCAATAAGTTATGGTGTGGGGCGATTGTTTGGGGGGGGGAGGGGGGGATTCAGTTTGGATGGGGAGTAGAATAAAATGCCAAACTCCCAACTGGGATTCCTTTCTCTTTTCAACAAAAAAAAACACAACAATCTATAACAAAATGATCCAATATGTCTAACCAAATTATCTTCGTTTTAGTTTTCTTTGTTGCATTCAGTGACAGAGTTGTTGATTTCTACACTTATCTTTAACAATGGCTAGTTCTCTTTCCGACTCAATGCACTCCCTTTGCCACATCTAGAAGCCCCACTCTTAATATTTTCTTAGATCCAACTAATTTCCTATTTCGGCATGATTTGAGTCCAGATGTTCTCGAGTGCTGAAAGCTCTTACAATAAGTCATTGGAGACACCCCACGTCATCTAGCTAGTTTGCTTGGTACTGATGTGAAGGTCATTGGTTTGTTTTCTTCCTCTCATGTCTCTAAATACGTATCTCACCTTGAATCATGTTTTTTTTTCCAGTGGATATGTTCGTGCTTTTTCTCCGAGGTTAAGGGCTAGTTTGGTTTCTATTTGAAATAGAAAATACAACATTTCTAATGGGAAACATCAAATGGTGGTTTCACGAGCGATTGACGTTCACCATTTTGAATCAGTTATGTATGGTGAAAACGACAAACACGGGAACCAAATGAGTTTCCATTGCCATTTTGGCCAAAATGCCAACAAAAGCGGCAAACACCCCATTTCAAAAGGGAACCAAAGTGGCCCTAAGTTGCAAAAAAGCCCCTTTTGGATTTTCAGGAAAAATAATCCCATTGCATTTATTTTAGTAAAAGTTTTTCCATGCTGTAAGTCCTAGGAACCCTTTATAAGGTCTCCCATAACAACCATAGGAGCACAAAATGATTGCTACAGGTCTACATATGAATGTTTTATTCTTGAAAATTAGTCCTTAAAGCATGTCAAATTCATAGAATGTTTTTTTTTTTTTTTTACAAATTCTCCAATTTCATTTTCTTCTCCCTCCTATTCATTTGCCTCCAAATTCTCACTGAAAATTTAAACAATCTTTCTCTATTGTAATATTGCAGCCATGAGGTACTACCAATACTTGCATACTCTTGCTCGCTTGATCGGTCCCAACTTTTATTATTTAGATTAGTTTTGGATCCAATCTGGTTAGGGTTGCATTAAATTTGATAGGATAGATCATATTGGCATGATGAAAAATTAGGTTTACGAGTAAGGCGACATAGGGAGGAGTTCAAGGGTGATGGTGTTGGTAACATGTGTTGGTGACATAACGCAGATATTGGAAGCAGAGGAATGCTATGGGGTACATTTAATTAAATTTATATTTTTAATTTTTGTTAAGCTAGGAATATCGATGCACAAAATCTATTTAAAAGCTTTTTGTTGTTGTTAAGCTAGGAGGATCGATACAAAAAATCTATTTAAAATTCATAAATTCATATCTTAACCACATAATCAAGAATATTTTCTACTTTTTTGAGTTTTTCACATGTTAATCATATATGTACCAAGGTTCGAAGTATCGGTATCGAAAACGGTATCGGATCATTCCTATGAGTATCGGGATCGGCTGGATCGACAGTATCGGAGGTTTCGGATCGGAGTATCGGATTTTGTGGTATTGGAAAACAAATAATTATTAATAAATTATTAACATTTTAGAAAATATATTTTACACATTTAGGCATAATTTTAATATTTTCAGTGTTGTTTCTTAGTAGTTTTGAAACTGAATGAAATAGTAGTCACCCTTACTGATTGATTTACATACGATTGAAGATAAGTTTTCTTCTTTACATGCTTTTATAACCTTTCTATGCTTTTACACCCTTGTTGATTGGTCTTTTTTGTTCAATTTTCTTTGCCGAATTGACCGGAAAAGAGACCCCCACTGTCGGTATCGGTCGGTATCGGATCGGGACATGCCAAACCGTATCAGTATCGGCCGTATCGGATCGGTATCGGCCGATACTGTGAACTATGAATTATGTACGTTTTGACAGATTGGTGGGGGGACTGGTGACAAGGACCTAACTTGCAAAGACCTAATAACTAATAAGTTGGCGGGGTCCACTTATTCTGGAAACCCGAGGGGTCTCCTGCAGTTTACCAAATATTTTTTTTTTACATTTTTTGGGTACAGTACCTTTTGAATTCAAGTACTTTAGACATCTGCTAACAGACTTATGTAGTTTTCTAGTAAGTTGTAAGCGGAAGATTCTGACCTAGTATGGTTTCTTTTTTAACACTAAATTTCCGTCGACCTAGAATTCGTGTTCACTAAGTACAACTGGCATTGATATTGTAACTTTTGGTTGTTGCAGAGATACTTGATTTTTGTGACTTTGTTTCACCAACTCCTGAGGAACAAGACTCACGTGCAGCTGCTGTAGAACGTGTTTCTGAGAGTATTAAATATATTTGGCCTCACTGCAAGGTATGCTTAAGCTATGTTTAACAGTTTAAGTAATCTAGCCAGTTGTTTGTGTGCTTTTGAATATGATAATAAGAAACAAAATTTGTTGATATTGTTTAACTTAACTGTTGTTATTGTGTAGGTGGAAGTTTTTGGATCATTTAGGACAGGTCTTTATCTACCAACCAGTGATATTGATGTAAGTATTGTGTCTGTGTGTGTGGAGTTCACTAAAGAACTGGCAACTATATTTTGGAAATTTTATATTTTGATATAATTTGGATTTAGCTCATAATTGGACACTATATTGAAGCCCATGAGTCATACACTAGAAATGATGCGTCATGTCTCATATCTTCGGCAAACATGGTTACCTTGTTTTAAGCATGATATCCACCAAATGGTGCTTCTTAATATACATTGAAGGTTTTGGGAGCTGCCTTGAGAATGTTGAATCTTTACACATATATAAAAAAGGAGATACATGACCTTTTGGTATCTGTTTTGCCTTTTACTTCTATGGGAAAATTTGAGCTGGCTGTCTTTTAAGATTCTTTGGTCTGAGTTAATTGCCCTTAAATTAGTTTTATGCCTTAGTGATGTTTTAGTCTCCACATGAACCCTTTTGGTCCTTTTCATTTGCTTATCAGGATTGTATTAATTTATTCACTATACAGATTAAAGTTCTTGACTTGACCGATGATATTTTTGACACATGACTATTTGAAAGCAATGTAGTCTGAACGTTATATGTTACTCTTGCATCATATTTTGCTGTCGGCTATGTGAATCTCGTAGTGCATTCATTTCATGGTCCAACGAATTATCTCTGTGGGCTAATTTGGTTGCCATTTGAAATAAGACGTTTACGGCTTCAGCCACAATTTCAGCCACCATTTCGATCATAATGGCAAAGGAAACGTGTTTGGTTCCCGCGTTTGCCGTTTTCACCATACAAAGTTGGCCAAAAATGCCAAACGCCAAATACTCACGAGAGCTACACTTGGCGTCTGCCATTTTAAATGAGTGTTATCCATTTCAAATGGGACCAAACTAGCCCCCCTATGATCCTGGAAACCTTCCAAGTTGTGCGCTTAAATTTACTTACCACTTTGCACTATCACTTTTTTTCTTCTAATTATTGTGGAGCCAACTCGTTTATATTGCTTCTAGCTCATCAATTATGTGATCCAAGGGTTCTTAAGACGTCCTAGTGAGTATCCTAGTTCCGATGCTTAGATACTTCTATCTCTTCCTCATGTCTTTCTGTTCCATCAATGATTTGGTATCCTGCATATCCCTTTTGTCTCAGAAGTGATCTCTCTCTTCTGTCCCTTGGATTTCTTCAGTACTTTGGTAAAATGAATGTAAAAGTTTAGTATGAATGTACCTAGATGAGCTACCACCTCCATTACCCTTTCTTTTGTGTTGTAACGGTTGCTCAAAATTTTATTTAAGGAAGCTACTCAATGTTTTGCATGATTGTGGTTAATTTTGAATATTATTGTATTATTGATGAAGATTTACACTGTAATCTTGATATGATAAAATGTACTACCTCCTTGCTGCTCTATTCTTCTATACCTGTCTATGAAGCAAGTGGATGCCTTAATGGTATTTGTAGTGATGGTGGTTTATTATAGTTTGATTCTAGCTCTATATTTTATGTGGCATGTACTTTTACCTTCTAAAGTAAAGTCTGTGTAAATGGAGTCAGTTTTCTGGGGTCTATAAGGACTACATTATTTGCACTTCCATTCCAACTATTTCGAAGGTTCGTTTATCAACCGATACCTATATGTATTGGCCATATCGTATCAGTTTTGACATTTCCGATCTGATACTCATCGATACTGATACCGGCAGATATTGAAATTGTCACTCTTTTATTGTCAGTTTAGCAAATGAAAACTAAAAGAAACAGAGAATTATGGTAAAAAAAAAAACAATGTCGACGCCATGATTTGGTTGTGCCGTAGATCAACGTGCTAGAGTGTGCCGATAAAATTCATATTGACACGATGTAATTATTACAATTTGTCAATGTTGTATACTATAAATTCACAACGTTCATACATCTTAATATTTTCCACTCAAAATTATCTGTCATGGGAGTACTTTGTGTAAGGCAAGTAAAATTAACAACAATGTCTATTGTGGATAAATAATTCAATTTTTTTGAATATTATTCCATTCAAAACTAAAGAAAACAACAAATAATGCATAAGATTATGTCTAAATGTATACAATATTTTTATTTTTACTTTTTTTAATTATACTTATTATCTTTTGGCTTCTGAAACCAAGAACTCTGAAACTGCGATCCGAAACCGTTGGAATTCGCGAAACTGCCGAAACCGATACTCATAAGGTCCGAAAACCTTGCTTTTTTCCTTCACTAGCCAGTTCGTAGGACTTTTATCACATTTGTGGAGTGGAGCAAAAGTAAAGCAATCATTTAGTAGATTCTTCTACCTTTGTTACTTTGTACTGTTTCTTGTTTGCTAAGAAGTATGCTCTTGTTAACACCCCTTGTACCTTTTATTTCCTCTCTTTACATCTTTTATAAAATAGTTTCCTCTGTATTAGATTTAGTGACTATATTATTCTTCTCTACAGCCTCTCAGTTCATCACTTGTGTTTGAGAAAATCAAAGATATAAAATTTCTGTAGTGAAACAATCCAAATTCTTTTTTGCTAGACATGTATAATAGAGTCTCAACGCCATTTCGGCTATACATATCCATGAAGAAGCCAGTACATTTCCTGATTTCCATTTTTAACATGATGTGCTATTTTTCTTGTTTTACCATATAATACAAAACCAGTATGACATGCCATTGTAAACTAATATTTCTTTTCACATTAACTCGAGCCATGTACCTTTTGAAACAAACTTTTCATGATTTACATTTGCATTTTAATTACGGGACTTCGAATATATGTGCTTTTGATTAACTAAGCCAAACTGCTGTAGGTTGTGATTTTGGATTCAAATATAAGAACTCCGCAGATGGGTCTTCATGCTCTTGCTAGAGAGTTAAAACAGAGAAGCATTGCTAAAAAAATACAGGTTGGGAATTTATTGCTGCAGGTAGAAATCACCATCAACTATTTTACCTACTTTAACTGACATCAATAGGAAATATTGTTCTACACAAGGTTATAGCGAAAGCTCGCGTGCCAATCATAAAGTTTGTGGAAAAGCGAAGTGGAAGCGCATTTGATATCAGGTTTGGTCTCTGATGGGTGCATATCTATAATATAGAACATATTTTTGTCAGAAATTTGGTTTTCTTTTGTTCATGAAAAAATAGGACTTTTGTTTCTTGGTTATTTCTGGATTTAGCATGCTACATACTATGCACTGCTCACTTTTTGTTTGTAATGGAAGAGTGGAGTATCCAATTTCTATTTAATTTTGATCTCGAGATGATAGTAATTGCTAATGCAATGGTTTGGTGACAATATGGTTGATGACCAAACAGGATTATGGTCCAAGCTTTGGTTGTTTTCAGATGTATATTCATTTATATAACTGCTTCAGATTTTGTTGAGAATGGACATGAGAAGGGTCTTAATAACTGTAATACCGCAGTTACTCCCAGTCCTTTTACAGAGTTTCTTAGCAATTAACTGTATTGTCTGTAATATTCTTGGGCTTGTACTAGGTTCATACAAATTATAATTATCTCATTATCTAATCTTTATACCATCTGAATTTGGTTGATTATGGAGCATGATGAATCTCAAAAATGATTTGACAGTTTCTTGATTGGTTGTCAATTTTATGTCAACCCTTGGGTTTGGTGCGGAATTCCTAACCAGAGTAGCTCTGGGCAAGCCTTTGCCACAAAACCTAGAAGGAAGTTGACAGGTAATTTGAATTATTATCTGTGGCATCCAATTTTAATTGACCAATCAGAGCAATAGTCCTTGGGTTCTTTTGGATTTTCTAAATGTCACTCCTGTTCATGAGGTGTGCTAGCCTTGGTTTGTAGTATCCAGCATCCTCTTGATGCTTCAAATAAGTTATATATAAGACAGTTTTGAATGAGAAGGAGCCCTTGAGTGTTTTTTCTTGCCGGTGATGACCGATTTAGGCCTTACAGTAGCAGAGTCCTATTTTTTTGTTTTGCTTATGATGACAGATTTATGTCTTACACTATCAGTGTATCCTACAGAAGCAGCTAGGTCACTGTGGAACAATCTGGTTTAATAGAGAAAAAGAATGTTACCTGGAAACTGGGATTTGGTTTCACATATCTATTAATAAGTAAATTCAATGTCGGGTAATTCTAGGTTATATTTCCTTAGTCTTGTCATCATCAACAAGATAAAATAAGATTTCTTTTACCTGTAACGTAAATCAGTCATCACTAAGATAACAACAATACGAAATGTGAAATATCTTGCTCTGTCCCGATATTCTACACACCAGGATGTAGGGGAATGTTTTGATTTTTGAGTTTGCAAGAACTACATTTCAAAGTTTCCTCCTTATGCTAGAAGGGCTTGACCATCTGCTTCCCTAGGTTTCTAACCTTGTTCATCTTAGATGTTCTGCTCCCCCATTTATGATTGAATGGATCAGCACCTTGTCTTTGGATGCAAGCGTGTGATAAACATAGATGCAACATGGTGAAGTCATCCACACAATCTATCTGTGTGACAGGCATGAGTAACCTCCAAAAATGGGATGCACATAGCATTTATACGAGTTGCTTTGAAGCATGTGATTGTATTAGTAATCAGACATGCTTTCTTCATGATTTTTTTTTATTGACATCCGGAATGATGCTAGCGGAAGAATTTCATCCTCCAGGGCTAACAAATATTTGGAACTGCCATTTATGGCAAGTTTTGTAGTACGGTATTGGTTGCTTATCACTATTGTTAGTTTCGACGGTTTTGGATTGGTTTTTTGTTGTTTCCAGTTAGTTTTAAATGGAATAATATTCAACATTGTTGAATTGTTCACCCATAGTAGATATTCATATTGTTGTTTATTTTACTCGCTTTAAACAAAGTATCCCCACAATATATAGTTTTGAATGGATTAATACTAAGATGTGTCAGCGCTGTGAATTTATAGCATACAACTTCGATAAATGGCAATGGCTACAATTTGTCGATAAGGAATTTTATCAACACCCTATACATGTTGATCTTTGGCACGACCAAATCATTTTGCCGACATTGTTTGCTATACTTCCTCTTATTCTTTTAATTTCTCTTTTGCTGAATTGTCCTGGAAAGAGACCCTGATTTCGCTATCGGCCGGTATCGGTGAGGATCATTATCGAATTGAACATGCCAAAAACCGATACGACCAATACGTTCTGGAATCGGCTGATACCGTGAACCTTGTTTTGTTGTCGCATATAATTTCTAATCCACATTTTTTCTTCTTACATTGCTGTCATTTAATATGCAAATAAAACAGTTTGACGAATATTAACAAAGGGTGATCTTTTTAAGTGTTGTTATGAAGAGGCAATTACTTGCGGTTTGGCTTACTTGAATAAGAGAAGTGTAGTTCTTTCCCACTAGTGGTAAACTAAAATGGTTTTAGTTTCCACTTTCAATATTGTACTAGTGGTACTCTTCTTACATTTGAGAGCAGTATATTCTTGTTTATAGATTCAGTCACTTGAATTGATCCCTTTTAAAATCGTCATCATTGTCTTTTCAGTCTTTATTTGTCGTTCTTGATTATAATCATTATTCTTTCCTACACATCTTACTGGCACACTATACTTAGTTACCCAGTCTTGTTCTTTCCACAGTTTTGATATAGAGGGTGGACCAAAAGCTGCTGATTTTATTAAGGTATGTGGACAGAAACCTAATATTTAAATGCATGTGTTTTTATAGTTGTAAGAATGTGGCACACATTGCAAAAGGGTGAAAATGTTAATGCACCGATTTCATTTAGCTCTATTAGTCGTTCTGATTCCTGAATCTATGACATTATGCTATTGTATAGAGGACCAATGTGAAAATGGAACTTCCATGCTCATCTGTTTTAAGGTGAACATGTCCCTGTAGTTGTCCTGGGGAATATGAGTGGCCACTATGGTCATGTTCAACCATTTGATACTTTTATTGAGGAAGGCTTGCCACAACTGTAGGTTTACACAAAGGAAGTCAAGGCTACCACCATATTAACCAAGATCAAAGTGAAATGGTTGTCCTGATCATGGCATAATTTGTCCTCAAATACCTTACAATCTAGAAGTCAAAATCTCCATTATCTTCTTCAATCTCCATACCTCCCACTCTCGTCACCTCTATGTGCGTCCAACTTACTGTTATGCTTTGCTACTCCGATCATGCACCCTAACTACTATCAATCTACCACGACCTTCAGCTACCGATGCCCCCATCATCACCGCCATCTACTCCATTCTCAATCCCGACTCTAGCAGTTTACCATCAATTTAGCCTACATCGCCAACACAGCTAGTGCCCGATCCTCCTCCGACCAGTCCTCGTCGTTCATCCTCACCATCCAGTCGCCGGCACCCCCTTTCCCCTCCAGCCACAACTGCGACCTTCATCCACAAAGCCCTAACACAATTTCCTCTCTCGTTTCAAACCCAATTTTTTCTGAACATGTTAATCCAATCTGTATGACTTAACCTCAAACTAGTTTTCCTTTATGCCAATGTAACTTGATACCCCAAACTCATTTCCTTAAACCCATTGACTTAAACCCTCCTCCTACCCAAAACCCGTTAACTGAAAATCTCCCTACCCATTTAACTTAAGTCACCAAAATCCGCTCCCCCTTTTCCCCTGATATGTTAAGAAACAACATAAAGGAAACAAATCCGCCCCGCTTCCTTTTCAAATCCAGTTGTCCCGTCGAACTCCACCGCATGCAGTCCGCCTCAGTTCAACAATGCACAAGAGTCTTCTCTTTTGCAGCAGCCATCGCTATCTCATTACCTTCATTCGTTGTGTCATCTAGGGCTGAGCATTCGATTTATTTGGTTAAACTGAAATGCAATTTGGCAAAACCCTACTAAATCCCAATTGAAAAAATCGAACCGCAATTTCCTAAAACCAAATTGAACCGAACCGAATAATTTTTTTGGTTCAGTTCGGTTTAGGCGGTTGGGCCTGGTTAGTTTATATAGGCTAGGCTAGCATGATTTGTATCCAATTTTTTTAAAACATAAGGTTACAACAGCTATTCCATGGGCCTAAATAAATCCATTTGAGAATATGGATATAGTGTAAGTTAGTAATGAAAGTAACAGAGCTATAATAACAAATGAATCACAACAGATTTTACAAGAGTATTTTATTTGGAAACTAGAAAAGAAACCTCTCACAAATGAAATTACAATGACAGACTTGCTCTCTCACAAATGAAATTATAACAACAGATTATAATATTTTTTTAAATTGAAAACTACACAAAAAGTCTCATGAAATAAAATTACAAACAATAGAATCTCTGTCATTGGGAAATTAGAAGTCTCATAATATCTCAATTGGAAACTATACAAAGTCTCTCATAAACAAAATTACAAACAACTAAACCAATTATTGTACAATCAAAGAATCTCTCCCAAGTAGAGTATACTTTCAAATAAAATTACATGCCATTTGCAACAACATAAAAATACAATTTTTGCGCCTTCCGCCATGTTCTTGTCGATCTAACGGCCTTACCTCCTCCCCTATAAATGGGAAATTACAAGTCTCTTAATGTTTCAATTGGAAACTATCCAAAGTCTCTCATAAATGAAATTACAAACAACTAAACCAAAACATTTAGAACCAAAGAATCTCTCCCAGATAGAGTATACTTTCAAATGAAATTACATGCCATTTGCAACAAAATACAAATATTCATGATCTCATCGATCTACCGGCCCGACCTCCTCTCCATTTCCATCTACTGGATTTAAAAAATAAGGAAAGAAAAATCATAGTTTAAACAAAAAATAAGCCCATATAAGCTTTCTAAAATCATGATCTAATAAATACTAAATTTGTCATAATTCTGAAGTAAGAAAGTTAAATTTAATCACAATCATAGAGAGGGAGAGATCTGAGAGTCCAAGAGGCGCACGAATAGAGGGGATAGGATTTTTCCTACGGGGAAAGTACCTTGGAGAAGAATAGGGTTTTCCATACAGAGAGAGTAGGACATGGAGAAGAATAGGGTTTCTTAGAATGAGAAAGGAGAAGGAGAAGGAGAAGAGTAAGACTTCTCCGAGACTAGGAGTGAGAAAGGAGAGGGAGAGGGAGAGGGAGAGGGAGAGGTGTCGCAGAAGTTCTTGAGGAGGGCCGAGTGAATAGTTAGGGTTAGAGACTTAAGAGTTAGATATTTATCTTAGGTCAGGGATAAAATAGTAATTGATATATTTATTTTTCGGTTCGGTTCAGGTTTAATTTCCTAGACTCGTAAAATCGAACCACAAGACCAAAATTTTACATATGTGAATGAAACCGAAAACTGAACCGTAGAATCCAAAACCGAACCAAATAGCTAGGTTTTGGACTGCGAACTGCTCACCCCTAGTGTCATCATTGTTCGATTACAAACAAGATGAAAATAGCCCTTAATGTTCTTTGATGGGCTTATGCGAGGTGAGAAAATCCTTGATTGGATCCTTGAAGTGGAGCAATTCTTCGAGCATATGATGATCCCCCACAGTTGCGTACTAATTCAAGGGAAAAGTATTTGTCATGGTAGGACAACAAGGAATTCGTGCATCAAATGGGAAGATGCCCGTGGATTTGTGGAAGAAAATGCCACGGATGATTTGAGCCATGTTTGGCCGTCCAATTATGAGCAAGTCTCCTGCAGTCCCAAAGAGGCGCCCAAGAAGATATCTATGTGTGCGACTCCGAAAGGGTTGAAGAGCAAACCGAGCACCCAACTCTTATCCACCCAGAAGGTAGAACTAGGCTAGACATAAATGAACCTGGATTGAGGCTGTGAAATGGCATGCCATTTGCTAATGTTAAAGAGGAGATGATCCTCGACTGATCATAATGGAAGCATAGAATTCGTTTTGCAGAGCCCACAATGTTGGAACCAAATAGGCAAACATTCTGTTATATAGCTAGTGAGGGAGGAAGAACATTTGTATGGTGTAGACAGTTTTTGTTCCAATGCTTTTGTACTCTTCTGTTCACGAACCCCCTTCATCCATGACATTAAATTTTTTCAAGTACATGGTTAGTAGCTGAGAGACGAAGAACATTGTAAGTTGTAGCCATGTATTATCTTGAGGCATATTAAACCTAGTGAGTCAAACCGTCATCATATGTACCATTTATAGTATAAGTAATCATCATTTGGTTGGTAAAAAATCAATGATCAAGGGCTGTTCTTTCTCTGCAACCCTGCTGATATCTTGTGTAAAACATCACACCACTTTGTGATATAATCTTTTTCACTTCAGGGTTTTTACATTGAGCTAGTGTTATATGATTCAGCTTAGCGTATAACCTCTTTGCAATCATTATATATATATATATATACCTTATTGGAATTTGCTTTCAGGATGCTGTGAAGAAGCTACCTCCTTTACGACCATTGTGTATGATTTTGAAGGTTTTTTTGCAGCAAAGAGAACTGAATGAGGTGCAGTTTGGTGAACACTTGAATTTAGTGCCATTGACCTTTGATCATTAGATCCATTATGGACATCATTTCAGTTATCATATTTGCATTTCCAGGTATATTCAGGTGGCATTGGCTCTTATACACTCCTTTCCATGCTTATAGCACATTTGCAGGTACATAACTTTGTTAAAGACTACTTGGACTGTTTGTATCTTACTGCAACTTGCCTTTTGGTCAGACACATATTTCGGTTCCAGATACATCTTTGTTTAACTGTTTGTGTTGTTAGCTGTTTCGGTATTGTTCTTTATAGAACGCTTTCATTCAATCTGTTCCCTTTCAGTTCTAACCAATTGGAAATTAGTAGTGATTGGTTTTATTACATACTACATAACATGCTCACATTTTGAAGAGAAGCGAGTTTATTAAGTATGAATTGGAGTAGATGTGTTTCAATTAGAATGTGCTCATATAGTTAATTGTTGACACAAGGCAATCTCGAATTTTGGCCATAAGAAGAAGTATTTATATTAATTTCATAGCTGCTCATCATATGATTATATGTTGGGGATATATCATGACTTTTTTAGCAGTCGAATCTGTTGTCTTATTGGAGAAGTTTTCTGTTTGCAGATGCATTGGAGAGGACAGGATATACATCGTTGCCGACAGTCTATGGAACATAATTTGGGAATTCTTCTTGTACGTTCATAATGGTTGGAAATGCCAACTTTTTTCTATATAAAATTTCTTTTTGTCAATTCCATTTGTACTGAAACATTGGTAAACATGGATCTCTCGAGTACATGACTGAATTCAGTTGACCAAAGTATAGATGAATATTCAAGTACTGTACATGTCGATTGCCATGTTTAATGGCTTCAACTTCACTTTTCTTGACCTATGACCTCATTCTCAAAGTCCTTCAAAGAAGTCCCTTAATCACTTCTCCCACGTTTCAGTTCTGCCTAGCAACCTGATACTGGTTTAGGTGGTAAATAATTGTTTTTTGTCATGTCATTTCACTTATTTTTTTCCCCTCTAATCGAAAACATTGTGTAGGCATCTGAGTTTATAAAACAACAAGCTTTAGTTACATGGTGAAAGAAGATACTGCACTTTTGTGATCACACTTTCATCAGTTTCTAACTATCAGTCCATGATTATTATTAGATTAAGAAAACTATTATTTTCGTCAAACCAGTTCATGTTGGAGTGGAATATTGTACCTGGAGGAGGCATCTGTGGCTTACCTACAAAAACCACTGAGCCAAATGCAAAGGTGTTCCATAGGTAAGAGAGGTTACACTGAACAAACTAGGAACTGAAGTCACTCATGCTTGCATGTCGCTACGACTGTAGTGTTCTACCTCAAGTCCTTCTTACAGGTTCAACCACAAGCCAGCCTGACCCAGAATAGCAGGACTAAGCCTTTCAAGTTGGTACAACCATCTGTTTCATCAATTGGAGCCTTGACCATTTGAGACTAACTTTCTGTTTTTTGAGAAATGCAAATGCTTCTTGAGGCTTAATAAGAATTCCATATATTTCTACAATGCGATAAACTATCTTATGAAGGGTTTCTGATATCAACGCTATCTAAAACTGCTAATGCCTGTCGCAAGTTCTGATGAATAAAAAATTGATGGTTGACAAAAGGTGGACAGTCTGTCTAATTAAATCTATAGTAAAGCCCTTTTTCTTGCATTAACGTTGATCTGGCATATCTTATGCGAATATGGAAGATGTTGGGCTTCAAAAGTATGTTTAAGCATTTTTGTAAAACTTTTAGGCTTAATTGCAACTTGATACCCTCAACTATTTCATTTTTTCAATTTGATACACTAAACTTTGATATGCATCAATTTGATACCATCAACTATTGAATTATTTTCAATTTAATACCCAAAACCAAAAAAAGGACCAAACTATCCCTTCCTCATGCAACCCCCTAAACCCCTCGCCCCCCCCAACCACTGGCCCCCGCCCCCTTCCCCAGCGCCTCCCCTCCCCCACTCATCCCCCCACCCCTACCCCTCGATAGCACCGCTGCTGCAGAGAGCAGTTTCGGCAGCCCCCTCGAATGCGCAGCTGCACCAACGAGCAATGGCTCAAGCTGTGCAGCGAATAGTTCCCTATGCGACACTCGACAGGCCAGCAATGCTTCCCATGTAAGCCGACGCTCCTATACCGGTCATCCTACGTCTTGCACAATCTTGAGTGCTCTGTGCTTCGCTGCACTGTCGAACCTTCCGCCACAGCGTGTAGGGCTGTGCACAATTAAGTCAAATCGACCAAATCGAACCAAGCCAAACCGAACCGATTGGTTTTAAACCGAACCGATGGTTCGGTTGGTTTGGTTCTGCTTCAATTTTTTCAAAACCGACCGGTTCGGTTCGGTTCACGGGTTGGTTATGCCAAAAACCGTCTAAACCGAACCGAACCAAATCCTTGTTAAATAATTAGGGTTGGCCGGCTGGGTATGGATTCATTGGGTTGTATTATACTGGTTTGGTTCATTTATTCACATCACAACCATTTATCAAGTTAAAGTTGAAAGAGCTCTCTCTCTCTCTCTCTCTCTCTAGTCTCAAAGAGGAGTGATGGCGGCTCCTATTCTTTTCTAATTGCTCATGTGCACATGAAAGGGGCTTTTGGTTGAATGTATATAATTTTTTTTATGTATAATTGGCATTTTTCTCCACCTGCAAAGTGCAAGTTGAATTGAAGCTGCTGAATTGTATTTCCTGTTGCAAAGTGGAAGTTGACTGAGGTTTCACAAAAGAAAAAAAACATACAGTCCATTTTTTTATGTGATCAAAACCGACCAAGTCGAACCGATCCAAACCGAACCAAGTCGGCCGGTTTTAAAATCGAACCGACCATTTGGTTGGTTTGGTTCGATTTTGTTTATTTTTAAACCGATTAATTTCGGTTCGACTTCGGTTGGGACCAAATAGGTCGACCACTGACTGATGCACACCCCTAACAGCATGCACCGGAGGCCAATCCAGTGCCATCTGCATGCTGCCAAAGCTGACGCCAGACGACCGCGCCGACTACCTCTCCAAGCCTTTGCGCCAAAACTACAAACAGCGGAACTCCTCTACAACAACCTGACCTCCACGCTCTCGTCTTCGACACCACTCTCGCTGAGCACCTAGAACGGCTATACCGACTATACACCGGACCGACGATCAACGGAGAAGAAGAGACTATCACCATCTCCTCGCCGAGCATATGCCGACTCGTTGGCCGAGCACCATCACTAGAGAAGAAGAGTCTCTGTGTGAGTACAAGTTCTTCGGCAGAGTGCATTCTTAGGTGAGCTCCCATAAACATGCCAACCATATAAAAGCTTCAGCTTTTGATATATATAAACGAAGAGGAAAGAGAAACACGTTCTCTGCAGATTCTTTTTGATAGGATTTTATTCATATACGCCCCCTCCCCTCCGCTTGGTGCGCCGGGGGGCAGGGGGAGGGAGGTGTAAGGGGTGGGTGGGTGGGGGGAGGGACGGGAGGCAGCATGTGGGGGTTAGGGGGAGGGTCAGGGGTATTTTTGTCTTTTTAGGGTATTAAGTTGTATCAAATTTTTTTTAAGGTATCAAGTTGAAAAACTGAAATAATTGAGGGTATCAAGTTGTAATTAAGCCAAACTTTTAATTTACTATAATTTGTTAGATCAATGATTTAAACTTGTATTTATCAATTTGTTTTTGTCTTTTAATCTATTTAAGGATCCTGAGCTCTTTAAAAGAAATTGGTCTAGGCTTGTCCTTTTGCATATCATTGGATTGTCCATTTCCAGAATCTTCCAGAATGCTACTTACATTTGAAACTAAATTATGTAAAAAATTGCCACCAACTGTACGACAGAAGTAAATATGTAAACTCCATTTGCTTGTGCATAGCCACAATTGTGTTATATGTAATGTAAACCAAGTTTGTGAAAAATGTGTAATTAACAATTCTAACTTAGTCTTTCGATGCATAATTATTTGGAGTATTATCTTCATCATGATCGTCATCGCCACATCATTATTGCCATAGTATGATTTTGGTAGATTGTGAATATTGTCACTATTGGTGTAGATGTGAGCATAATTGTTATCATTGATTTTTATTCAATTAGTAACATTCACAAGCTTTATGGAAGCAGGTCAACTTTTTCGATCTCTATGGGCGCAAATTGAACACTTCAGATGTTGGTGTATCTTGCAACTCAACAAGCAATTTTTTCAAAAAAATTGATAAAGGGTACTTATGTCTTTGGTATAAATTATGTACGAAAGCTTTTTATTCTAGTTGACTTTAATTTGAATTATAAACCGTCAGGTTTTTAAACACAGAACGGCCATATCTTCTGTCCGTCGAGGATCCACAGGTTTGGGCTTTTCTAATTAATTAATTTTTATCCGGTCTTTTAAATCATACTAGTGGATCTCAAAATTATTATGTTTGAATGGTATTGTCAATGGAACAGGCACCAGATAATGACATTGGGAGGAGCTCCTTCAATTATTTCAAGGTCATATATGCTTCTAGAATTTTATATATTTCAATATTGTTTTTCACCTAAAGCTTTGTTAAGTAGATGTAACGCTCACGAGTGTGGTAGGCAACTGAATACCTGGAAAGCAAACTGTTGCGTTATGTATATCCTGTAGAGCTCCCATAATTTAAGTAAAGCTTTTCCTGAGTAGTTCACATCTTTGACATTAGTGCTTGCCCATTGAATTCAATCTTATATCTAAAATTTGTTTCTCCTAAAATTGTCGGTTGATCTAAAAATTATAAGTTTTATTGGCTTAAAAGATGCTTTCCTCTTCGGGTAATCCAGGCTAACGTAAATGGCAGTATGTAATCATGCATTAAGGATACTGATGCAACTCAAATCAAGTTGGGATGTGTAACCAGATCTGACCCAAATGTGCAGTTTAAGTTTAAATCTGATCTCACTAGATTTAAATCCTTACCTTCTTAAATTCATCAATAATGTGATCTCTTTAACAAAAACACAGTGCAATTGAATCAAGTTGGAGTTCTTATCTTGTTCCTTCCCTCTACTCGAGTAAAGAATAGGGAAAAAAGACGAACAGTCTTCTTGTTTGGTTTCAGGGTAAAGCGAGACCATGCTAGAGTTGGGTGTTATGTAATGCGTTATTTATTGTTTTTCCTGACTAGTGGAGGATGTTTTCATGTAATGGAGAACTTGCACTTGATATATAAGTGACAGGAAGATGGTGTCCATATCTGTATCGTATCTGTGTCCATACCCATGAAACATAGTTGACTACTCTTGTACCTATTTGAAAATGTCCATGTCCCGTATCGTCCTTATCCCTATTCGTGCAACATGCTGTGGAAATCATGGATACTTTCTTGCCCTTGCTGAGCTTGCTCTTTTCGTGTAGGAATGATCAGTCAGATGTAGTACATCTTTCTTCTTTGTTTGTGATGCTGATGTCAACATTGACATTTTCAGGGAAGTCCGATGAGTTGAACCCTGCTTGCCCTCATTCTTGCCATGAAGGAATGACAGAAGAGTAGATAACAGTGCAAGGTTTTGTTGTACTACTACCTATGTTGTACTGGGCACTAGGCGAGGCGAGACGACATGCCACCTGCCTCGCCTAGGCGCTCGCCCAAGATCTCTGCTTTGAATCAAAATATTATGCAATTATGCATACAACAAATATGTAGTATAACTAATAATCAATAAGCATTAAGCAATAAGCATAAAAGTAATATAAGAAGCAACAAATATGAAATAATCAATATTCAACATCAAGGAATGATAGTAAGCATAATTGGGCGATCCTAGGCGGACCTTTTTTCCCTCCGGGTGACCCTAGGCGGACCTTTTTTTCCCCCGGGTGACCCTAGGCGAGCAAAGCCTCACCCAGGGAAATTTTTCCTAGGTCGAGGCGAGACCTCTCCAACCCGCCACGTCTAGGCGCGCCTAAGCGTCGCCTGTGACAACGTAGACGACTACTACTACTACTACTCTCTGTCTCTCTCTGATGAGGGATAAGGGCCACTGCTACTCTCATATTGACATTTTCACCGAGGCCCATTGAGTTGATGGCTCCAGCCGTTTGTGGAAAGGACAAATAAGGAGTGCCTTTTACCTACTTTTCACCGAGAATAAAAAACATTACTTGCACTGTAAGGAAGATATCATGTATTGACATAACTCCAATGCAAGATCTTTAGAGACTATATAGCAATACATATCCCAACAAACGTATCATCAACCTGGCGATAGTTTACACACCTTTCACCATTGAGAACATCTGTATTTTTATCAGTGAAATGAGATAAGGAACTGAAAGATGGTGAGATAATTACATTTGGCGTATGTGTTAATATGGAAAATGGAAGAAATGTTGAGAAGTGAAGAAAAAGTTCATCATTGGTGGTAGCTGAAATTGGAAATACAGTTAGTAAGAAATAAAATATGAATGATGCATATAAAAATTTGGAAACATGTATTAAATATTAATAAAGGGCGTCCCAGTGCCACGAGGCTCTTGCTTAGGCAGGGCCCGGAGAGGGTCAAGATGTACGCAACATAACTCCCATATATCTATGTAGAGGTTGTTTATGTGACTCGAACCTACATCCTCCAGGATGCAAGCAGCAATCCTACCATCGCACCAGGTGACACCCTCTATGTACTGAACATCAATATGAAATATTTATGACTACTTTGTATTAGTTCATTATTATGTCAATGGGTACCGGTTATACGGCATTATGGTTTAGGTTTATCAGTACATGGCGTGTAGTGTTCTCTAGCTTAAGTTTTTTGTGTGTGGTGGTTTTTTTTTTTTTTTGGGGGGGGGGGGTGGTTGGTTGGTGGGAGGTGATGGGAGGTGAGAACCCATGTAAGTACAGGAATTTGACTTCAAGCCATCTGATGTGGACTATTTTAAACGCTGGGAACTGCTTCAATTTTTACCCAAAGAAGCTACTTTTTTTCTTATGGTAGATACCTTAATCATACCTTTTGTCCTTGGTTTTTTTAGGGGCACCACAACTTCTACTAGGGGGCAGCCCTTACTTAGGGGGCAGCCCAAAAAGTGGAGATTTTACTAGGGGGCAGCCCACATTTTATTAGGGGGCAGCCCAACCCCCCAAACTCTCATTTCCTCCCCAAACCCCAATTTCCTCTCTCTCTCCTCCAAAAGAAAAAAGAAGAAGAGCTCTCTCTCCCTCTCCCAAAACCCTAGTCTCTTCTCCTCCACCACTCTAATCCTAATTCCTCCACCAAATTTCTTTCAAGAACACTCCTACATTCGACGAGATGACACGCAAGTCGAAGAAATCGGATTCTAGGTACGTTCTTCCCTAATTTCTTCTATAATTTTCTACATTCTATTCGAAACCCTAGAATAGTTTTAATTGTCTAAAAACTTTTGATAATTTAGGTTTAGAATGTCTTTAGGGTTTATGAATGACATTTTCGAACACGACAAACCCACAATTTTTCTTCAAACCCTAACCCTAGAAAACGACAAACTAGCGAGTCGTTTGTCTGTTGGCCCTGAGTACAGTAGGACTGCCAAGCATGTGGCAGTCCACATGTAAACAAGGACTGCCAGAGTCCTGACAGTCCTCTTTCAATAGAGGACTGCCAGGACTGTGGCAGTCCTTGTGTGCAATTGGACTGCCATATGCCTGGCAGTCCTACTGTACTCAGTTTTAGTTGTGGTCTGGGGGTGGGGGATAGGGGGTAACAGTTCTATTTTAGTTTGCATTATTTATTAACTGTACGGTCGCATAATCCATTGTTCTATAGGGGTAACAGTCCTCCGGACGCACCAAAAAGAATACGCCCACCGCGTGAAAGCGGAAGGAACGCGCGGAACGTCCTCTTGAGCGTTCGATTACAATTTTCGAACCGGCGCGCCAAGGTCGGTCTGGGACACGGAGACCGCCACCGGGACCACAAGCTCGGTCGAAGCAACGAGCTCGTACTCCTCCTTCTTCCAGTGATGACGACGACGTGCCAATTAGCCAACTCCTACCACCACGTCAAGGTGGTTCTGCTCCATCTGAGGAGGGCGGTCCTTCTGAGCCGCATGTCCGTCCGCCACGTCAAGGTGGTTCTGCTCCATCTGAGGAGGCCGGTCCTTCTGAGCCGCATGTCCGTCCGCCAGGTTGCTCAATGTTGGCTTCTTTTGAGAACCATATTGCATATGCAATATGGAAGAACCCGGTATGTACATTACTTTTGTAAGCTACCAGTTTAGTATATGATATCTATATGTATTTTATATTTTTTATGTTTTTATATGTGGTTTGATATACAGAGGACATATCGTATCCTTAGGGCTGTGAGTCACGGGAAGAAAACCGTGTCTTGGCCGTTTAGAAGCTTATCGGAGGCCGTCCAGGTTAAAATCGTACCGAGCGGTTTGCATAATTTGGCAGATTATGCCTATAGGACAATGGATAGTGCCCTGATATCCGCCTTTGTGGAGAGATGGCACCCGGAGACCAACACGTTTCATCTCCCATGCGGAGAGATGACCATTACACTTGACGACGTCTACCAGATACTGGAGCTACCAGTTACCGGTCGCGTCATAACCAAAGAACATTATAGAAATGAAAAATCCACAAAATGGTACTCGAAGATCGTCAAGTTTGTCTCAAGTAACCTTGGACTTGAGGAAACTAGTTTTACAACTCTTCCCGGCTTCAAAAAATTATATGAAATTCCTCTGTCATTTCTGGTGGAGTACTTCACGAATATGGAATTGGATGAGGATGATGATGAGTTGGTCGACACGGTGGCCCGTGCTTACATCCTGTTCGTCCTAGGAACGGTGGGCATTTCGGACAAGTCCGGAACCTCGATACATGCGAGGTACATGCTCAATTTATTGTCCGTGGATGACTTCATTGATATATCATGGGGTAGAGGTATTCTCGCCTATCTTTACCGCGAGCTCGGCATCGCATCCCGTGTCGGGACTAAAGACAATTGTCGGATGCCAGACTCTGCTACATGTAAGAAAACTTCCAACAATTTAATCTCGTATACTTCATTTTGTTGTTTATATTTTGTGACTATTAACTTATAAATTGAATAGACATGGATATACGAGCACTTTCCGATGCTCAAGCGGGGTGACCTGAACCCAAACTATTTTGAACACCTTCCTAGAGTGGCTCGATGGAGGCCGGCCCAGGTGGAAACCAAAGATTGGCAAATACTGGCTTCCATTCGTGAAGTACTTAACAATTTGGTACCAGAAGAGGTAATAAATTGGGACTTATTTTTTCATGTTAAGTTTTTTTTGCTGTTAACTGTTTTCCTACAGATATTTTGGGATCCATACCAGGATTTGCGCGAGGGGAGTCGTGTCATCCAACAAGTTTCTTTATTTCATGGCATGATCACATGCTATGATATCACGGAGCCGTACATGCCTGATCGTGTACTTCGACAGTTTGGCTTCGTGCAAAGTGTGCCGAAGCGCACACTACAGATGTTGGAACCTCCCTGCGGGACCCAACCATTGAACTACAAATTGGCGTATTTCGACTGGGTGACCGACTTCTACTCCGAGTGACAAAGGCACCTGCTTGGGGAAGATGAGAGTCAACCGGTCACCCAGATGGCCGACTGCAGCGAGGACTACATGCCGTACTTCCGGCGGGTCGGACATCCTAAGTTGTTGAACCCTACAAACCCGGGTCCCGAGGCCGTAGTAGCTGTTGGAAATCTTCCTTCGAAAAACATCTTGTATGTTTCATTGGTGAAGATGGTGAGTTCCGCATTAGTAATTAGTTTGAGATTTTCATGTTTGTAGACTAAATTCAATTATACTTTCATTTACAGTCTAGAAGGGTGAAGGAACTGGCCAAGACACTTCGAGCGCTTGCCAAAGTGACACTAGTGTCTTGATCGACACTAGTGCCTTGGTCGCCAACGAGCTTAAGCGCATCGACGACGAGGTTGTGTTTTCATTCATGCGTAATGCGGAGTCTCGTTCGAAGGCCCGCCATGATATGTAGTATGATTGTCTGATTGTCTGAAGTTGGCTATTTTGGATGTTGATATTTTTGGGTGTCGAACATGTTGTTGGATACTTGTGTTGAAATATTTTTGGATGTTGATATTTTTGGGTGTCGAACATGTTGGATACTTGTGTTGAAATACTTATGTTGGATACTTGTGTTGAAATACTTCTGTTGGATATGTGTTGGATACTTGTGTTGAATATGTGTTGGATATGTGTTGAATACTTGTGTTGGATACTTGTGTTGAATATGTGTTGGATACTTGTGTTGGATATGTGTTGGATACTTGTGTTGGATATGTGTTGGATACTTGTGTTGAAATGTTCATCACAGAACATTTCATCTAGGACTGCCACACCCTGGACAGTCCAACACATGTGAAGGACTGCCCTGGGTGTGGCAGTCCTAGATGAAATGTTCTGTGATCAAGTCACAGAACAATTCATCTAGGACTGCCACACCCAGGGCAGTCCCACACATGTGAAGGACTGCCCTGGGTGTGGCAGTCCTAGATGAATTGTTCTGTGACTTGATCACAGAACATTTCATCTAGGACTGCCACACCCAGGGCAGTCCAACACATGTGAAGGACTGCCCTGGGTGTGGCAGTCCTAGATGAATTGTTCTGTGACTTGATCACAGAACATTTCATCTAGGACTGCCACACCCAGGGTCACAGAACAATTCATCTAGGACTGCCACACCCAGGACAGTCCAACACATGTGAAGGACTGCCCTGGGTGTGGCAGTCCTAGATGAAATGTTCTGTGATGATTTCATTCACACATAAATTCATCACAGAATTTCAGTGCTAGGACTGCCACACCCATGGCAGTCCTACACTGAAGTAGGACTGCCAGGGGGCTGGCAGTCCTAACTATAACTTGCTGTAACATCAAGTTTTAGTTAGAACTGCCACAACCCAGGCAGTCCTACTTTAGTGTAGGACTGTCATGGATGTGGCAGTCCTGATACTGATACTCTGTGACAGAGTTTCTCAAACTGAAACGCTTTGACTGAAACGCTGTGACAGTGAACACATATAACACAGGTACACTCATATAACACAGATAACACACATGTAAGCACATATAACACAGGTAGGCACATATAGTACATAGGTAGGCACATATAACACAGGTAGACACACATAACACAGGTAGGCACAGGTAAACACATCTAACTCAAAATTCACTCCATATATATTACTGGACTTCATATTTCACTGTATACAAAAGTGGTCCTCCATATACAAAATGTCAAACTGTAAATATATATATACTTAGTCGATTTTGACGTCGTAGTGGTCAGCAGGTAAGTCTCTTGGCTCCTCAATCTTCAACAACTTCTTACAATGGTTGATCTGGTCAACGAAAGGTGTGGTCCAAGCGATGGCTTCGACCAGTGCTCTTTTGTACCAAACTGTTGAAGGTGGAGGAATCGGAGAATGAGCGATCATCTTTAGTATAACGAAGTGATCCCCGATCAGACCTATAGTACATAGGTTAGACACTCCGTGGTCCGTCAGAGGAGCGCACATCGGAAAGAATATATTGTTAATATCCAGCGAGATAAGTACAACAGGTATCATGTACCTATTGGCAAATAAATAGCCGGCAGACGGGACTGACATGTAGTGGTCTGTTCCGGTAACACTGTCGGTGCAAGGGATACTTAACAACAAACTTGCAACGGTTTCTTCGCTTAGGATGCGGGAGTAGAATGGAAGACGAGTCTCTAACTCCTCGTACAGCTCCTGCGTCACCCGTCTCCATCCGTCTTTGTCATCATAACCAAGATGCCTTGCAAGGGCATGAAATCCGCAATGGCCATCACCGGGGACATCGACAATAGACCAAATGTAACTTCGAAGCGCAGGTTGAAATTTGTCAATATACAAACTCGTTGTTTGGCTTGCAACTGTATCTTTTCTTGGGAGGTCAATTTTCTCCATTTTTCGGCGAACGACAAGCTTGCCCTTCCGTGCGGGCGGAGCTTGCTATAAGCTTCGTTCAACATGCTCAAAGTACGATGGATCTCTCCTAGTTGACTCCAGCCTTCTCTTCTGTGAACTAGTCAATCTTGTTTGAGGCCTGCCTTTAGGATTGGAAACAACGGTCGGCTCATGCATTCTAGTAGTGACCGGACATGCAATTTTTTGGATTTTAAGCTCAATGGACTGCCGTTCCGCTGCTACTGAGGCTAACCACCTTGCGTGGAGAAGTTTCACTTGTGTCAAAGAGAAGAAATCATCGTCCGTCTTCACCACAGACATCATAGACAACTGCCTCCAACGTTGATCGACTGCTTCTACTGGAATAGGAATGGATTCACGGCGATATTCATTAATCTGATGTGCACAAGGGAGGCCCAGTGTATGTCGATGTACACACCCGCAAACCTGGGGATCAAACCCGACATACTTTGACCTTTCAATCTCATCACATATTAATGTCAACGCCGTGTGAGATACTACGCGAACTAAAGCATCTAACAGTACATCCTTTCTATGCTCATGCTTGACTATATTTAAGCTCATCTCAAATGATGCTTTAATTTCATTCACCGTCCGCTCTACCAATAGATGTATAGCTTGCCAAACAGAGACAAAGTTGCCAAGAGATGATTTTAGTTGTCTCTTCACTACAGAGTGTGCTCCTTTGACACGGTTGGTAGTTGTCGTGCCGTAATGCTTCACCAAATTCATCCATGCTAAGACGAAGTGTTCTTTGTGCGGTTCAAGCCATGTATCTTTGATGTATGAAATGCATGCCGGCTCCCTCGCCTCCCACTTTTTTTTGAACATGTACCATGCGGCGTCGTAACTGTCAATCGTAGAGGCTCGCCACACACAATTCCAGTCATTGGAGAATTCTTGAAAATTTTGCATGTCAATTTTACCTTCCTCCTTCTAAAACTTCAACTTACATTGGGCTTGAATATTACGATTGACATGCCAAGTGCATAGCAATGTATCCGCTTGAGGAAAAACAATGCGAATAGCATTAATTAGGGCATACTCTCTGTCGGTCACAAGAACTGACGGCTCTGTATGACCGGTGTAAAGTGTTTTCAGTTTCTCCAATGCCCATGTGTAGTCTTCAAGTTTTTCACTCTTCATGAAGCAAAATGCCACCGGGAATGTTTTTCGAGTAGAGGTGAATCCGACAATATGAAGGAGAGGCATCTTGAACTTGTTGGTCTTGTACATGCAATCAAGGACTAACACGTCGGCAACAGACCTGGCCAGACTTATGCAATCTGGATGAGCCCAAAAGATTGAAACTACTTCATTACTCTGGGGATGTCTTCTATGGAACTCAACGTAATGATTATCGGCAACCAACTTCAGCACTTCTTGCATCGCCATTCTTGATTTGGTCCGGATAGCGTTCGAAGAAGATAGGGCGTTGTATATTGACCTCATCGTAGACATGTTCTTCTCATCTTCATGCCGTATGACTGAATATATTTGTCTCGGTGCAACACCGGAAGTGGACAAGTCTTCGGCTATCTTCTTCTCCGTAGGGTTCAACCGTCCGACATACGGATGACCCAATAGTGTCTCGGCAATCTCATGATTGTGGGTTCCATTCTTCACTTGTACTGACCACTTCCCTTCTTCTTCGTTTCTAATCTGGATCGTGAATGGACAACCACATTTCCTCGTTCCAGCTTTCTTTCTTGGAACTTTATTTTGGATAACTGTGTCTTTCTTGTGCGATCTCAACACACCACATCTTTTACAGCCAACCATCACACTGTGTCGTCCCGGGCGATTTCGGCACGATCTGGATATCACTAGAACTAAGTTGTTTTCCCGTCCAACTTCTCGACACTATTGTACCGCATCGTCGCTTGATTGAAACGAAAGATCGGTCCAAAATAAATGTCCTACATCGATTGCAATTGGAGCATGTACCGCAACATCGGAAGATCGCAACTCCTACAATAGAAGTTAAAAGTCAAAAGGACTGCCACATCTATAGGACTGCCACATCTATAGGACTGCCACCTATAGATTGCCACATCTATTGGACTGCCACATCTATAGGACTGCCACATATGTGGCAGTCCCTCACATATATAGGATTGCCACATCCCTGGCAGTCCAAATCCATGAGAGGGACTGCCAGAGAAGTGGCAGTCCTCTGTGTCAAAATCCGATTTTTTATCCGAAATAAAGTTAAAGTGTAGTTACCACGAGGCCTTCCGATGCATCAAAGTGTTCTTCGGACGTTGTGGGAGGAGAGTATCCAGCATTTGATGGTCCGGGTTGTTCCATTTTCTATTTCTTTCTACATTAAACACAAAATTGAACTTTTATATGTAAAATTTAGGTTAAAACATTACACAAAAATAAATTCGACGACTTACAAATAAATGGGAGAAGTGATTGACACTATTACTAGATATTTCACCAAAAATCTTTAACAAATTTAGGTGGGGGGACAATTTCACCTAGGTTAGGTTAATTCTAGATTTCTATGAGGAGGAGAAAAAAAGAGTGGAGAAAGAGAAGAAATAAAAGAAGTTTGGCTTTTATAGTCAATTTTGGGCTGCTCCATAGTAACAAAAACCTATGGCAAATTTGTAATTTTTTCAAAAAAAATTGGGCTGCCCCCTAGTAGAAGCGGTGGTGCCCCTAAAAAAAACCTTTGTCCTTGTACATGGCGACATGTCTGTCATTCCAAATTTGGGAACATTTTGATAACTAGCCACTGCTTTTCAATGGAATTGAACCCATGTGTTTAGCAGAATAGATGACGATTCCATACGCTTGCCTTGTATTACAATAGATCTTTTACATTTAATGTTGAGAACTGAGATGTCGTGTTTGATAGAGTTCAGATACTTTTTATTAGTGTTTAGTATTATGTACACTTTCTGTTTCTTTCATGCTTGTTTTAAACTACGAGTCAAAGGGCTATCCTTTTAGATTGGAGTAGGTCCCTGTGGAGTGCGGTTCTCCAACTCTAGCATATTGGTAATTTTCATTGCATGATTATGGTTTCTGGTTTCTTATCAACCTTTTTCTTGCTGAAATTTGTCCTTTAATCTCCGCTTCTTTAGGTGAGGTCAGCCTTCTCGTTGGCTTATTCTTTACTGACTGATGCCAAGGCTATCAATGCATTGGGCCCACACAAAAGCATTCTCGGAACCATAATCAGGCCGGATCCCGTGCTCCTAGATCGGAAAGGTGGAGAGAAAGGGGAGCTCACCTTCGATAGGTTGCTTCCAGGGACCGGTGATTGTGCACCTTATCAACTCGAGAACGGAACTGATGTGCTGTATAATTGGCAGTTTGTGGATGATGAACCATTACCGAGGGAGATACTTCCCAGAGAAGACACTGTACCTTCTCCTAAGAAGAAAAAGGCCTTGAAAGCCAAGCACTTGAAATTTGTCGACGATGATGAACCACTGACAATGGCGACATCTAAGAAGAAAAGGTCCTTGAAAGCCGAGCACAGATTAAGGAAATGCGACGATGATGAGTCATCAAAGAGCAAGCACAAAGCAAATGGTGGTAGTAGTAGAGAGCCAGCTGCTAAGAAGAAGAAAAGAAGTGCTTTTCGGGATGGTCGTGATGGAGGAAGTCTTCCTCTTCAGTGGAATCACAGTCGATGATGGTTTTATTGCAACAGCTATAGTTCTTATTTGCTAGAGATTGTCGACTGTTTTGCATATCAATCGCATAGATGATTGGAACCGGGAAGAACATCAAGAATTGGTGCGTGACTGCTGGAAAACAGTGATGAGAAGATCAAATCAGCATGTAATATTATGTACCAACATTTATGGTCTTCATTTTCTGTTGTGCGTATGCATTGATGTAATTTTATTTTTACCTTTTCCTCGTTGAGTTCACCATGTACATTACTGCTCTTTTTCTTCCCATACATATAGAGGAAAATATGAAATTCTTTTGTTAATTAGTCCCTATTTTTTTGCAGCCTCCTACTCAAATTTTGCATCTGGCAGTTTTACAGCGTTGGTCAGATATGTCTTGTCTGTTGGTGTTTTTATATTTTTATTTATTTTATATATTTTTATTATACATTTTTGTCTCTTTTGTATTTTTGAAAATTGTTTAATTTTTTTTTCTTTCTAATTATTCTAAAAAGTTTAATTTTTAAACGTTTTTATATTTTTTGAATTTTTTAAATTTTGAATATTTTTATTACCTTAAATATTAAATTAAACATTTGAATGCAGTTGATATTACATTTCAAGATTTAATTATATTTTCCAACCAAACATTATAATATAATTCAATTACATTACAAACTCAATTTCATTACTAATTACATTACAATAAACAATACACAACTTTAGAACTCAGAGAACAAAAGACATCTGTAAAGGTTTATTACAAAGCATAAGTGCATCACACACCATGAAGTTCATTATTCCTGTAAACTGTGAAGATATGAGCACCATCTTCATAAAGATGCATTTCAAAGTATATAAATCACATCAAGTACAGCAGGCCATTCTTGTCAACTATGACAGTTCTTGATTGGCATTTGCATGTAACTCTAGAATTATGAGATCATGGAGAAATCTCAGAAACCCCAATTGTTCTTGGTATATACAATACTTGGGGAATTTAGAACAAATACTTGGTTTACTAGACATGGATCACTGCAGAAGCATTACATAAAAAGTTGCTTCTCGCAGTTATGGAACCACCAGGCAGGGCCGGCCCAAGGGGTTGGGTTGTCCTATCCGGAGCTAATTTTTGTTACCCCTCGACTCTTATTGTGGACCGATCCTGGAGGGTCACCGGCGACCCCGACCTCTTGTAGGGTCACACCGAGTCTGGGAGTTGCCCTAAGTAGAGGAGGGTCGCCCAAGCCCGGAGTCTTGTGCAGCTTACCCCTGGGCCAGCCCTGCCACTTGGCCCTAGCCAGACCATGCTCGAGGAGGTCCAACAGGAGCCTGATGCGTGTTCAACCTGTCAAGCAGAGCATTGAAGTCGATCACCTCCCTGTTGTCCTCCATCCTGTTGATGACACTTACAACCTGATCCCTTGGGTAGCCATACTGATAGCTTTCTCGATAATGTCTGCATAAGGGTGGGATCGCATCATCTGAGACCCAGGATGAGGAAATCCACCCGTACTACTAGGAGGCAGCTGCTGCAGGTTCTGGGTGCCTGGAACAATACTTGGTGCCGGATAGCTTTCTGGTTGGTAGTTCAGGACTCTGTTCCCATCCATGCCGTACACTGTGCTGTAACCCTGTATGTTAGTCTGCGGTGGATAAGGTGACATGCTCCAGTAACCACTCTGCGCCTTGCTAGGAGGCGGTGGTCCAAAGGAAGTTTGACTGCTGGCTTGCTGTTGTGGCTGGCTCTGGATATTAATGGCGGCACCTGAAGGTCCATAGAAAGGCACCACAGCTTCAGTCCGGTTCCCACCAGACTGAGGAATGGCACTGTATGAGAACGTCTCAGGATTGGCAGACTGTTGAGGTGGGTAGGAATAGGTTGGTGGAGTTCGAGACCTGACCAGTTGGATTTGCGATGTAGGTGGCTGAGTCACCATCGCCACCTCTTGAGTGAACTGCTGCAAAGAAGGTTGAGGCCACTGCTGCTGGTATTGGGGGAATGGCTGCTGAGGTTGAGTCTGGTTCACCACAGGAGGCTGCTGTTGTGTTGCTGGTGGAGCTTGGACTGAAGGGTCCAGGGTGTGAGCCCTTGCTTGCATGTAATCTTGTGCAGACTGCAAAGTTTGGCTTTGCTGTGGATAGTATGGCGGCGTTTGGTTCAACATGTAGTGGCCTTGTTGCATGCTAAGTGAAGGAGGCGCTGGCTGCTGATGCTGCATGGACAGCTGACTATGGTCAGGAACTCTTGTGGGTGGAGGGGGCGTCGCAGCAATTTGGTGGGGCAGAGCAAGAGCTAGATGTTGATTAGGGATCTCTGGTGCGTCATCATGCCTTTTAGGCTCTGAGAGTGATGAAGGAGCATTGACCTCTTCATTTTTCTGAGTTCTGGGGGAATTAGCTGACTCTTTTGATGATGCAAATTGAAGTTTGGACAGTTCCTTCTGAGTTTCAGTAAGTTCTTGTTTGTCTCTAAGAATTTGAATGGATTTGTGGACCTGCATGCAAGCACAAATATTTGAGCTTCTGCTTAATGTTCTTGTTGTATATCAGAGAGAAACAAAGGAACAAGTATGACGCATCCCCACTAGTTGAGTTTGACTAATTTAGAATGGTCTAGCAGATTGTGTTTTGAAATTTGAAATTCACACAGATTTCTTCAAGGAACTGAAATATGAACTCAAACCAATTCATTAGGAAAAGCAAAAGCCTAAAACTGTGAGATTGTGGAATCAAGACCTTTCAACATGAATATGCATGTAATATCGCGGAACCTCCTGTGAAACCAAATTCAACGTGATGTTGAAGAGAGAAGCATAACCCCAGGTAGACTTTCTTGAGAATGTCATGCAAACAATGCCTCCAGCATTTGCTGTAAATGTGGTCAACCTCCCGTCCCAACCAATGAGTGTTGCTTTTATGATTCTCCCCAGCCATTCATTAAATTTGCATGCAGTATACTATAAACATTTATTGAGTTTTAAATTTCAACTCAAGTCATGCAAGTTTCATCCTCCTATTTCTAATGATACATTCAAAATTTATGGACGCACCCCCCCCCCCCCCCCCCCCCCCCCGCCCCCCGCCGCTCCCCTCCTCTTCTTTCGTCAAAAACACACTACTCTCCCAAGTAATTTCTCATATGTAATAGCAGAAGCTCAGAAATCAGAATCTCAACCAGTTTCCACTTTCATCTTTAATTGGCAAAACTCATAAGCTTAATTCTCATCTATAAGGTGTCTTCCTTACTCATTCTTCTGTTTCCCATCCTTCTCTTTCCCAGTATCATTATCGACACTATCTTTTGCTTCGATAATAAGCTCTTCATAGACAAACTTGGGATTTGCAATCCCAGGTAATATTTGTCCAGGATTATGAGGATCCATTTCACGATCTATAAGATAGGGTTTTCGCACAAAATGTATTCGTGTATATCTAGTGCGTTACTAGTGCTTCCATGTCTGGTCATATAATTTCCAATTGGCCCAGGCATCAAATCCAAATTATTCTCATCAAGTAGAATGATTCTATCATATAATCCACCATCAATGCTTCCTCTACCAGTCTAACCTCCCATAAACATTTCTCCTTAAATCTTTCTTACACAAAAGTAACACAGTAACCTACAAGTTCCCCCCTAAGAGATCTTGTCCTCCCATTTGATTGTACCTCTAAATTTCACTTCTTCCATGATTTCCTTTCTTACACACGATAAATCCTTGATATTATAGTCTTCCTCGAATCCACAAAAATCCTTCATCTTTTTCTTCTGTCACTGTCTAACATACACTTCTTCCCAATAACAATATGTACACGGTCACACTCATGCCAAGTTGCCATCAACATGAAATTCAGATACGACTCAATGTTTCGTAAGAATAGACGTGGGAATAGACACGGGATAGGTGTGTTTCCCTTCTCTCTTTCTTTAGTCTAGAAGTGGGTTTTTTATTGCATGGTTATGCCATTGGAAGGTAACAAAATTATGTTAGAAATTATAGTAAGATAGTATCGACATGTTGGGCTTCTTTAAGGGGATCTGAACTTCCAAGAGACACCGGAGACTAATTAATTTTGTTATACCTAAGTTCAGCATAAATACTGATCCGAGTTATATAAATGATGGCATAGCTTTATTCCTTGAAAATATTAGGCTATATGTTTCCACACATGAGCAGTGACCACAATACTAAAATAGATACACTTGGTAAGATTTATAAGTTATTTTTACCATTCACAAATCCTGGAAGTACCATCACATCTGTAAGTTATCTACAGTAATAAATAAATACACATTCTTTAGTGTTCTACTAAAAGGGAATTTTGCATATAAAACCCTTGTATCTACCCTACTTTCACATAAATCCCCAAATCTTGTTAATTGCTTAATAGTCCTCAAATTACAAATAATTGAGTTGTGTCGGACAAAAACTAACTCAATTCTACATAAAATGACTATTTACACTCTTCTTCCTCTCCTCCATTTGTTCCCTTCCCTTCCATATCCTTACCTCCATTTTCTCCCTTCCATATTCTTTCCTCCACTTTCTCCTCCTTTCCATTACGCTTCCTCCTCCTGCTCTAAATTCATTTCCCACCAACTTCTCCACCTCCATACCCACTCCGTTTTCTCACCCTTTTTGCACATCCCACTCTAAACCCATTACCAGTAACCTCCTCTTCTCCTTCATACTGGCTCCATTTTTCTTCACCTTCGTCTCCTCTTCTCCCCAATCAACTACCATTACCACCAACTCCTTCCCTACTCAAAATCTATCACCACAAACTCCTTCACCACTGTTCATCACCAAAACTCCCATTTCTCTTTCCTGTTCCCATTCTCCCCCTCTCCCTTCTTCTCCATATGTTGCTCTTGCATAAGTGAGTGTACTTGCTTGACCAGAGGGAGGAGGTAAAGCTGTCCAAGAAAATATTTTCCGTTTAACGGAATACTCTAGTTTCTTCATCATTTAAGTTAACAAGGGGGGACTCATAACTCAATTAGTAGTTTCCTGTCCCCATTCTCCTCCTCCCCCTTCTTCTCCATCTGTTGCTCTTGCATAAGTGAGTGTACTTGCTTGACCAGCAGTAGGAGGGAGAAGTGAGGATGGAGGAGTTAAAGCTGTCCAAGAAAATATTTTCTGTTTAACGGAATACTCTAGTTTTTTTCATGATGTAAGTTAACAAGGGGGGACTCATTACTCAATTACTAGTAATTTTAGGGGACTTTTGAGCAACTAGTAAGATTTGGGAGACTTATGTAAAAGTAAGGACTTATGTAAAAATAAGATACCTAAGGGAATTGTATATGAAAAAACCCTACTTAAAATGCTGGCAGTAATGTACATATCTACAATCTAAACCATCATAAATTACACTAAAAGGTAACCCTTAATGGACCGTAAAGTTAATTGATCTTTGTCAATGAACCTCTTATATTGAATCTCCAAACAGGAAAAAGTTACTTGAAGCGTAAAACCATAGCAAAAACAAATATTAAAGGGCACATAAAATATGCAGCATACAGTAGAATCCTGCACGTAATCAATTTCTTGCTAAGGATCATTTTTTCACCACACCAGAATCCTGTAATTAAATGTTTAAGTTGACATATAATACGATAAGACTGTGCCCATAAAGGACTTTATAACTTTTTCCTCGTCATAAAATAGTCAGATGTATGATTATTCTCAGTTTTTTAGGATGTACAACTTTGCAAGGAAGAAATAACAAAAAGCAAAGAAAACAACAATGTAATTACATGTTTTAAGTCTGGCAAAACCACGATTTCCTTGAGAAACAATTTATGTATCAAAAGGATTTTCTGGGCACAAACTTACAAAGGATAAGCACTACCATTATTCAAAATAACTTAATTTGTGATGGAGATGAACAATTGTTCAAGCTTAAAATATAGAGAGAAATACTAAAACAGTGAAGACATGCAGAAAGATCCAAAGGAAATAGAACAACCTAATCATGCAACACTAGATAGATATCAGGCTAAAGAAAAGAAAAAAAGAACTTAGTTTGGAACTGTGGAGGCTGAGACAGAAATGAATACGATAAGAATGCTTATTATAAAGCATCAACTCTACATTTTGATAATAGAAGGGCACAAATGTAGAAATCTCCAGTAGACTAGACGTGAAGAAAGGAATCAATAAGCATTGTTTTCATTATTCAACAACCTACTCCTAAGGTAATATATGCTATTGTGGTTAAAACTATTACCACACATGTGGTTAAAAAGCTTAGATTATAAGCATTGTTTCTGTCACTCAAATCCTTGATGTAACCTTAGAAAAATATTGGCACATGTGTGGCTAAAAAGATTGCACTCTAGAAGTAGGGAAATTTATGAAGTAACAAACTACTAAAACATGATGATTAATTAACATCTACCGGTGTACCTCTGAAATGATTTCAATATTGGACCTTTGTAAGTCCTTAATCTATAGCAACATCTTGAATGTCTATAGAGGTTTCTACATAATAATTAGAATGACAACCTGCAAAAAAAGTGACCAAACAGTCGAAGAGATAAACATCTACTATAGGACAAGACAAATAAACTTACTTCTTGAAGATGCTTCTCTAGAGACATGAACTTAGTATCCTTGTCACTATGATCACGAATCGTATCAGATTGGAGTTCTCCTACTGATCGTTCAAGCTTGAAGCAATATACCTCCAACTGTGACAGACGCCCACTAATTCCTTCCAGATGCTGCAGTAGATTGTCAGCATACTTTTTCATGCACTTCTCAACAGCTGATATTACTTCTTCTTTTGGATACTCATCTTGTTGACCATAAACATTAACCAGTGGTGTAATTTTGCTCTCATGGTAATCCTGCTCAATGAATACCGGTATGCAGTAATGAAATACTTTATTAAATGGTCAAAACAATATGTTTAAAGAAACTAACTAACTTAGCTATGTGGCAAAACATTTGAAGATCTAATTAGTATATTGTTCTTGTGAACATTGTAATTTTGACAATTTTATACTTGAATTGATTAGCATAGAGCCTAGAAACTCTGTTATTCAGCTCCCTAATGACATTGAAGAATTCCTACCTGGAACCTCCCATCTGACATAGTAGGTAAGAACCAATAGGGAATTCATATTGAACCGAATATCATTATCAAGGGTACTCAAACACCAGAAAATCAACTCATAATCATAGCACCCAATGTGTTGAAAGTAGTCTATACTAAACAAAAGGTACAAGTTATCTCCTTTTGGATCTATACTTCTTTATTACAATGATTCAACTAACTCATAAGTTGTCTCAGCCTCTAATTGGCAGAAAGCAATCTACACCATGTTAAAATGCACAAAGTATCTCCTTGTCACCAATATACCTTCCAAAGTTACTCCAAAGTTAAGCCGCCAAGAACTATAGATGAATGTGGAGGGAAATTAGATTCCTCTTCTAAACTTAACTACCTTCAGACTCACAAGTCCTTTGAATTGCAGTGGTTCCATCTAATCATGATAATCTAAGGATCTCATCACCTACAATCAGAGTACACTAGTTCCCACAAACTGCAGGTGGTCCCATAGTTATCAAAGGCGTGCTTGAGGTGCGAGAGGCTCTAGTCTCTGCGCCTCAGAACATGTGATGTGCACACCTCAGTGAGCCTCTTAGTAAGGTTCATGCCCAGTTGAGGCACGCCTCATGTATATATGCTGCTTTATGTTCCCTTTTATGCATTTTTTTTCACTGACCAACATTTTTTCCCCCTGTGAGTAGGGACCACCATTGGACTGGGAAGCCCAGACACTCCAAAATGTGACTGTATTCTTACGGGCACGTGTCACACTTTATAGACACATGCCCGACACAGGCACGTGTCAGGCATGCAAATGATGACATGGGAATAGTAAAATATTATAAAAATTGATGATTAAAAGGTGATCGTTAGATTTTAGAAGCAAATAATTGTAGGAAATCAAATAATCATTACTATGTGATTTTCCACCTATTTGGAGACAAAATCAAAATATAATGAGCAACATTTTTGGAGTGGTGAGCCTACGAGTTACTGATTAGAAATAAAATAATTAGTACTCTCCGTGACTTCCTACTTATTTGGATTGAGAGTAAAATGGAGAATAGTTATTTAGTGGCGGAACTACAAGTTATTAAACTTACTTTCCAATAGTTAGCCAAGTAACTAGTGTTAGAAGTCACAGACTCGTAGTTTCTACTACTTTCTGTCCCACATTGCACTAACCAAACACACCCTAAAGCCCAATAAAATGACTATTGCAAAAGTTTCTAAATATGTGCAAAAGATAAATATGCCAACATATTCCTCTAGTTTTCTCCCAAAGATTGTTCACTTAATTTTATTTACTTTATTCACCAATTGCAAGTTTGCAACAGCATTTTGTTTCACTGAGCCCACAGACAGCAATTTTGAGCAAGATCTCTAGGCCAGAATAAGTGGGTTGGTAAGTTATTCTTGTGATTACATGCAGCCATTAAAATGTATTTGTTTTAAACAGAACATCCCCATACATATGACCCACAATTATTAGCCAATCAGCTAAATATATATGTTGTCAGCAGTATATCTTCCCTTTGCTCGTTTACCAAAACACCACCCCCATTGCTCATATTATTCCATGCCTCCTTGTAATCAGCCATAAACCGCTCACTTATATATACTTAACCTAAGATGAGTTGTCATTTTCAGGTCTATAACTTTATACCCAAAAGTCTCCAAGTTCAGACTATATCTAAAACATATTACATACATACCGCAGTGTATTCACTATTTAGCTTAATGGACAAGCAAATATTGAGAAACAATACTTATGTAAAACTATAATAAAGAATGCACACACATTGACATCAAAATATAGAAGGCTTTCTTTCCTAGACCTTGTTTCTTGATCAACAGTTTGCAGTATCAGACGACACCGATCCGATACGGCCGATATTGATACGATTTGTCATGTCTCGATCTGATACTAACCGATATCCGATACTGGCCGATACCAACATTGGAGGTCTCTTTTCCGATCAATTCGGCAAAAACATTGAACGAAAAAGACCAATCAGCAAGCATAATAAGGTTGTAAAAGCATGTAAAAGAATAAAACTTATCTATCACATGTAAACAAATCGACAAATGTGACTACTATTTCATTCAATTTCAGAACCACTAAAAAACAACACTGACAATACTTAAAATTATGCCCAATTGTATAAATATATTTTCTAAAATGTTAATAATTTATTAATAATTATTTTCTTTCTGATACCAAAAAATTCGAGACTCCGATCCGAACCCGCCGATCCTGCGGGTACTGCGGATCCCGATACTCATAGGAATGGTCCGATACCGATTTCGGCATTGAAAAGAAAGTTTCTAACCAACAACTAACTCATGGTTTAGACGGTTCATTCTTTCTAGCCAAAGAGGTTGCTGTCCGTGCCGAACGTGGTAAACGAACAAATATATGGTCTTTCTGGAGATGTTGAACAAAAGTTTCACCTCTATCTCGGAAATGACCAGGACATCATCCCATAAGAAAAAAACAAATCCTTAGTACATGGGCCTGAATTCCTTCGACATGATTCTCTCACGACGCACCCTAGTATACACTTCCTGTGTGTCTATTTGGGTGCAAGGTCAAATATACATTACGAATCAAAGAAGGGTTGTCAAGGGGGGTTAGAGAGTAAACTCTCCAAATCCTCTCTCTTTCACCCATTAACTATATTATAAATATATAAATATTGCATCAACATTTTCACATGGGTACGTCACATTTTCCTACTCTTTAAACCTTTGATAATTCTATAAAAAAACTCATCTTTAAAAATCCTCATGTAACCGAATTTCTCTGCAAAGGGCTGTGTTTGATTGGGTTTTTTCCATGGAAAATATTTCCATCACAAATTTTCCACCAACTGTAGTGTTTGATAGCTTAAATTTTCAATGGAATTATTTTCCATATTTTCTTCTAAAATTGTGGAAAATGAAACTGCACCAACCCATAGGAACATATCATTTTCCATGGAAAGTAATTATTTTCCGTGGAAAATAATGACAATCAAACACCCAAATTAAGTTTTCCACAAGAAAATTTTAAAATTCCATGAAATTTTTTTCCCTAGTACAACAATTACATCGTCCACCTAGTTAACCACATGAAATTTAACGGTTAATCCCACCTAGAGGCTAACTCCACCACAAATCGATCAAAATTAAGAAATGTGGAGCGGTGATGATATTATTAGGAAATCAAACCAAGAATCTCACATTTGCGGACGGATCCGATCGCTTCCCGACGGAAGGGTCCTGGTTGCTGTTGCTGACGAAGTCGTCGTAGGAGCAGAGGACGTCCTCGGAGCCGAAGTCGAAGGATCTCGGTCCCGGCGAGGTCCTGCCGGAAGAACCATCGGTAGCCATCGAGATCTGTCGAGTCAAAATATTTAGGGTTAAGGTTTCGTGTTCCTCCTTCCTTTTCTTGGTCTCGAAGGAAGAAGAAGAAAAATGGATGAGGAGACTCGAGCGGGCTGGTTGGGTCGGGTTTGAGGTCAACCCAAGTCCAACCCGATGAATCATAAGCCTAATCCGAGCCCAAGTCCGACCCAACCTCGGGTTCAATATATGAAGCCCAAGACCAAGTCCGGAGGAGTGGGTTGGACTCGGGTTGGGTCGGGTCCATCGGACTCTAATATAAAATTTAAAGTAATTTTCAACAAAAGTAATATTAAACACATAATCAAATAACAATCAAACCTTGATCGTTACAAAATACAAATTGAAATGAGAATTCTTTATAAGGAGTTAAAGCGTTTGAGTGGAGAAATTTAGGATTTAAACTTTTTATTTAAGAAGCATGAAAAAATATATATATAAAAATTATATGTATTTCGGATTTCGGGTTCTTTGGATAACCCGACGCATGAACCCAAGTCCAACCCGATTTTTGATCGGGTTCAAATATTTTAATCCGAGCCCGAACCCGAACCCAAGTATCTTCAACCCTAACCCAACCCATTAGCGGGTTTACCCGATCGGACTTAGGTTTAGCCCGCCCGAGTTGCACCCCTATCGAGAATGGAGAGAGGAAAGCTTCAATTGATTTCTTCGTATAAAAACTCAAATCTCAAAGGATTGTTACATATAAGTACCTACATCTCTTATATTTTTCTAACAAGTCCCCCATAGCTTCTATTTGCTAAGGAGTTTCACACTATTTTGTTTGGATGACAACACAAGAGTGTAAGTGAGTATTAAGAAAGTAGAGAACATAACAACTTAAAATGTAGTTGCAATCCATTTCTCATTCAACTAAGAAATGACATTTTCAGTTGCAATAAAATGTCATATCACAACCACTTGCAATGACGTTATAAGAGATATTTAAACACTGAAACTGTCTACATCAACGGTCAGTCAATAGTTTCAAGCCACTTTCAATGCACTCTCACATATCCAAACATGCCATGTACACTTCTATTTCGTACACATATTTTTCTATTTTTTGTGTTTGGATGCATGGAAGAAGTATAGGTTGAAAGTGAGTAATTCATAATTTTGTTTGTTTGTTTGTTGAAGCGAACTTGGAAGTGTAATATTTTGTAGTTGTGTTTGGATGTCATGATGAAGTGTAGTAGAAAAGGGATAGGGTTAATAAAATATATTATAAAATGGAGAAAAATTGGTGAGCTTATCTCCTACGAAATTCTTTCTTTATTTTTCTATTTCTTCTTAATTTGTAATTATCATACAATGGAGAAAAATAAAATATATTATAAAATATATTTATTATTTAAAATTAATAAAGTAATAAAGAAATAATTTGTCAATATTATGGTTAGCAAATGCATACTTAAAATTCTAACAATTTAATATTGGGCAATCTGTTATTAAGAATGTAAAACAATGAATAGAAAATGATATTTGAATATTCTTTGGCAGAAAAAAACTTAGTATATACACAAAGAATAACTAGCTTCGACGCAATCCGACTATTTATTTAATCACTCAATATTACATTTGAACTTAAAATAATATTACATTTGAGCCTCCAAGCAATTTGCCAAATTCATGATAGCAAGAGACAACATGCAAAAAAATGGAATTAACCAACCAAACATAAATAATTTCCATACCCGTACAATAAAAGGTCACATAAATATCATTGAAGCCATTGACAATTGGTGCAGGAATGTAAAACAACATTTGGCATATGCAGGGGAGATGTCCCTTTGGAGAAATTGGATGAAAGAAAATGATTTGCGCTTATGTGTTGTCAAAGAAATACCAACCAGCTCTTCATAACATATTTTCACCTGGGCTTGAACATGAACTGGAGGATTCCATATCGTCCACTTCCACTTCCACTTCCTCTTCCTCTTCTTGGCCACCCTCATCCCCTTTCATAAAACAGGTATGCATATCATCAAAAAGAACACAGGTACCAACAAGAGCAAGAAACATACATCTATATACTACATGATCAAATAGACAATATATAATCAAAGGTTCGCAGTATCGGTATCGGACTATTCCTATGAGTATCAGGATCAACGGTATCGAGAGTATCGGCAGTTTCGAATAACAGTATCGAATTTTTTGGTATCGGAAAGCAAATAATTATTACAATTATTAACATTTTAGAAAATATATTTTAAACATTTAGGCACAAGTTTAAGTATTGTCAGTGTTGTTTCTTAGCAGTTCTGAAATTGAATGAAATAGTAGCCACCCTTACCAATTGGTTTATATGCGATAGATAGATTTTCTTCTTTTACATGCTTTTACACCCTTACTTATTGGGTTTTTTTTCGTTCAATTTTCTTTACCGAATTGACCGAAAAGAGACCCTAATATCAGTATCGATCAATACTGAGTATAGGTTGGTATCAATTAGGGCATACCAAACCGTATCGGATCGACCGTATCGAATCGGTATCGGCCAATAATGCAAAATCATCTCGAGTACCTGAATAGAAATTCCTTATAGATGGAACAAACCAATATTGAGACTCTGCAACAGCAAGTTGCCAAGTGCATGTGCAATAATCTCATAATTCTCTACACTAGTATCCTTCTCTTGTATAGCCTCCATCACAGAATTGGGCATCGTCTTGAGTAGTAGTTCCATAATAAAGCAGAACTTGAAAAGGGTTCAACATGAAGAAGCAGGTTTATCTGAATATTCCTAGTCTACGCTAAAGCTATCAATTTTGATTTGTTAAATAGAAAGGCAGATTGACCAATTACAAACTGAATCAAAATCATGTCGGTGCATGTAGATGTATATCCACACAATTCATCACAATATGCATAAGTTACAGAAACATAATTCAAACTATTAAGTCAGGTTAAACATTTATTTTGAGGACATTGGACATATCTAATAAATTCTTATAATTAGATCTTAATATTATATACTGTAAAAAGATTACTATTGAAGAAGACGCATAAAATAAACTCATATTTTGTTTTTGTGTTAGTCTTATATCACAATTTACATCCATTATAAGAGAATATAACTAGAACGTACGGATACTCCAAAAATTGGTGCCATGTTGTATCGGAAAAGTATTAGACACTACATAGACACCGCAAAATGTACCAGACGAATTCAACTCTTCATGACTAGCAAGCTAAATTGGTGTCTTATTAAATTCAGCAACAAAAAAGAAAGTGGAGTAAATTACTAGATGAATTAGGCTCTTCATCAACTTTCATTCATTGTATTGAAAATCAACTTGCTAACAGACATGAAGACATTCAGTGCAGGAAAACGAAGGAGAATAAAATCCAAATTCAACTAAGAAGAAAACTTTTAAATACATATAAATATATAAGAAGAACAATATCTTTTTGTCTCCTCTTAATTATGGCAAGTATAAATGAGCCATGACTAAGAATTACTTCTTGCTTACTTCTTAATCACAATTCTACATCAGTTATAAGATATTATATATAGAAACAACAAATTAAGAAACCAAACTAGTTGATATTTTCTCAGGTAACAATATCCTTGAAGAATTCACCACTACCGAAGCCAAAGATCTGGTCAAAATTTAAAGTTTTTCTTGATTCTTTTCGGAATCATAAATATATAGATAAAATCAACAGTATATTACCTCATCTTAATTATGCTAAGAACGAATAATTGCTACTTCATTACTTAGAAATGAAGAAGCTAAACATAGTAACAAAGAGAATTCCCAAACTAGTTTCTTTTTTCTCGAGTAAAAGAATCCTTGAAGAATTCACAACTACTGAAGCCAAAGATCTTATTAGGAGAAAAAACAGGTCGAGGGAAATAATGTTTAAGATAAGCTTAGGAATCACGGATACTCCCAAAAAAAGGCCCGCAGAATTCATATTTTATCTTTGAATCATTTCTTTGTTAGTCTTATATCACAATTTACATCCATTATAAGAGAATATAGCTAGCAAGCACGACTACTCCGAAAAATGGTGTCACATCTGTGTGGTGTTGTATCGAAAAAGTATCAGACACTACACAGGCACTGCAAAATATACTAGATGAATTCGACCCTTCATTAGCAAGCTAAATTGGCGTCTTGAGTAAATTACTAGATGAATTAGACTCTTCACCAACTTTCATTCATTGTACTGGAAATCAATTCACTAACTGACATGAAGACAGTTAGTGGAGGAAAACGAAGGAGAAGAAAATCCAAATTTAACTAAGAAGAAAACTTATAAATACATATAACAATATATAAGAAGAACACTATCTTTTTATCTTCTCTTAATTATTGCAAGAATAAATGAGCCATGACTAAGAAAGAATTGCTTCTTGCTTACTTAAATCAATATTCTATATCAGTTATAAGATATAAATATTATATATATATAAACAACAAATTAAGAAACCAAACTACTCGATTTTTCTCAAGTAGCAAAATCCTTGAAGAATTCACCACTACTGAAGCCAGAGATCTTACCAAAATTCAAAGTTTATATCAGATAAGCTTAGAATCCACACATATCCTTGAAGAATTCACCACTACTGAAGCCAGAGATCTTACCAAAATTCAAAGTTTATATCGGATAAGCTTAGAATCCACACATAAGGAAACCAATGAAAACATAGACAAGTATCTAATCCCATTACTCTGCACACAGCACACCAAACCTAATTCTCCTGATGGCAATCATACACTCAATAGCCCTTCATTTATCCGTTCTGAATTTACAAGAAAAAACTATATCCATTTCACAAGCGTTTTATAGGTTGAATCTGATGATTTCACTCTTTTCAAATATCTACAATCGCAAAGGACTGGAATTCACCTCCGCCCCAAGCTGATTCGGCCGGTGCCACGGAGGAAAGAAGCAACGAAGACGTACCTACTCGGGTGAATATGAGGGGCACACACTCGTAGGAGTTGTGGACAGCAGTTTTCTTCAGAACTGTTGTTCATATTACTCAATCTGTCGTTGTCAAGAGAAAAAAGAATACAGCTATTGCATATAGTATATTATGTTTGCTTAAAACTGTCGTAGTTTAGGCTTTGATCATACAACTTGGAATAGACAATTATAGTTTCATTAATTTTCTCTACACCCAAAGCTACACTCCTCACTGTTAACATATAATAAGATTTAGGATTGAGATTAGATTCAAGTCTACCTTTACGTATCTCCTACTCATATACGGATATGGATTTCTTCTCCCATACGGATATAGATTCATTCTCTTATACAGATTCAGATTTTTTCTCCAATTATATAAATACATAGTTGTATGACTCTTTTGATAATTCATCAATACAATTAATATTGTTGATTTGTTTCATGGTATCAGAGCCTAGGGTTTTTCAATCCTAGAACTTTTCAGAGAGATCCATCCACTTCATCGTCTTCACCGGCCAAACTCCAGGTCGTCGTCTCCAAACGTTGCCGACAATTTCTTCGTTAGAACCGCAAAAACCGACTCGCCCCATAAATATTTTCTCTTCTTCTGATAAAAATATGCCTTTATCTGAGCAGTTCCGAGATTTCCTTCCTTCTTCCAGTTTCAAGAGGGCTCGTGCTCCCAGAAGTTCTTATTGTCCTCTATGTACCTATTGCAGGAAGTCTGGTCATTCTGCTACTACACGATATGCTCGTCAGTGGTTTGGTCTGATTTGTTCTTATTGTCATAAGTCTGGTCATTTAGTGGATGATTGTTTTCTGCTTCATCTACATTTAAAAACTCAATTCCTCGAGCGGATAAAGACAAATGGTTCCTCCTAGACTCGTTCTCTAGTACCTCAGGCTCATATTGTTGATAGTACATAAACATCGCCAGATATTCAGCATCATCTTACTCAGTCAGAGCTCCAGCTCCAGCGCTAGCCTATCTTTAATGGCTCCTCTGCATCTGTTTTTCTATCTCTACTGGTACTACTTAGAGTTTTTTATTTTCCATTATCTTGACCTTTGAGTTCTACTCATACTGCTATCGACACGTCTGTTACCAACTTATGTCACAGACTGCTCATGCTCTCTTATATTCTCTTATGTTCCTCAAAATTTATGGGTAGAGATCATTCTTGCCTATTGTAGAAAATAATAGTTGGGATGAATTTTATTGATGGACTACTTCACTACTTATAGGGAGTCTAGCTCCTCTACATACTACAAATTCCGATGTGGGACTAAAAGTCCCTTATTGATTCTCAACACTCCCCCTCAAGATGGGCGATAGATATTAATCATCCCCATCTTGTTACATAGCTTTGACAGACTCAATGAACTAAGACCCTTAGTCAGACAGTCTGCCACTTGTTCTTCTGAGCGAACATAGTCAATCTTCAGTATCCCTTGTTCCAGCTTTTCCTTGATGAAGAATCGATCGATCTCGATGTGCTTCGTTCTGTCGTGCTGAACCGGATTGTTCGCTATACTTATCGCAGCTTGACTATCGCTCCGAAGGTGCAATGGTGTCCCTTTGTCTAGCTTCAACTCTGTCAGCAGCGCCTTTACCCATAGCAATTCTGATACTCCTAGAGCCATTGCTCTGTATTCTGCTTCAGCTGTCGACCGTGCTACCACTGACTGTTTCTTGCTTCTCCATGAAACCAGGTTTCCTCCTAAAAAAACACAGTACCCTGTGGTAGACCTTCTGTCGTCTATGCAGCTTGTCCAGTCTGCATCGCAGTATTCCTCAACATCTGTGCACCCATTCTTCTTGAACCATAGTCCTTTTCCCGGCGTCCCTTTCAGATATCTTAGGATCTGAAATACTGCATCCATATGACCCGTTCTTGGATCATGCATATAGCGGCTTACAACACTTACTGCAAATGAGATATCAGGGCGAGTATGCCCTAGATAAATCAGTCTGCCTACTAGCCTTTGATACCTTTCGCGATCAACAGGCTCTCCTGCTTCTGCTCCCATCTTGCACTTTTAGTCAATTGGAGTGACTGCTGCTCGGCATCCCAGCATTCCTGTCTCCTTCAGCAGATTTAGTACATATTTCCTTTGTGAGAGAACAATTCCTTGTTCACCATTACACACCTCGATACCCAAAAAGTATCTCATCTCCCCCAGGTCCTTCACCTCAAACTCTTTGGCGAGTTTCGTCTTCAGCTTAGTGATCTCATCAGCATCATCACCTGTGATTACTATATCATCCACATATACAGCAAGTATAGTTATGTGGCCTCTTGCATGCTGGAGGAAGACCGTGTGATCTGCATTTGTCTGATGGTACCCCATGCCAGTGACAGCCTTTCTGAATCTGTCAAACCAGGCTCGAGGAGATTGCTTCAGCCCGTACAACGACTTCTTCAGTTTGCACACTTTTCCATGTGACGTTCCTTCACTTGAATCTGACACAGAGTAGCACCCCGGAGGAGTCTCCATGTAAACTTCTTCTTGTAGGTCTCCATGAAGAAATGCGTTCTTTACGTCTAACTGGTGTAGCTTCCACCCATAGTTTGCTGCAATGGAGACCAGTGTTCTTACGGTACTCATCTTCGCTACTGGGACAAAAGTCTCATCATAATCGATACCATATGTCTGGGTATAGCCTTTTGCAACCAGTCTCGCCTTGTATCGTTCAACTTTTCCTTCTGGTGTCTCCTTCACTGTGTAAACCCATTTGTATCCCACAGCTTTCTTCCCTTCAGGTAATGGCACCAGCTCCCATGTCTTATTTTTCTCTAGTGCCCCAAGTTCTTCCATCATTGCGGCTTTCCATCTTGGGTCATTCTTTGCTTCCTGCCAATTCTTAGGTAAAGAAGTGGAGTCTAACGAAGTGAAGAATGTTTGATAAGTCGGAGAAATATTAGAATAAGATAGGTAGTTGGCGATATCATGTTCATAATCTTTATAACGAATAGGAGCCTTTCCCGCATTAATGCGAGAAGACCTCCTTAAGGGAGCAATGGGTGGTGGAGAAAGCATACCATCCGAATCGGAGAGATCCGCTTCCGAATCCGAGCGATCCGGTGCGGGAGTAACATCTTCAGGAGTCGGGGCAGGAGTAGACGAGGGACTTGGCACTATAGGCACAGGGTATGGCACAGTACTGGACCTCTGCTGTCTTCTTCTGTAAACTTGGAGCTCCTTTTCCCTTGTCTGCTTCTCCCCCTGCGTAATGTACGTATTGTCTTCTTCATCCTCCGTATCAGTATCAGTGATGTTGTCTCCCCTTTTCTGCCAGTCTGTCACGACAGGACAAGGTACCGATCCGACAACGACGTTTGGGTGTACTACCTCCCCCTCACGTCTAACACCCGCTGTGTGAGGCGTGTTCCCAAACGCAGAACCTTCGTCCGAACCATAATAAGGTTCCAGCTCTCTGAATGTAACGTCCATGCTTACAAATAGCTTCCGTTCAACCGGGCTCCAGCATACGTAACCCTTCTGTGTCCCGGTGTACCCAACAAAGATACACTTAAGTGCTCGAGGATCCAGCTTACCAACACCAGGCCTGTTATCGTGGACGAAGCATACACAACCAAATACTTTCGGAGGAACGGTGTACGCAGTTGTCCCCGTGAGCATTTCCAAAGGCGTCTTCCAGTCCAGTAATTGAGAGGGCATCCTGTTGATGAGATAAGAGGCTGTCAAGACAGCCTGCCCCCACAAAAATTTAGGGACATTCATAGCCAGCATCATTGTCCGAGCCACCTCCAGCAGGTGCCTATTCTTTCGCTCGGCAACACCATTTTGAGCCGGTGTATAAGCACAAGAGGTTTGATGCAGTATACCATGAGAGGATAAATACGCAGCAAACCTCTTATGGGTATATTCCGTCCCATTATCCGACCGGAAACACTTAACACGAGCATTATACTGTGTCCGCACCCGTTGATGGAAGCTTTGAACTGCCTCGAAAACTTCACTTTTATTCTTCAGCAGGTAGACCACGTTACGCGGGTAGAACAGTCAATAAAAGTAACAAACCATCTATAACCGTTAACACCGTTTGTAGGACAAGGGCCCCACACATCGGAATGAATCATATCAAAAGCAGCAGAACATCGATGTCCAGAATGCACATAGGAGCTTCTGGTATGTTTCCCCAACTCACAAGAATCACAAACTAATAACTCTTTATTTGTTTTTTGATATAATGACGGATACAGTCGACCAATAACGGGAAAAGAAGAATGTCCTACACGCTGATGTTGGAGGAGCAGCTCGGCTTCGACACTTCGACTTCGGACTTCCGGTTGGGCGTCTGCAACCAAAGATGCCAGTGTTCTATCCAGACCGTTCCTGTCCAAGTACCATAGACCCTTATGCCATGTGCCAGTGCCTAGTCGTCTCCCCGTTCCCTTCTCCTGAAAAGTTACCTTAGGAATATCAAAGGAAACAATGCAGTTTAGATCAAGGATAATGGCGCTAATGGAAATAAGATTGACAGGAAAGAAAGGAGCATGTAAGATATTAGATAGAGTGATGGAAGGAGTACAATCAACAGTGCCTTTACCCGTAACCGGCCTGTAGGTACCATCAGCAGTCTGAATGCTTTCTGGCGGCGTTAGAGGAGAGTATTCCCGGAACTCTCCTCGGGACCCCGTGACATGGCAAAATGCCCCAGAGTCCATAATCCAAGCTGGCTGAGAGACAGATGCAAGAGCACGCGGAGGTATACCGGCACTGGTTTGGGAGAAGTAAGTGCAGTAATCTCCTGTAGCGGACGGCGTCCCAGGAATGACTTGTCTTTCACCAGAACCAAGCTTTGAGCCGCGCATCTTCTCGAGAACTTCCCTCTCAAATGGAGTGATGTCCGTCAGCTGATTGTCCCCACCTTCATCCGCCAGATGCGCCTTATTGTCTCCAGAGTAAGTGCCCCTTCCACCACCGTAGCTGCCTCGACCACCTCGTCGTCCACCGCGACCACGACCCCGACCATTCGAGGGAGTCCGTGTCGGTTTTGGGCAAAAGCGGATGTAATGCCCTGTGTCACCACAGTTGTGGCAAACGCCTCCCGTAGAAGGAGGCTGTGTGAAAGTGGCAAGAGCAGATGTGTCAACTCCGGCCTGATCCCCCTGGGAGATACCCTTGGTAGGCATTAGCTTCAACCGTGCTTCTTCTTGTGCCATGGCAGCTATGGCGTCCTCTAATGTCGGCAGCGTCGGTTGTGCGAGAAGGACATTCCGCCGTTGCTCAAACGCTGGGTTGAGCCCCTTCAAAAACTTCATCATCCGTTGCCGCGAAATATAATCCAGACATTTCTGGAAATATTTGGCAAAAGTCGGTTCAACCTGAGCATCCTCCATGCCAAGAGGATCATAATGGTCAAGATCAGACCAGTACTTCTTCAACAAGGCAGCGTACTCAGAGATGGTACGATCGTCTTGGATTACCCTATCGAGCTCATCCTGCAGTTGGAAGACTCGCATGGGGTTACCCGAACCGGAGTACATGTCCTTCAACGTTCTCCAGATATCAGCAGCTCCCTCCATTGCTTCAACGTTACCCGACACTTGGTCGGTCAAAGAGGCTGTCAACCAACCAGCCACGACATTGTTGACAATGTCCCATACAGCAAACTCCTTCGAGGAGTGATCGACAGGGGCCGTAGTGTGGCCATCAACATAACCAACCAAGCCACGTCCCTTCAGCGTCCGCATCGCCTGCCGCGACCATTTCAAGTAGTTGGTCGTGCCTTCCAACTTCGTCTCCAGCTTGTCCAACTTCCCCATTTTGTACGGTGACGGATCCACATCAGTATGGGTCACGCGTGGGGTCGCCTCCGGTAATCTCTTGGTCAGGAGATCCTCGACCAGGGCCTTCATTTCTTCTGCTGTCAACTTCTCATAGATGGAATCCATGACTTCTGCAACTGCAATCAGTGAGGTGTTGTTGTTTCCGGAGTCGTCTTCTTTGGAGTCGTCTTCGTCTTAGTCAGCTACCGGGGGGAAACAACAAAACGAGATCCCTCACTGATATGTCGTAGTTTATACGACCAACTAGAACCGCATCATGATAACGCGTTCGGACGGCTCAAGGATAACCAACGTAGTTGTGCCTCCTTGCATGAGACAAACCAGAGGTATACCAGCCGTGCAGAAACGATTGTAAAGACAACGTTTCTGAGATACGAAGATCTAAAGAGATTTCGTATTCGTAGCAGAGCTTCTAAAAAGAAGGTACTAATTCTCGAAGGCAACTACAGAGATCTTCTAAAGAGAAGGAACTCTGATTCTCGAGGCAACTACAGAGATCTTCTAAAGAGAAGAAATCTGTTTTTTTTTTTTTTTTGGAAACAGCAAAAAGAAAACCCTAAAAAGGGTGCTGTAGCAGCAGTAAAGGGGCGGGGGGGGCGGCGCTGGAGGGGGGGAAGGGGGCCGGCGGGTCAGCGGGGGGGGGGGGGCGGCGGGGCAGCGGGGGGGGGGGGGGGGCGCGGGTCAGCGGGGGGGGGGGGGGGGGGTTGCGGGTCAGCGGGTGGGGGGGAAAGGGGGGTCGGGGGGGGAAGGGGGGCTGCTCCGGGAGGGGGGGAAAGGGGGGTCGGGGGGGGGCTGCTCCGGGAGGGGGCTAAAAAAAAATTTTTTTTTTTTTTGTGTGGAGAGAGAGAGAGAGAGAGTTATGGCTCTGATACCATGTAGAAAATAATAGTTGGGATGAATTTTATTGTTGGACTACTTCACTACTTATAGGGAGTCTAGCTCCTCTACATACTACAAATTCCGATGTGGGACTAAAAGTCCCTTATTGATTCTCAACACCTATGTTAATCTTATTAATATCACTCCTATTTTTATGGTCGATACCTAATGAGTCTTTTTTTGTGTCCTCTTGATTCAGTATACATCGCACTTTTGGGTGCACTTGTTTTGTTCTTCTTCCTTTAACTGAGCGTACGAAGCTGACAACTCAATTGGCCAAGTATGTCTTACTCGGTTTTAGTTCCGAGCACAAGTGGTACTGTTGTTATAATCCCTTGGCCCATCGTCTTCGTATATCTCGTTATGTCACATTTCTAGAGTACTCTCCTTATTTCACTGTCTCACCTCTGGATGTTTATTTTTTGTTCCCCCTATCTCCATCGTGTAGTGTTTCCATTGATCCTAATCATTTTCTTCCCTCTCCTAGTACAATTCCTATGATGCCTTTACTGCTGCCTCATGAGGATCTTCCACATATTCTATGAGCCTCCGTTGTACCATCTTCTTCACCATCTATGCCTCCACCACAACCTCTCCGCCAGTCCCAACATACTCACCAACCTCCTACTCATTTTACTCCCGACTGTTCCGAAAATCGAACAAGTTTGATTTTGCTATCTTAGTCTCATATTCTTCAAAGTTCCATTCCTTGTTGCTATCTTACTACACGATAGCCCATATCAAGAGGCTGTTCAGTATCCTGAGTAGCAGGAGGCTATGTCAAAAAAGTTTCGAGCATTTCAGCAGATATTACATGGGATATCGTTCCACATCCAGACAGAATCCAACCTGTTAGTTGCAAGTGGGTCTTCAAGGTCAAGTATCGACCCGACGGATCCATTGAGCGACACAAGACTCACCTTGTTGTTAGAGATTTTACACAGGAGCATGGAATTGACAATGATGATATCTTTGTCTCCGTCACTCAGATGACTACAGTTCGTACATTACTAGCAGCTGCTGTTGTTCGTCGGTAGCAACTCTATCAAATGAATGTGAAGAATGTCTTTCATCGTGCTATCTATGATCTCAAGCAAGCTCTCCGATCTTGATTTGAGTATTTTCCAGAGTGCTATTCGTGAGGCAGGTTTTCAGTAGTGTTCTCATAATCATTCTCAGTTTGTGCGGTCGTCACAGTAGGGGCTAATTCTTCTCATACTCTGTGTGGATGACATAATTTTGACCGATGATGATTCAACAGAGATTGCAGCTACTCATCGGTACCTTCATCAGCAGTTTCAGATGAAGGACCTTGGTTATCTTTGCTACTTTTTTTGGACTCGAGATTGCACAAAGTGACAGAGTGATACTTGTTTCTTAACAAAAATATACTTCAGAGATTATTGCGCCACAGGTCTAACGGATAGTTGGACAATTGATAGTCGTTTGGATCTTCATATGAAGTTTTGCCCCACAGATGGTGAGCCTCTCACAAATCCTACTCGCTACAGATGACTAGTGGGTCAACTTGTGTATCTGAGTTTAACCAGACCAGATATTTATCATGCAGTTAGTGTTGTTAGCCAGTTCGTTTTCAAGCCTCGATTAGCTCATTATAGTGTCTTACTCCGGATTCTCCGATATCTTCAGGGCTCCATTATGTGCTCATTATTCATGTCTTCTACATCTACTTTGCAGTTTCGAACATTCCTTGATACAGATTGGACATGAGATCCGATCACCAGACGATCTACTACATAATTCTGTTTGTTTCTTGGTGATTCGTTGATTTCATGGCGAAACAAGAAACAAGCAATCGTTGCACGTTCTTCTACAAAGGCAAAGTACAGAGCTATGGCTTCCACCACTAGGAAGATCGTTCATGTACCGAGATTGCTCTATGAAATGACATTGCTGCTACATGACCTACGCCTCTTCACTGTGATAACATGAGTACTATAAAGATTGCAAACAATTCATGAACGGACAAAACATATTGAGATCGATTGTCATTTTGTCCATGAGCATTTTTTGACAGATATTGTTTGTCTACCACATGCGACTTCTGTTGATCAGCTGACAGATTTTTTTACAAAGTCACAACCCACACCGTGATTTCAGTTTCTATTAGACAAACTCATTTTGTTTGACCCATCATAAGTTTGAAGGGGAGTGTTAAGATATAATCAGATTTATGATTGATATTAGATTCAAGTTTATATTTACGTATCCCCTACTACTATACCAATATGGATACATTCTCGTATACATTTTTTTTCTCCAACTATATAAATACATAGTTGTATGACTCTTTTGATAATGCATCAATATAATCAATATTGTTAATTTGTGTCACTAACAATTTTCTTGTCTGTAACCAAAAAGAAATTAATTGTTCTGTGCTTTTATTATATCCTTTATGTAGGATTCAGACTTAAAACATAGGGTTTAAATCATTCACTCACCATAGATTCGCACAACTTATATGTTACACTCCTAAGAGAGGACATATGCAAGTTTTATGGTTTTAGGATAGGGAGGGTGTTTGCTACGGCAGGTTGTTTCGTGGTTTTTGGGGATTTGGGCATTAGTGATTCGGTCCCACAATTTCATTTTAAAGCAAATTCCAAATATATGTATTTCAATATTTGAGTTATTATTTATTGACTTGTTAACATGAGTTGTGTTAGCTCAAATGGTTTAATATGTTGGCGTTATATTAGTGGGCAAGGTTCAAAATTTCACAATCATTAATTTTTTCACCATTTTTTGGAAAAATTTCTTTGAAGCTAGGCCCTCGGACGTGACGAAGGACGAAAAGTGGCACTTTGATGGCGTTGTACTTTGTACGATGCTCATCGGACACAGATTTGGCACATGAGCTGCAGTGCAATAGAGCAGTTCCGCGAGGCTGGTGCAGTGGTAAGGTTCTGCGGCAGTGCCGCTGCAGTGCTGCTTTGGCTCATCACCGCAATTTTGTAGTTGGTTGTTCAAAAACTGTCCTGTTCACTAGGGAGTTACTGTTTAGTAACTGTCCAATGGAATAGGGAGTTATTTCTTGGTCTTCCATCCACGTCTTTAGTGAACGGTTACAGCTGATCAAGGGATTGCTCCCCTATTTAAAGTGTAATCAGGACTAAGTGCTTATATGAGACAATTGAAGCTTTTGCATCAGTGCTAGTCCGAGAGTCCAGTAGCATGTCAGTGTTTGTCCACGAAGGGAGGTGACAAAAAGCGTTCAATAAGTTCTTCCGAAATTGCTGGTTTCTGGAAGCGGATCGACGGAGACGGTCGAATCTCGCTTTGAGCAACGATATTTTTAACTACCCCAGCATGCAACAATGCTAATTCATTAGCAACTTTACGCAGTTTCTACTGCATTTTTTCCAGCAACTTCGCTGCAATATGTATTAGCGGTTTTCAATGTTGTCAAATCCGATTAGCGAGTTCAACTAGTTGTAATCCACTCTTGTGGTTTACTCTTCATAGAGGTAGTACAAAAAATTCAGAAATTTCAACAACAGGTCGCTATGCTAAGTACAATTTGTTTGTTGCTTAGAACAGGACAGGTGCCTTCCATAAACTTGGCATTAGGTTTCAATAAGTCTCTTTCTTTTTTAAGTGGCTTGACAATGGCAGTAACTCGATGCAGATTAGATGAACTTGTCTTACTGCCACAGATTGAAGTGAACTAACTGACCTAAAGTACAGCCAGAGAGGTTGATAACAAGTAACAGAAATACAGAGAAGAATGTATCACTTAATTTGCTTCCCTGGCTCAAGATCAATGTCAAAAGCACATAACATGAATAGTATAAAGTGACAGCATGTTGAAGACTTTAGGAATGTAACATTGACAGGTCAGAAATCACAGGATGAACATACCTGAAGGTTTTCGCCCATCTTCCTCTGCTCCTCCTTTGTCTTCGTCAGCGGCATCAGTTAGTGTCATAGAAAATGCTTTAGCACCACCTTTAATTTGTGCTGCTTGAGCTGCGATATATATATAACTTATGTGTGCCAATAACTTTTGTCACAGTCTCTCAGAACTCAGAAGTCACCATCTGTACTCTTCTCGACCTTCATCCATCCTTATTTATAGTCAATGCTCAAACTCGATTAGATGGCAGTAAAGCTAAGCGAATTGTTTCCGCCCCAAGAACCGAGGACTCTGTAGGTTGCAAGAGACACGAATCCGTGTTTATTTATGGCATGAAACAACAGTCATCAAGACTTGAAGAATTCTAATTCCCCGACTCCCTCCCTATTCCTTTTCCTTCCTTCCACGAATGCCTATTGAAAGGGCACCGTCACCAGAAACCTTGACAAGAACAGGAACCCTCTTTAAAATGATGAAACCGATGCTTGTCTCTGACTATAATTTCCCTGTTGGCAACAGTGGACATGAACTTGAGAGCTAGGTGGCAATCGCCACATATCCGGAGGTTCTTCACGATCCTAATTATCGTCCCTTCCCCAGTACTCATAATCCCGAACGCGACAGCAAGCTTCTCGCTGTGAAATCTAAGTGCAACCTCCCTCTCCTCTTCTTCTTCCAGTTCATGCAAGACCGAGCCTGTTTCCGGCATATACCCAGCCGCCCTGATCTTACTGACGAGCTCTTCCAGATAGCGATAGATCGCGGTCGTTTGTGGGTGTGCAGTGTCCCCCATTCGGAACACATGAGCCACGCGGTCGATCTCTATCGAGCTATAGCCCGTCTGCTTCTTCAGCCGTCTTCGAATCATAGCATTCCTCACCTCCTCAACCCGGTCCATCTTACCGGCTAACGCATAGATATTCGACAGTAACACATAGTGACCAGGGTTCTCGGGCTCAACGGCCAGAAGCCTCTCCGCAACCTCGGCTCCGAGATCGAAATCCTTGTGCATCTTGCACGCACCAACCATTGCCGTCCAAACAGCCGGTCCTGGCTCCCCGCGAATCCGTTCCCTCACGAACCGCATCGCCTCCTTCAGCAGCCCAGCCCTTCCGAACATATCCACCATGCAGACGTGGTGCTCCACTCTAGCGGCCAAACCATAGTCCCGCTCCATGCACTCGAACGTCCTACGGCCTTCCGCCACCAGCCCAGCGTGGGCGCACGCCGACAGGACTGCCACGAACGTGACGTCGTTCGGGGGCGGCCCGCAGATCCTCATCCGGCGGAACAGCTCGACCGCCGCGTCCCCGTGCCCGTGCATACCGTACCCTGCAATCATCGCCGTCCAAGCGACCACGTTCCTCTCTCCAAGCCCCTCGAAGACCTCCCGCGCCTTCACGACGTCCCCGCACCTCGCGTACATGTTCACCAACGAGGTACCGAGGACCACATCGACCACGAAACCCTTCCGAGAGATGTACTCGTCCGCCCACCGGCCCAGGCCCAGCGCGCCCGACTGCGAGCACGCGGACAGCAGAGGGACCAGGGTGGCGGAGTCGGGCTCGGCCCGCTCCCCCAGCATCGTGCGGAAAACCGAAATAGCGTCCTCAGCGTACCCGTTCTGCTCGTACCCGGATATCATCGTGTTCCACGCGACGACGCTTCTTTGGGTAATTCTGTCGAACACCATGCGGGCGAGGCCGAGGCGGCCACATTTGGCGTAGAGCGCGACCAGCGCGGTCTGGACGTAGCAGTCGGAGGCGAAGCCGTGAGTGAGAGCGTGGGAGTGGAGCTCAGTGCCGATCCGGAGGGCGGAGAGGTCGGCGCAGGCCTTGAGGGAGGAGGTGAAGGTGTAGTTGGAGAGGGGGAGGCGGAGGGAGCGCATGCGGAGGTAGAAGAGGAGGGCGGGGAGGGGGAGGCGGGAGCGGGAGGAGGTGCAGATGAGGGAGTCGAAGAGGAAGGGGTCGGGGGAGGGGACGGAGGAGAGGAGGGCGAGGGCGTAGGGGAGGGAGGAGGAGGAGCTGGTGATGGCGAGGGAGAGGAGCTTGGTGAGCAGGGAGGTGGTGCGGTGGAGGCCGGAGACGACGAGGCGGGCGTGGGCCTGGGTCAGGGGACGGAGGCGGGGGCCGGCGCGGAGGAGGGAGAGGTAGGCTTCGGAGTGGGGGATGGCGGTTGGTGGTGGCTCCATTGGGAGGAGGAGGAGGACAAAAGAGCTGTTAGCTCATTTTGGAGGGAAGGATCTCTACTTTAAATGAGAGAAATGAGAGGGCTAATTTTGCAAATAAATAAAGAGAAATGTTAAGCACACTATAAAATTCAAGGTTTATGACTTAATTCGATTTTGGGTACTGAGTTTGTCCACTTTAGACTTTGGCACTTGAAATATTTTAGTGACGAACATTCATCATTAAAAGACTCATTTTATTAATAAAAGTCCAATTTGTTACTAAAATGTGTTACTAAAAAATTTCGAGTACCGAAAGTCTAAAACGGATAAATCCAGTACCCAAAGTCTAATTAGGTTCTAAACATGGTACCCTTATACAAAATAATCCATAAAATTAACTTAGTTACGTGTACGTGTATTGCGCATCCTTAAAAAATTATTAATTTTTTAATATAAATTTATTATAAATATTGTCCTCATTGGAAATTAAACTCAGGCAATGTGTTTCATCTTAACCACTTGTTATAATTGTTTAGTTATAAATAATCATATTAGACAGTTAAATAATTATTTAATATTTTTTAAAATAATTAATAGGATATTTACGAAGGACTTAGACGGCTCCATTTTAAGTCGTTTACAAGCCACTTTATATTAGCAGAGGTACAACACAATTTTGACAGTTTTAGACTATCAAAATTTTGACTATGTCCATATCTAGAGCTGTCAAAATTTTGACAATCCTGAAAAAATATGACTGCTAAAATTTGACAAGTAGTTCATATAAAATCAGGACTGTCAAAATTTTGACAGTCCAATAAAATCAGTATTACCAAAATTTTGGTAGTCTTAGACCACAAGAAGTTTGATAGTTCTAGATATGTATATGACTGCCAAAAGTGTATTGCCGCTATCAATTTTTTAGTGCACTTAACATTGTTCAAATTGTTTGAAGGGAAACTAGAATTGTAGAATAGTATATTTCTTCTTCTTATTTCATCATATGGCAAGGGCCATATATATAGGTATAAGGAGCAACCCAAGGGTCATGAGTTACATAACCCAAGGGTCATGAGTTACATGATCCCAAGGGTCATGTGTAACTCATGACATAATGGTGAATAGATAAGGGTTTCATAACACTACCAAAATACATGGATTTACCGACGGCCTTATCCGTCGGTATTCCGTCGCCAAAAATAAATACCGACGGATTACCGACGGATATTTTGGTAAAACAGCCGTCGGGAATAACCTTGTCGCTAAAACATATCCGTCGCTACTCCGTCGCTCAGCGACGACTTAGCGACGGAATACCGCCGGCTCATTTAAATATATATAGCGACGGATTACCGACTAGCTTTCGTCAAAACATGTATCAGGATATAGGTTTAGCGACGGAATACTCCGTCGCTAAAGAGTCGGCAAAACCGTATCAGTGATTTTTTGATACGCAATATCCGTCGCTAATCCGTCGTAGATTTGTCGGTAAAAGCGTATTAGCGACAAAACATCCGTCGCTAAGAGCAAAATTTATGGACATCAAACAGAACTAGGTTGACGGACATTCCGTCGCTAAACCGTCGCTCAATGTAAAATCCTACAGATAGCGACGGATATTACGTCGCCAATCCGTCGCTTTATTGAAATGCTCCAGGTAGCGACGGTTTTTCCGTCGCCACTTCGTCGCTAAACTCAGTTTTTCCAGATAGCGACGGACTATCCGTCGCTCAGTAGTCGCCAGTCCGTCGCTAACTTCTAATTTTTGAAAAAAAAATACTGCAAACAGACTCTTTCCTGTTTGTACAACACATCCAACACAATATCAAACATGCAAAATATCCATATACAACACCATATATCCATATCCAACACGAATATCCAACGTATCCAATATCCAACACCATATATCCATATGCAAAATATCCATATCCGACACCAATATCCAACGTATCCAATATCCAACAAAATATTACCAACACAATATATCCAATATCCAACATTAAATTATCCAAACATAAAAAAAATATCCGAACATACAATGTATCCAAATGTCTACAAAAATTTCGGCAGCACCTCCTTTGTATATCAGATCATCGCTTATAACCCAACGTAGGTATATATCCAAAAATCACATAGACAAAATATGCACATACGAATTTAATGCACACCAATTATCCAAGAAAAGACATCAATTATACTGAAGAGTAACCTAATATCCGTCGTTATACTGAAAATTTATCTTCAAGTGTGAGAACGGATGGCTCAGAATACACAACCCAAAATTCATTCTAGCATACATTAGTGTGAATCATCTATGTTCTGTACATATGGTGTAGTATATGATCTTATCGTATATAGTATTTGAAGAACGTAACAGAATCAAGATGAACTCACATAATGTAATACTAAGACATCATCTACTACTATATAAGATATAGTGATAGGTTGTCGTATCATCATTGCCGAGGGATGAGGGTCGGAGGACAGTCAACTTATCTACGGCTACATAGTTTCTGCCTCGCCAGTCGAATGGCTGCAGGGACTATATATGTCCTGATCATCATGTCGTACCGTAGATTAATGCAAATGGAGCTGGAAACAAAATACAGAAACCAAAAAACAAAATACAGAATCCAATCCCTGGGTTCGCCGAAAATACAAAACACAGAATCCAATTCCTGTATTTTAAGTATGAGAACGGATGGCTCAGAAGACAACCAAACCGGAGAGGATACTCCAAGAGATACATCTGATTAGGACGTATACTCTGAGAGATCACCCTTACAGAAATGATATCAGTAGTGGTATCGAATGTTGGAGAAGATATTATCACAGTATACGTCCTCTCCTCCACGATGGCTCTAGACCCATCTGCTCGTCCCTGCTTCCATTCTTCTTGTTTGACTCTCTCAGCCACACATGATATCCAGCTCAAGTGTAGAGTAGGCGGAAAAGAAGGGGACAGGAATAGGAGGGGGAAGCAGCACACCGGCGGCATGACCCGGAGGAAGTACAGAGGTTTTCTTCAACATACGTAGGAGAACTATAAGGATATATGTAAACACAACATATCACCTTGTCAAAGACCCTAAATGTGACAACCATGTTACCGCGGTGTCGGAAGACTAACATGTCATAATTTTATAAGCCGTGTGTTTTGACATAATCCTCCCAACCGGATTTCAGTTCTATGTAATAATACGAGATTACGACACAGGAGGAAAGAGTTGGGATGATTATGTCAAAACACACGGCTTAGAAAATTATGACATGTTAGTCTTCCGATACCGCGGTAACATGGTTGTCACATTAAGGGTCTTTGACAAGATGACATATTGTGAAAAGATATATCCTTATAGTTCTCCTACGTATGTTGAAGAAAACCTCTGTACTTCTTCCGAGTCATGCCGTCGGTGTGCTGCTTCCCCCTCCTATTCCTGTCCCCTTCTTTTCTGTCTACTCTACACTTGAGCTGGATATCATGTGTGGCTGAGAGAGTCAAATAAGAAGAATGGAAGCAGGGACGAGCAGATGGGTCTAGAGCCATCGTGGAGGAGAGGACGTATACTGTGATAATATCTTCTCCAACATTCGATACCACTACTGATATCATTTCTGTAAGGATGATCTCTCAGAGTATACGTCCTACCCAGATGGATCTCTCGGAGTATCCTCTCCGGTTGGTTGTCGTATCATCATTGCCGAGGGATGAGGGTCGGAGGACAGTCAACTTATCTACGGCTACATAGTTTCTGCCTCGCCAGTCGAATGGCTGCAGGGACTATATATGTCCTGATCACCATGTCGTACCGTAGATTAATGCAAATGGAGCTGAAAACAAAATACAGAAACCAAAAAACAAAATACAGAATCCAATCCCTGGGTTCGCCGAAAATACGAAACACAGAATCCAATCCCTGTATTTTAAGTGTGAGAACGGATGGCTCAGAAGACAACCCAACCGGAGAAAGTACAGAGGTTTTCTTCAACATACGTAGGAGAACTATAAGGACGTGCTGGATTAGTATAGACTATTTCGAATTAGTATCGTGGAAGGTTTAGTAACAATTGTACTTGAATTTCAATTTGGATGTGAAAATCTGTATCGTAAGCCAAACTAAACATAATCAGTTCTATTTCACATGCTTAATTGTCAAGTATGGGAACGAATAGCTCAGAACACAACCCAAAATTCATTCTACATGAACTCACATAATGTTTACAGTCTTGGTCTCAACTGTCTTCGATTCTATGATCCCATGTCTTAGGTTAAATAAATCACTAACCTCATCACGGTGGGTCTTGGTGTAGCACTCAAATGTGGGGCACCCGTAAATTCGCCGAGTTTTTAAATCATCGACATTGAGTTTTAAACCCTCACGTAGCCTTTCTGCTTCACTTCTAGGGTCGAGCAGCATCTTCTTGCAAGCTTCGGTCTCCAGATACTTAGTGTCAAGATTCTGGACGCTTTCGTAGAGCATGTCAACGCATCCTAGCGCCAATTTACTCGACAGGAAATTGACGCTAGGATGCGTTGACATGCTCTACGAAAGCGTCCAGAATCTTGACACTAAGTATCTGGGGACCGAAGCTTGCAAGAAAATGCTGCTCGACCCTAGAAGTGAAGCAGAAAGGCTACGTGAGGGTTTAAAACTCAAAGTCGATAATTTAAAACCTCGACGAATTTACGGATGCCCCACATTTGAGTGCTACACCAAGGCTCACCGTCTGTATAGTTCGGTTATTGGCGCTCGATGTCCCTGTGGTAAGGCAATGGATGAGGATATTGCGTGGGAGGGGGTTGCAGATGGAGGCAACAAGGATGGCGTGTTTGTGAAAGGAGGGAAATGATACATAATCACAGACGATTTGCATGTAAGGCCATTCTATTCCATGGAGTCTGCGTTGTCTATTTTTCGAAAGCATGGGATCATAGAATCGAAGACAGTTGAGACCAAGACTGTAAACATTGGCCGCGATGAGGTTAGTGATTTATGTAACCAAATATAGTAATCTTGTAATTTAAAGTTGGAAGAACATGCAAGTAGCCTTATATATAGTTGCTGCCTCCCCAGTCGAATGACTTAATTGCCAAGTATCGGAACGAATGGCTCAGAACACAACCAAAGATTCATTCTAGCATACATTAGTGAGTTCATCTTGATTCTGTTACGTCCTTCAGATACTATATACGATAAGAACATAGATGATTCACACTAATGTATGCTAGAATAAATCTTGGCTTGTGTTCTGAGCCATCCGTTCTGATCAAGCATCTTCCTTCTCCTCTCCTCCACCATGGCTCTGAACCAATCTGCTCCTCCCTACTTCCCTTCTTCTTATTTAACTCTCTCAGCCACATATGACATCCAGCTCAAGTGTAGAGTCGGGGAAGAAGAAGTGGGCAGGAAGATGAGGGGGAAGCAGCACAGCCGGCGGCATGACCCGGAGGAAGTACATAGGTTTTCTTCAACAGCCGTAGGAGGACTATTTCTCCTACGGCTGTTGAAGAAAACCTCTGTACTTCCTTCGGGTCATGCTGCAGGCTGTGCTGCTTCCCCCTTATCTTCCTGCCCACTTCTTCTCCCCCGACTCTACACTTGAGCTGGATGTCATATGTGGCTGAGAGAGTCAAATAAGAAGAAGGGAAGTAGGGAGGAGCAGATTGGTTCAGAGCCATGGTGGATGAGAGGAGAAGGAAGATGCTTGATCAGAACGGATGGCTCAGAACACAAGTCAAGATTCATTCTAGCATACATTAGTGTGAATCATCTATGTTCTTATCGTATATAGTATCTGAAGGACGTAACAGAATCAAGATGAACTCACTAATGTAATACTAAGACATCATCTACTACTATATAAGATATAGTGATAGGTTGTCGTATCATCATTGCCGAGGGATGAGGGTCGGAGGACAGGCAACTTTATCTACGGCTACATAGTTTCTGCCTCGCCAGTCGAATGGCTGCAGGGACTAATGCAAATGGAGCTGAAAAAATATGCATAAACCAAACCAATATATAATGCGTGGCTGAGAGAGTCAAATAAGAAGAATGGAAGCAGGGACGAGCAGATGGGTCTAGAGCCATCGTGGAGGAGAGGACGTATACTGTGATAATATCTTCTCCAACATTCGATCCCACTACTGATATCATTTCTGTAAGGGTGATCTCTCAGAGTATACGTCCTACCCAGATGGATCTCTCGGAGTATCCTCTCCGGTTGGTTGTCGTATCATCATTGCCGAGGGATGAGGGTCGGAGGACAGTCCACTTTATCTACGGATACATAGTTTCTGCCTCGCCAGTCGAATGGCTGCAGGAACTATGTTACCGCGGTGTCGTAGTCCAATATAATCCAGAGATTGACACAGTTCTAATTCATATATGTAGTCCAATACAAATAGTCTAAAACAAAAACAACCCAATAAAAATAGTCCAATACAAATAAGTACTAATAGCTAATGCTTGCCACGCTGCTCACGCAAACGCTCAGTGATACTTTCACGCAACCACCTCCGAAAAGCGAGATTTTTGGTACGAGGAGAGGCGTCGTCCCTTGCCAGGACTGCATCAAAAGCACTCTCGGCATTACTAGCTACCGGTGCTGGATGACTAGAACTCCCGGTCTCACTAGCAACCGGTGCCACTTCCTCCTCAACTGTAGGAGGAGCCACCTCAGCATTCACTGTTTTCTTCAAACGACGTGCTGCTCATCGGGTCATGGGTGCCATCTGGTAAGTATATGTAACAGAATGTAAAAGAATGTAACAGCTCAAATTCAAAAACCAAAATCCCCATGCCAACATGAATCATAACATATAACTTAAACCCAGACATGACATAGGATTAAACCTAATGATTTAATCATCCTTAAATCAGTAAACACAAACAATGTACTAATTCTCAGTTTGTGTGTCCGTGTGTCTGTGTGTCCGTGTGTCCGTGTGTGTGTGTCTGTGTGTCCGTGTGTCCGTGTGTGTGTGTGTGTGTCCGTGTGTGTGTGTGTCCGTGTGTGTGTGTTTGTCCGTGTGTGTGTGTCTGTGGGAGAGGAGGAGGCAGCTGCCCGCCCCCTCCCACCGCCCCCTCCACACCCCCCGCCCCCTCCCACCGCCGCCCCTCCACACCCTCCGCCACCCGCGGCCAGCCCCCCTCCACACATACCCCCCCCCGCACCCCGCGGCCAGCCCCCGCCCCCATCGTACCCCCCCCCAACACTGCCCGCCCCCTCGATCCCATCGCCCCCTCCACACCCCCCGCCCCCCGCGCACGGCCAGCCCCCCTCCGCAACCCCCCGCACCCCGCGGCCAGCCCCCGCGCGCCCCCATCCCTCCAACGCTTCCCGCCCCCTCCCACCGCCCCCTCCACACCCCCCGCCACCGCCGCCACCGCCGCCCCCCGCAGTCGACGCCGCCCCCGCAGCCCCCGACGCCCCCGGCCCGCTGCACCCACGACCCACCGCGCGCGCGCGCGAGAGAGAGAGAGCGAGAAAGAGAGAAAGAGAGAGAGAGAGAGAGAGAGAGAGAGAGGGAGAGGGAGAGGGAGAGGGGAATACCTTTGGAAGAGAGAGAGGAGAGGGGGTCGCCGATCACCGCCGTGGGAGAGAGAGGAGAGGGGGTCGCCGATCGATCACCGCGGGAGAGAGAGAGAGAGAGGAGAGAGAGTGAAATTTGGGGGGAATGAAAAAGTTCCCCCCGTCGTTTCAACTTAAGTCTGGAACGTAAATTTAGCGACGGAGTAGCGACGGATTATTCCGTCGCTAATGCGTCAGTAAATCTCGCGCGAGTAGCGACGGATTATTTCGTCGCTAAGTCGTCAGTAAATCTCGCGCCAATATTTTAGACTTTTGCCGCCAAAATGTCCGACGTTCTAGCGACGGATATAAAACCGTCGCTACATGGCCGACTACCTATCGACGGCATAGCGACGGATATGGACATAAAAAAATAAAAAAAATTGTCCACTGCTTTCCATCGGTATTCCGTCACAAATCCGTCGGGGATCCGACGGTGATAGCGACGGAAAATGTCCGTCGCTAAGTGGCCGTCGCTAAAGTACTGTAATTTGGTAGTGTAACACTCCCCCTTATTCATCCATTTCCTTGGATCCACTTATGAAATACTTCAGGATTCAATAAGCTAATGGGGTGGATACTGCTGGATCCAGAGTAAACTTAGTTTGCCTCATTAAAACCTTGGCTGTGGAAAACCCGGTGGGAAAAACCATCAGTCCTAAGGAAAAAGAGTACAATCCTATAGTTTTACTCCCCCTGATCTATACAAGCTTCAGACTTGCAGGTCTTTTAGTTGCCTCATCCCTATTCCTCTTACAAGCTTTACAAAAGTACATCGTGGCAGTGTTTTGGTAAACAAATCTGCTAAGTTATTACAAGATTGAATTTGTTGTATTTTGACTTGTTCCTTTTCTTGAAGGTCATGCGTCCAGAAGAATTTGGGTGATATGTGCTTCGTCTTGTCATTCTTTATGTATCCTTTCTGAAGTTGAGCTACGCATGCTGCATTATCTTCGAAAAGGGTAGTAGGCTCAAGTTCACCAGTCTTCAGGCCAGTAGATGCCAAAATGTGCTGAATGACGGAGCGAAGCCAAACACACTCCTTGCTTGTTTCATGGATTGCCAGGAGTTCAGAATGGTTGGATGAGATAGCCACACTGGTCTGTTTGACGGACCTCCAAGAGATAGTCGTACCACCGAAGTAAACACAAATCCAGTTTATGATTTCTCTGTGTGGGGATCTGATCTATAACCTGCATCTGAATAACCAAGTAAAGTGGAAGACCCACTATTCGGGTAATATAGTCCTAGGTCTATAAACCCTTGGAGGTAGCGCAGAAGATGCTTCACTCCATTCCAGTGACGCTTTGTGGGCACTGCACTGTATCTGGCTAATAAGTTAACTGAAAACGCTATATCAGGACGCGTACAGTTAGCCAGATAGAGTAGTGCCCCAATGGCACTTAGGTAGGGTACTTCAGGACCTAATAATTCCTCCTCCTCTTCCAGTGGACGGAAAGGGTCCTTCTTTACGTCCAATGATCGAACGACCATTGGTGTACTAAGGGGATGGCATTTATCCATGTGGAATTGTTTAAGTAATCTTCGTGTATATGTAGATTGGTGTAACAGGATACCACCCTTTAGGTGTTCGATCTGTAAGCCAAGACAATACTTTGTTTTGCCTAGGTCTTTCATTTCAAAAGTTGTCTTAAGGCTTTCAGATATCTCAGTGATCTCTGCAGGAGATCCGATAAGATTTAAGTCGTCGACATAAACGACGACTATAACAAATCCTGTTCCCGATCTTTTTATAAAGATACACGGGCAGACTTTATCATTAGTAAATCCTTGCGTAGCAAGAAACTCACTTAGTCTGTTATACCACATTTTTCCTGATTGTTTAAGACCGTACAATGATCTTTGTAACCTTACAGAATAGGTGTCCCGAGGTCTATCTGTTTTCTCTGGTGAAATTTTATATCCTTCAGGGAGTTTCATATAGATATCTTTATCTATATTGCCATAAAGATATGCAGTCACAATGTCCATGAGCTGCATTTCTAGGCTTTTCAGAGAAGAGAGGCTGATCAGGAATCTGAAGGTATTCCCATCCATGACCGGAGAATATGTTTCTTCATAATCTATTCCTGGTTTCTGGGAGAAACCTTGTGCTACAAGGCGTGCTTTGTAGCGCACAACTATGTTGTGTTCATTTCTTTTTCTTGTGAAGATCTATTTATATCCCACAGGTTTTACACCTTCAGGTGTTTGGACTACTGGTCCAAAGACTTTGCATTTCAAGAGTGAGTCCAGCTCTACTCCTATTGCCTCGTTCCACTTTGGCCAATCGCCTCTGCGTTTATATTCCGCTAGAGACCGTGGATCGATGTCATCGTCATTTTCAGTGACGTGAACGACATTATTGAACGTAAAATCGTCGTCAACGACTGTGCTTTTTCTGTTCAGTACCTCTCCAGTACGTACATAATTTAATGATATTTCTTCTGTTTGTTCCTCTTCAGGGGAAACTAGGAGGGGAGAGGTAGCTGATCTGAGCTCAGCATCCTGTGTTGGGATCTTCTTAATTTCTCTAGGATTTTTTCTTTTACGAGGGACTTTGTCTCTCGAACCTGGTGGGCGTCCTCTTTTTAATTGAGGTATTGCCATTTCTGCTGCCGGCGGATTACATCCATCTTTGGGAATGTCAATCCTAGCTGGCGTGTTTGCAGCAGGGACGTATGATCTGACAATCTTCTGGTTGTCAGTAAATGTATCCGGAAGTAGATGTACAGTGTTCTGAAGATGTAATATCTTCAGGATCTCATCTTCACATTGACTTGTACGCGGATCAAAATGAGACAAAGTTTTTGTGTCCCAAGAAATTGTCTTAGAAGCTTCTGGCTTCTTAGACTGTGTGCCCAGTTTAGGAAATAATCCTTCATCAAACTCACAGTCATCAAGACGTGCCTTAAATACGTCACCCGTCAGGGGTTCTAGGTATCTAATTATAGAGGGTGAGTCAAACCCAACATAGATACCTAATCGACGTTGTAGACCCATTTTGGTCCTCTGTGGGGGAGCAATGGGGACGTAAACAGCACAACCAAAAACTCTCAAATATGAGATATTTGGAGGTGAACCATAAGCGAGCTGCATCGGAGATAGAATATGACCTCCAGAAGGCCGTATTCTAATAAGTGATGCGGCATGCAATATAGCATGACCCCAAGCTTCCACAGTCAACTATGACTGCATCAACAATGGACGAGCAATCCATTATAATCTTTTAATAAGAGATTCTGCTAACCCGTTCTGGGTGTGAACATGAGCTACAGGATGTTCAACTTCGATGCCAGTTGCTTGGCAATAGTCTTGAAAAACCTGTGAAGTAAATTCACCCGCATTATCAAGTCTTAATTTTTTGATATGGTTATCGGGGAAATGAGCCCGCAACTTAATTATTTGTGCCAATAGCTTAGAAAAAGCTAAGTTGCGGGTGGACAAAAGGCACACATAAGACCATTTAGTAGATGCATCGATAAGTACCATAAAGTACCTAAATGGACCACTTGCGGGGTGAATAGGTCCGCAAATGTCTCCATGAATTCTCTCTAAGAAGCTAGGAGACTCTAGTCCTACTTTCAAAAGGGATGGTCTCGTTATAATTTTGCCTTGAAAACAAGGTAGACAGGAGTAATCATACTTCTGAAGAATCTTCAGGTTCTGCAGGTTGTGTCCACTGGATTGGCTTATGATTCGTTTCATCATAGCTGATCCTGGGTGACCCAGTCTATTATGCCAAAGTTTAAATTTTGGCGATGAATGACACTTCTGGTGCACAATCATGTTAGCTTCTGTTGATTGAATATGAGTATGATAGAGACACGACGGGAGTCCCTTGAATCGTTCTAAGATAGTTTTTGAACCATCTTTTAGACGAGTAACATACAGATATTCTGCCTCATTTATTTCATTTGTTTCTAAGTGATATCCGTTTAAACGAATGTCCTTGAAACTTATGAGGTTCCTACTTGATTTAGGAGAGAATAGTGCATCTTTTATTACTAGTCTTGTTTTATTTGGGAGCAATATAATTGCTTCACCAGATCCTTCTATTATGTTTGATAGTCCTGATATCGTAATAACAGGACCGTCATAATCATTTAAGCTATAAAAATAGCTTTTTTATCGAAGGATTGTGTGCGTCGAGGCGCTGTCCACAAGGCATTCACACTTCATCTATAGATCTATGAAAAAACAACAACAAACAATCGTAATTAAAACAACGGTTTTGAAATACAATTTTTGTTTAAATTTTTTTTTTCTCTTATATCGATAGACGGGCCGATATAGAGAGGTCAATAATTTGCTTGCAAAAATGCATAATTATAAATAAAATTTGAGCAAAAAAAATAATAATATTCGGTCAACCCCTTTCAGTAGCTCTACGTGAATATGACCAGGCGAAAAAATGACGGAGGAGGGTCACCGGGGACCTCTTAAGAACCAAGTCTCAAGTTCTTTCTGACATCATACCCAAATAGGTGAGCCTATTCGGAGAGACTTCGTAAAATTTTCTTTGTCAAATGTAAGAATAAATATTATTTTTCAAGAAATTTAAAAGAGAAGCATAATATAAATATACGGCAACAAGTTTTTAAAAGCATGAAATAAGATAGTGGCTCTAGTCGAGTAGGTCGTCGTTCTCGAAGTCTTCCGCCGAGAACTGAGTAGACGGCTGCTTTTCTACCAGATTTGTTTCAACTTGAGACTTCTGGCTCGCTTGATACAGATTTTGTAGATGTCGCGGGGTGCGGCAGTTTCTGGACCAATGTCCAGTTGTCACTCCCCATTCCCGGAATACGTAAATTTTTGATTTTTCATGTATATGGTATCTGGCACCTGTATCTTTATTGTATTTATCCTGTAGTTGTAACTGGCCATGACATGGAACAGTATCTCGTCGCGGATTAGTGTGCCACCCCTTGTCCTTGTCTGGTTGTAGGCGTGGTTCACTGTTTCGATGATAAGATTTCTGAACCGTGTTGTGGTTAGGATTTTATTTAATTAATTTAATTAGTTGTATCATGTAGCATTTAACATGTCATTGGTCATGTGGTTAAGAGCATGCTTAAGCTTAGGGTTTCTTTGAGTCAACCCAACCCCTATATATTCTTTTCCACACTCTCTCCCCTCATTCACTCTTTTATTTATTTTCCTCAAGCAAACTTTTAGGCAAGTACATCTTGCACCAAATGGAGAGATTATTGCATTTTTATTTCTTGATTTTTCTTTGATATTATTTGTCTATATTGTTCTTCTCTTCATTCTCTACAAGTTTAGTTCTTGGAGTTTTTGATTTTAATGGCTAGTTTGGTGTAGATCTAAATTTCTAAAACTAGGGTTCTATGGGTTTCCATGGTTTTGATCTATCAAACTTGATTGTTTTCGAAAAACTAATGGTCCTATGTTGTAGGGAATTCAATTCTATCCAATTTTGACCTTTAAAAAGTTAGATTTCGACTTGTTTTGAGGAAGTTATGGCCAAAACAATTTTTGGACATTTTCTATGTTATCTGCCCTGGTTTTGGCAGGGACGATAAATAGTACCGCAGCCGCATGGATGAATAGTACCGCAGCCGCATGGATGAATAGTACCGCATGCATAGTGCCGCAGCCGCAGGAATGAATAGTGCCGCATGAATAGTGCCGCATGAATAGTACCGCAGCCGCATGGATGCATAGTGCCGCATGAATAGTGCCGCAGCCGCATGAGATGAATAGTGCCGCAGGCTTGCATAGTGCCGCATGAGATGAATAGTGCCGCAGCCGCATGGATGCATAGTGCCGTATGAATAGTGCCGCAGTAGGCCGTATAGTGCCGCAGAAGACTGAATAGTGCCGCAGAATGCCGCATAGAGCCTATTTTGGCTGTTTTTGGCTGTTTTAAGTCCTATTTGGCTGAATTGTGGCCAGAATTTCTCCTAACTCCCAACATGAAAGTTGTAGATCTTTGTCTTGGCTTCAAGGACCTTCATGTCCCGCTTTAACCTGAATTCATATGTGACTTTTATGTCACGAGGAGTCCGAGTGACTTTCTGACTTGACCATATTCCTGACCTGATTACCTGTATACGTGCTGGTACATGTTCTAAGTGTGTATTGAGATACAATATTAGTATGCACTATGGTGCCATTTAATGAGTGCACTGAGGTGTGACTCTACATGCTAAGTGATCATTCGTGTTATATGTCAATACATGTGTACCTTCCAGCAAGTCATGGTAATTAGTCAGTAATAGTATCGTGGTATGTTGTTTGTTGTTTGAAGCATTACACTAAGCATGGATCTAGATTGAGCCGATGTGGATTCATACTTAGGGTACACGTACTATGGTACAACATATAGGAGGATGACCATATGACCACGATATGTAATTCCAATATCGAGATAGGGTTAATCTAAGCAACTTAAATTGGTAGAAGCATTGGGAGGGAACAGAATCTCGAGATCGTACGTCACCAGCCGCCCTGGGTCCCGTCCTGGAGCATCGGGTTGGCTGCCTCGGATACTGTATAGTCATCTGTACTAGTGGAGTGCAGTATCTGATTTGTGACTGCCGAGCCAGCTCTTCCTATAGGAGAGCTGGAACCGTTACTGCTTATTCTAGCGCGGTGGCCTTTCGAGGGACCGGTGCATTTCGTGCTTGCTTGTATATAATGGTTTGGCTAGCCCTGCTGGAATGCGATACGATCTGAGGATTCCTATATATATATTGCATTACTGGGATAACCCAGGCAAATCATAGAAAGCCGTAGGATTGATTGGCCGATTGTAAGCTGACTTGTTTGTGATATGTTTTCTTCTGTTAGCAACTGAGGAACATGGACTATCGTGGTGCGTGGTCCAAACCATGTCCTTGTTTGGTTGTTGGGTTGGGCTATTGTGCTGCGATAGGCTATGGACCGAAGTCGCGATCAGAAGCCCTTTTACCTGCCCATGGTTATAGGATATATCTTATCTCGGTACGATATTGGCACCGTTTGTCCTTGTTTGGTTGTAAGGGTGTCGTATCGTCTCGATGATATGGTATAAGCCTATAACTCATGAATCAGGTCTTATTTAACTTATTGGATTTATCTCACTCTTTTGTGCTCCCTTGTGGTACTTGCTATTCGGGGCCTGACCCCGCTGGTTTTGTTTGGCCAGATCTCGTAGCAGCTCCAGAGGATCCAGCCTTCCACCCGAACAATGGTGTACACCAGGAGTATGGGCGCCAGGGACCATGAGTGGGTTTCTTCTTCACCGCTCTGATATCTTCTATTTTGTACTTGGCGTTTAGCCACCGGCACTTGTTTAGCCGGCAGTTCTGGACACTAGTTTCCTTTACATAATTGTAATTAAATCAGACTGCAGCTGACTATAGTTATGTACTATTGACTCTCTGAACTAGCTCATCATTTTGTATAGCTAGACTCATGAATCATTTTGATAAAGCGTCGGGGACGCCTTACTGCTTTGTCTTATATGATCATTATTTACTGCTTCTTGTTTTGATTGATTGAGACATAGATGCTCTATGGGACCATAGGAGACCTGATTGTAGCATGCACCCCCTAGTCTCTTGACAGCCACGATCGCCGTATGACGTTTATATACCTCATACGGTGTAGCTGGCCTAGTCCGTCTCCGTATTTCGGTACTGGGGCGTGACAAGGTTTTAGTGGTGGCCCATGCAGGTCTGTTTTTCAGACTTGTGGGGTGTTACGATTATAGGAGTCTCAATCAAAACATGTTCCCCTTGATCTCCTGATTCGTCTTCTCTTTCTCCCACCTTGATTGCTAACATGATTGTCATCCTCGATTCCTTCCCGTCCTGTCTTTTGATACCTTGTATCCTTTTCTTTAGGGTCACATCATTCTCGGCTATTGGAGGAGCCGGCATGGGAGAGAATCCAGTAGATCAGGGACCAGTTGGAGATCAGCAAGGGGTAGCCCCTCTACCTGGACAGATTCACATCGAAAACGTTATCGAGCATGAGCCAGTTGAGCTACAGAGGCCAGAGGATCCCGTACCTCCAGTGATGCCGGTAGTACCAGTAGCACTAGATGCGCCGGCACTGTTACAGATTATCAGAGGATTATTAGAGACCCAGCAACGCCAGATGGCAGCCCAACAGCAACAACAAACCCGACAGCAAGAACAAAATGTGCTACAGAATCAGGGGTTGCAATTAGCCCTTGAGAGAAGTGTCAGGAATGATTCAGGAGCGTCCGGGAGGTTTTGTCGACTTAACCCAAGATATTTTGACGGCACGGAGGATGCCATCACGGCGGATGCCTGGCTTCAGGATACAGAGGCCATATTGACTGCAGCAAAGGTTCCAGCAGAAGAGAAGGTTGACCAGGTCAGACTTTTACTTCAGGATCTCGCCCGCGATTGGTGGGCATCAGAAGAGGTTGGAATGAGGCGTCCTGTTCCCTGGGATAGCTTCAGTACCAGATTCAAGGCCAAGTACTTTGGCATGGTAGCGCGATATGAGCTACAGCAGAGGTTTATCAGTCTCAAGCAGGCTGGTAAGACGGTGGATGGTTATGCAGCGGAGTTCTGCAGGTTAAGTAGGTTTGCTCGGATGATGGTGGCGACAGAGCCAGAGAGAGCAATGAGGTTCCAGCATGGACTTCACCTAGAGATTTTGCAGCTGGTCGAGGGGCACGACTACCAGACATTCGATGCAGTATTGACGGCGGCTCGGAGGCACGAGCTTACTATTCAAAGGTTATCAGCAAGGACTGGGGGCCAGAAGAGGTCTCATACGCAGAGTGCTGGGGGAGGAGCAGTACCTCGGACGTCAGCACCAGCACCTGGCGTCCGTATTCGTGATGCAGTACCAGTCACGACAATTGTGACTGCACCAGTTCGACAGCAGCAACAGAGGAACCAACAGCTGCGTCAGAGAGCACCAGTGGGTTGCACTTACTGTGGTAAGGGAGGGCACGCTAGGGATGTGTGTCGTTCAGCTAATGGATTATGCTTGAGGTGTGGCAGTCCAGACCATAGGATTGCCAATTGTCCTATGATGCAGAGGCCAGGAGGGCCAGCTCAACGGTTTCCGGCGTTGCCAGCTCCAGAGGTAGCACCGTATCAAGGGCCAGCACTAGCAGTGAGGCCTCTAGCCCAGCGCCCATTACTGATGCAAGCTCAGATGTACCGACAAGCGCAACATCAGGTTGGACAGCAGGGCCAGGGAAGACAGGGACAAAGGCAAGAAGAATTTGGAGTATTAGAGCAGAGGTTGGCTGAAGGCGGTCAGATTTTGGGTAAGTTTTGAGTATTATTCATTATAATTCCTTGAGTTCTATATTCGAAGAGTGAAGGCGACTTTCTCGTCTCACTCATCTGCTCTCGTATCATGTGATACGTGATATACATCATGTGTCTTGATTACGAGAGTACATCCTGGGTAGAGTCTCGTTCTTGATTTAGTCATTGGTACCGACTTATCTCAAGCGTTGACCCTTGTCCACTTTGGGAGTCAGTGTAGGACATCGAGGACGAATTCCTACCTGACTTGAGAGGCATATTTTATTCGTATGTATCCGATCACTTTCCTTCTATGGTATGATTATTGTTTGTGCTTTTACTTAATAGTTCTTTCTTTCGTAATCTGTTCATATGTCATGTGTTGTTTGATAATTGTGCTTGCATTATGTCATGAGTGTATTTCGTGATCTGAGAGCGCGCTCGACTAGCCTTATCGAAATTCCGAGGACGGAATTTTTCTAAGGAGGGTAGAGATGTCACTCCCCATTCCCGGAATACGTAAATTTTTGATTTTTCATGTATATGGTATCTGGCACCTGTATCTTTATTGTATTTATCCTGTATTTGTAACTGGCCATGACATGGAACAGTATCTCGTCGCGGATTAGTGTGCCACCCCTTGTCCTTGTCTGGTTGTAGGCGTGGTTCACTGTTTCGATGATAAGATTTCTGAACCGTGTTGTGGTTAGGATTTTATTTAATTAATTTAATTAGTTGTATCATGTAGCATTTAACATGTCATTGGTCATGTGGTTAAGAGCATGCTTAAGCTTAGGGTTTCTTTGAGTCAACCCAACCCCTATATATTCTTTTCCACACTCTCTCCCCTCATTCACTCTTTTATTTATTTTCCTCAAGCAAACTTTTAGGCAAGTACATCTTGCACCAAATGGAGAGATTATTGCATTTTTATTTCTTGATTTTTCTTTGATATTATTTGTCTATATTGTTTTTCTCTTCATTCTCTACAAGTTTAGTTCTTGGAGTTTTTGATTTTAATGGCTAGTTTGGTGTAGATCTAAATTTCTAAAACTAGGGTTCTATGGGTTTCCATGGTTTTGATCTATCAAACTTGATTGTTTTCGAAAAACTAATGGTCCTATGTTGTAGGGAATTCAATTCTATCCATTTTTGACCTTTGAAAAGTTAGATTTCGACTTGTTTTGAGGAAGTTATGGCCAAAACAATTTTTGGACATTTTCTATGTTATCTGCCCTGGTTTTGGCAGGGACGATGAATAGTGCCGCAGCCGCATGGATGAATAGTACCGCAGCCGCATGGATGAATAGTGCCGCATGCATAGTGCCGCAGGCGCAGGAATGAATAGTGCCGCATGAATAGTACCGCATGAATAGTACCGCAGCCGCATGGATGCATAGTGCCGCATGAATAGTGCCGCAGCCGCATGAGATGAATAGTGCCGCAGGCTTGCATAGTGCCGCATGAGATGAATAGTGCCGCAGCCGCATGGATGCATAGTGCCGCATGAATAGTGCCGCAGTAGGCCGTATAGTGCCGCAGAAGACTGAATAGTGCCGCAGAATGCCGCATAGAGCCTATTTTGGCTGTTTTTGGCTGTTTTAAGTCCTATTTGGCTGAATTGTGGCCAGAATTTCTCCTAACTCCCAACATGAAAGTTGTAGATCTTTGTCTTGGCTTCAAGGACCTTCATGTCCCGCTTTAACCTGAATTCATATGTGACTTTTATGTCACGAGGAGTCCGAGTGACTTTCTGACTTGACCATATTCCTGACCTGATTACCTGTATACGTGCTGGTACATGTTCTAAGTGTGTATTGAGATACAATATTAGTATGCACTGCGGTGCCATTTAATGAGTGCACTGAGGTGTGACTCTACATGCTAAGTGATCATTCGTGTTATATGTCAATACATGTGTACCTTCCAGCAAGTCATGGTAATTAGTCAGTAATAGTATCGTGGTATGTTGTTTGTTGTTTGAAGCATTACACTAAGCATGGATCTAGATTGAGCCGATGTGGATTCATACTTAGGGTACACGTACTATGGTACAACATATAGGAGGATGACCATGTGACCACGACATGTAATTCCAATATCGAGATAGGGTTAATCTAAGCAACTTAAATTGGTAGAAGCCTTGGGAGGGAACAGAATCTCGAGATCGTACGTCACCAGCCGCCCTGGGTCCCGTCCTGGCGCGTCGGGTTGGCTGCCTCGGATACTGTATAGTCATCTGCACTAGTGGAGTGCAGTATCTGATTTGTGACTGCCGAGCCAGCTCTTCCTATAGGAGAGCTGGAACCGTTACTGCTTATTCTAGCGCGGTGGCCTTTCGAGGGACCGGTGCATTTCGTGCTTGCTTGTATATAATGGTTTGGCTAGCCCTGCTGGAATGCGATACGATCTGAGGATTCCTATATATATATTGTATTACTGGGATAACCCAGGCAAATCATAGAAAGCCGTAGGATTGATTGGCCGATTGTAAGCTGACTTGTTTGTGATATGTTTTCTTCTGTTAGCAACTGAGGAACATGGACTATCGTGGTGCGTGGTCCAACCCATGTCCTTGTTTGGTTGTTGGATTGGGCTATTGTGCTGCGATAGGCTATGGACCGAAGTCGCGATCAGAAGCCCTTTTACCTGCCCATGGTTATAGGATATATCTTATCTCGGTACGATATTGGCACCGTTTGTCCTTGTTTGGTTGTAAGGGTGTCGTATCGTCTCGATGATATGGTATAAGCCTATAACTCATGAATCAGGTCTTATTTAACTTATTGGATTTATCTCACTCTTTTGTGCTCCCTTGTGGTACTTGCTATTCGGGGCCTGACCCCGCTGGTTTTGTTGGGCCAGATCTCGTAGCAGCTCCAGAGGATCCAGCCTTCCACCCGAACAATGGTGCACACCAGGAGTATGGGCACCAGGGACCATGAGTGGGTTTCTTCTTCACCGCTCTGATATCTTCTATTTTGTACTTGGCGTTTAGCCACCGGCACTTGTTTAGCCGGCAGTTCTGGACACTAGTTTCCTTTACATAATTGTAATTAAATCAGACTGCAGCTGACTATAGTTATGTACTATTGACTCTCTGAACTAGCTCATCATTTTGTATAGCTAGACTCATGAATCATTTTGATAAAGCGTCGGGGACGCCTTACTGCTTTGTCTTATATGATCATTATTTACTGCTTCTTGTTTTGATTGATTGAGACATAGATGCTCTATGGGACCATAGGAGACCTGATTGTAGCATGCACCCCCTAGTCTCTTGACAGCCACGATCGCCATATGACGTTTATATACCTCATACGGTGTAGCTGGCCTAGTCCGTCTCCGTATTTCGGTACTGGGGCGTGACACCAGTCATGCCACATTTGTGGCATTTGTTCTCCCATTTTTTTTGGGAATGGACATCAGTTCTGTGGTCTTCTTCCACTTTTTCTTTGCCCCACTTTTGCTGCTCTGGGGATGAAAGTTGTTCTGGGATGGACTTCTGGCCGGCCTCTTATGGGCATTCCCCATGTTAGATCTGTTCTTATTTTTCTTCTGCTTTTTGGAAGAAAAATGAGCTTCTGGGAGAGGAGCTGAGCCTGCAGGGCGTAGGTTATGAGTGGCCAAGAGAAGTTCTCTGTTTTGCTCTGCCATCATCAGGATAGAGTGCAATTCAGAGTACTTTGTGAACTTTCGTTCACGGTACTGTTGCATGAGGATTGCGTCCTTCTCGTGGAAGGATGTATAAGTTTTTTTCCAACATGCGATACTCCGAGACTTCTTCACCACACAACTTCAGGCGTGAGGTGATATTATGGAGAGATGAGTTGTATTCAGCTACGGACTTAAAGTCCTGAAGTCGAAGGTTTTCCCACTCATACCTTGCGCGTGGGAGGATTACATCTTTTTGATGTTTATAGCGGTCCTCCAGTGCAGTCCACAATTCCTTTGGGTCTTCTACAGTGAGGTATTCGGCCTTCAGGGTCCGATCAATGTGTCTCCTGATGTAGATAATGGCTTTCGCCTTATCTATATCAGAGACTTTCACTGTAGAAACAACCACAGCAGTGTCTGCTGTATTTTCCGTACCAGTGGCCGGAGCCGATGGAAGAGGAGTTGAAATTATGGCTAATAAGCCCTGGGCACGTAAGTGGAACTTCAGGTCCACGTGCCAGCTCAAATAATTTTTTCCAGCAGCATCTAGTACTTCGAAATCGACACTCGCTATTTTGGCCATTTTATCTATCATAGTTTACGTTATCCTCAAATAAGGGTCATGTGTAACTCATGACATAATGGTGAATAGTAAGGATTTCACAACACTCCCCCTTATTCATCCATTTCCTTGGATCCACTTATGAAATACTTCAGGATTCAATAAGCTAATGGGGTGGATACTGCTGGATCCAGAGTAAACTTGGTTTGCCTCATTAAAACCTTGGCTGTGGAAAACCCAGTGGGAAAAACTATCAGTCCTAAGGAAAAAGAGTACAATCCTATAGTTTTACTCCCCCTGATCTATACAAGCTTCAGGCTTGTAGGTCTTTTAGTTGCCTCATCCCTATTCCTCTTACAAGATTTACAAAAGTACATCGTGGCAGTGTTTTGGTAAACAAATCTGCTAAGTTATTACAAGATTGAATTTGTTGTATTTTGACTTGTTCCTTCTTTTGAAGGTCGTGCGTCTAGAAGAATTTGGGGGATATGTGCTTCGTCTTGTCATTCTTTATGTATCCTTTCTGAAGTTGAGCTACGCATGCTGCATTATCTTCAAAAAGGGTAGTAGGCTCAAGTTCACCAGTCTTCAGGCCAGTAGATGTCAAAATGTGCTGAATGACGGAGCGAAGCCAAACACACTCCTTGCTTGTTTCATGGATTGCCAGGAGTTCAGAATGGTTGGATGAGATAGCCACACTGGTCTGTTTGACGGACCTCTAGGAGATAGCCGTACCACCGAAAGTAAACACAAATCCAGTTTGTGATTTCTCTGTATGGGGATCTGATCTATAACCTGCATCTGAATAACTAAGTAAAGTGGAAGACCCACTATTCGGGTAATATAGTCCTAGGTCTATAGACCCTTGGAGGTAGCGCAGAAGATGCTTCACTCCATTCCAGTGGCGCTTTGTGGGCGCTGCTCTGTATCTGGCTAATAAGTTAACTGAAAACGCTATATCAGGACGCGTACAGTTAGCCAGATAGAGTAGTGCCCCAATGGCACTTAGGTAAGATACTTCAGGACCTAATGATTCCTTCCCCTCTTCCAGTGGACGGAAAGGGTCCTTCTTTACGTCCAATGATCGAACGACCATTGGTGTACTAAGGGGATGGCATTTATCCATGTGAAATTGTTTAAGTAATCTTCGTGTATATGTAGATTGGTGTAACAGGATACCACCCTTTAGGTGTTCGATCTGTAAGCCAAGACAATACTTTGTTTTGCCTAGGTCTTTCATTTCAAAAGTTGTCTTAAGGCTTTCAGATATCTCAGTGATCTCTGCAGGAGATCCGATAAGATTTAAGTCGTCGACATAAACGGCGACTATAACAAATCCTGTTCCCGATCTTTTTATAAAGATACACGGGCAGACTTTATCATTAGTAATCCTTGCGTAGCAAGAAACTCACTTAGTCTGTTATACCACATTTTTCCTGATTGTTTAAGACCGTACAATGATCTTTGTAACCTTATAGAATAGGTGTCCCGAGGTCTATCTGTTTTCTCTGGTGAAATTTTATATCCTTCAGGGAGTTTCATATAGATATCTTTATCTATATTGCCATAAAGATATGCAGTCACAACGTCCATGAGCTGCATTTCTAGGCTTTTCAGAGAAGAGAGGCTGATCAGGAATCTGAAGGTATTCCCATCCATGACCGGAGAATATGTTTCTTCATAATCTATTCCCGGTTTCTGGGAGAAACCTTGTGCTACAAGGCGTGCTTTGTAGCGCACAACTATGTTGTGTTCATTTTTTTTTCTTGTGAAGATCCATTTATATCCCACAGGTTTTACACCTTCAGGTGTTTGGACTACTGGTCCAAAGACTTCGCATTTCAAGAGTGAGTCCAGCTCTACTCCTATTGCCTCGTTCCACTTTGGCCAATCACCTCTGCGTTTACATTCCGCTAGAGACCGTGGATCGATGTCATCGTCATTTTCAGTGACGTGAACGGCAATATTGAACGTAAAATCGTCGTCGACGACTGTGCTTTTTCTGTTCAGTACCTCTCCAGTACGTACATAATTTAATGATATTTCTCCTGTTTGTTCCTCTTCAGGGAAAACTAGGAGGGGAGAGGTAGCTGATCTGAGCTCAGCATCCTGTGTTGGGATCTTCTTAATTTCTCCAGGGTTTATTCTTTTACGAGGGACTTTGTCTCTCGAACCTGGTGGGCGTCCTCTTTTTAATTGAGGTATTGCCATTTCTGCTGCCGGCGGATTGCATCCATCTTTGGGGATATCAATCCTAGCTGGCATGTTGGCAGCAGGGACGTGTGATCTGACAATCTTCTGGTTGTCAGTAAATGTATCCGGAAGTAGATGTACAGTGTTCTGAAGATGTAATATCTTCAGGATCTCATCTTCACATTGACTTGTACGCGGATCAAAATGAGACAAAGTTTTTGTGTCCCAAGAAATTGTCTTAGAAGCTTCTGGCTTCTTAGACTGTGTGCCCAGTTTAGGAAATAATCCTTCATCAAACTCACAGTCATCAAGACGTGCCTTAAATACGTCACCCGTCAGGGGTTCTAGGTATCTAATTATAGAGGGTGAGTCAAACCCAACATAGATACCTAATCGACGTTGTGGACCCATTTTGGTCCTCTGTGGGGGAGCAATGGGGACGTAAACAGCACAACCAAAAACTCTCAAATGAGAGATATTTGGAGGTGAACCATAAGCGAGCTGCATCGGAGATAGAATATGACCTCCAGAAGGTCGTATTCTAATAAGTGATGCGGCATGCAATATAGCATGACCCCAAGTTCACCAGTCTTCATCTGTTTATCAAAATCACCACTTTCTTCCATCAACTTCATCACTTCTGTGTTGCTCAATGGTTTGAAGAAATCAGGATAACATCTGTCATATTCCTTGGTCTTTGGTTCTTGAATGTGGTTTAGGAACAAATAAGGTAGCCATTTCGAGGAATAGCAAGTGTTTGATGTGGCACTCTTATAGAACAGGGAACAGATCTTGTAATGGCATAGCAGTTCCTCGAAAACTGCTACCATTTCTGCATTCTCTCTCCGGAGTCTGTCCAATTCATCATTGGTGGGAACGAATTCTTCATATGGGACATCTCCCATTGGCAGAAAAGAGATGTACTTCATCTCATGGAGTGCAAATCTAATTTCTCCGCCGGGAGTCATGAAGGTCCCTGTTCTGTAATTATACCTCTCTGCTAAAGCCAGGACCAGGTGAGGGTTCGGGGCAAAACCATAGACAGTGGCATGCACTGCTTGGTACAAGTTAATTTGCTGCAGTTCTCTTTCAAACTTGGTCAGAATCCAATTTGCTATGCAGCTCCATCTTTTAAAATCTGGATTCACCAATCCAGTTAATCTGATGTCTTGCTCAGGATATCTCCCTTCAACTTTCGCAAACTCATTTGCGAAAATTGGGGTTCTGACGGGCATTAACAATGAAGAATTCTCCGGCGGAATACAACCGGGTTTCAGTCCTCTCAGCAGAACACTGTACCGCTCTGAAGAACTATAAAACATATCCTTCTTACTGGGCCCCTTCTTCACAAAAATTCTTCCGGGACGGGCATCTTGGAACGGAGTAAGGTTCCATTCCATCTTCCTCGGATAACTCGCATGAGCATACCGGGATAATGGAAGGCAGCTGGAACATTTGGTATCGAGAAAGATCTATCCGTCTGATGGACAATTCTTTCTTCCATCCTCGGTCTTGGTTGTGAACTTTTCTCAAAAGCTTCACCAAATAAGAATAAGGGTTTCTTGTGTATAACATCATCTGCCGTTTCCAGAGATTGTCCGTTCATTAAACATTGCAGTGTTTCATTGTCTTGGGATATCAAAATGGCCTGACGGGAGGTCGGCAGATCATATTGAGGATAGTGAACATGTGACAAGTTCTCTTTATATTCTGGTTCTGAAAGGGTCCCTTCGAAGTTCTCGTATTCTGGGTCTTCCCTAGTATTAACTGTATCAGACAGAAAAAAGAAAAATTTTCAGTATAAGTCAAAGACAAAGATGCAGATTGCGAATCAGATTGCGCAAACAAATAAACATCAGTTTGCGCTGACAGACTCGCGCAAATCAGCAAGTTGCGCTGACTTTTATCAGCGCAATTTAACAGATTGCGCAGAGAGTCGTTCTTCATAAAAATGAAGGGTGGACTGATTTATGCAACCAGAACCCTAAAAAGGGTGGCACAGCATGATCCTATCTCTAAAAAGAGATGGATTCTGAAAGGAACAGTGAAATCAAAACTCTAAAAAGAGTTTTTGATTGGGTTCTCTATCTATCATTGCTGGGTGAGCTGTTTCATGGCGAGAAGCTCGGCGCGCAGCCCTAGTCGATGATTCGGCAGGGGCCTTGCCCTTGGCGGCAGCAGAGGATCGTCGGGGAGCCATTGAAATCGTCGAAGAAGAAAGAAAGGAAGAACTCAGAAGTTTTTCTCTCAAAAGTACAAAGGAAGCAAGTAAAGAACATTTCGAATGAATTGAAGAACTATTTATAGTTTTTCAAAGTCGAAACGGCCGCCTTAGATTGCGCCTAAAAATGGGCTAAAAACCTTAGATTGCGCAGACAGCTCACTAACATGCGCAAATTGATTCCAAATTCAAAATTCAAAGTATTTCGAAATTTTGAATAAATTCAACTTTCGAAAACTTTGAAGGGGGTCTTGTAGGTCCTAAAAAATCAAGTTGCACACATCAACAAAGTCAGAAAATCAAGAAATACAACTTTCAGATGAACTGCGCAGACATCAGATTGTTCTGAGCACATACTTATGATTAAAGTATGGTATCTTGTTCAGAATCCATCTTGGGTTATCGTGCTGATAACGTGTTTGAAGGAAAACTAGAATTGTAGAATAGTATATTTCTTCTTCATATTTCATCATATGGCAAGGGCCATATATATTGGTATAAGGGGCAACCCAAGGGTCATGAGTTACATAACCCAAGGGTCATGAGTTACATGATCCCAAGGGTCATGTGTAACTCATGACATAATGGTGAATAGATAAGGGTTTCATAACACAAATAATATTAATTTTCTCAACCTACAAGTTGCTACTGTGCATTATTTAAAAATTGCCAACTTAAATTGTTAAAATTATTAAGTAATAGTATAAACGTTTTAGTGATTTGCAAAGCCGAGAAAATTTAGAATATTTTAGTTACTAAATAGCAAGGGACATCATCTTGAGTCGGTTTAAATTTGTATATTAGGTGACTTGATTTTGATTCAGTTTTACCAAAACTAGATCAAGATTTTTACTGGGTTTGAAAAATATAACCTGTTTACAAAACTGAAATTAGGAACTGAAGAAGCTGAACAAAATTGTCACTAAACTTTCTGTAAAAAAAAAAAAAAAAAAAAAAAAAAAAAAATCTTCGTTTTTTGTCCCTTTCCCTTTAACCTAGAAATAAAATTGAACCAAACCTAATTTTGAGCCCCACAAACAATACAATTAGGAAGGGCTAAAATAGGATTATTTACACTGACACCTCCTAGTTTTGTGTTTATGATGCGAACCTTTCCTACTCTAAAAATAAATACAGTGACACCATTTATGTTTTGTGTTAAATATACGTATTATCCCTAAGTTTTATAATTTGTGTAAATAATTTTACATTGATCACCCCTATTTTTAAAAAAATATAAAGGACAAAAATATCAGTATATTTATTTTAAACTAAAAATGTTCGCTTAATAAACATAAACCATAGGATGTCAGTATAACCCAGATGTCCAATACTTTAGGTCTAAGTTTCGTGTTGGGGGGACAATTTCAAAAGTGAGGGCAACGTAAACTTAAATATACAAAAACTAAAAAAATTGTCTTCTTACTCCTTGTGTTATTCCTTCTCAAATTCCTAAGCCTTAAACTCCTAAATAATATACTCTCCAACCTTGAACTCTAACATTTTGAAGATCATCGACGAATATTTGGTCACGTCTTCTCCAACCTTTTTTGACCAACCTTCTTAGCCATGTGGTCCTTCTCCAATGGAAATGGTTCCCAACAATGGAGAAGAAGCTGGTGTTGGTGTTTGGTAGGATTTTCAACCTATGTATGTGAAGAATACTCCAGAGAACGACAAATGTCATTTATGTGTTGGAAAAGTTCGGAGAGTTGAAAGCGACAAGAAGCTCGTTTTGAGCATGTATCAGAAGTCTGTGTAGAGCATATCAGAGGAGGCGGTACACGGGCAATACACCGTCGGTATATCGTCCAAAGCATAATTCGTTCCAGAACATCCAAGCGGTATACCGTCGCTGTTGCTGTTGCTGTTGCTCAACAACAGTCTGACGGTAGACCGGCAAAATACCGTCGACATATCGTTGTCGGGATTGAATGCCCAATTTAGATATTTTATGTGCATCGTTGGATCTAAATTAATGGTTCATATTATTTCGGTAATATGATTGGTTTAAATAGAATTTTTTTTAATCCTAATTTCCATGCATAATAATCTAAGGAAATAAAATTCTTTACGGAATTTAAGGAATAGAAAATTCTTTAAGGAATTCTCATCGTACTTAGTTTTTTAAGGAAAGAAATCATTTATTGGTTCTTATTTGTCATCTTATCTTCGGTAATCTTAAATTCTCATCGTACTCAGTTTCTATTCTTAGTGATATTATTATTATTATTATTATTATTATTATTATTATTATTATCATAAATAGAATTTTTTTTTTTGAATTATGTTATTGATACTCCTAAAATGTCATTCTGCACTCCTCTTCTAATTTTATTTATTTAAATTTTAAATATGGCTCTGCATTAAATTTGACATTAATTTGGAATTTGAATGCATAAAATTAAATGTAGTGTATGATGACATTTTAGGAGAGTCTCAAATTAATGCCAGATTTAATACATGGACATATTTAAAATTTGAAGGAACAAAATTAGAAGAGGAGTGCATGCTGACATTTAACGACACCATTTTCATTTTGTTATTTATATGAATACTCTCCACCCTTCGTTAATCCTTTAACTAAAATCTATTTAAGGGTGTGTTAGGTAGGAGGGAAAAGTGAGAGGAAAGAAAATGGAGGAGGAAAAAATGAAATGAATGGTACATTTTCTCTTCTTTTGTATGAAAGACAAAGTGGATGGAAGAAAAAGTGGAACTAGTTTTACCTCATAATCTAAGGCCTCGTTTGGTTCGCAGAATCTCCGGGTTGGGAAAGTAAAGTGATTACTTTCCTATGTTTGGGTGCCAAAGGAATTGAGGAGGAAAGGAAAGTAATTTCCAATGAAAGGGAAATTAGGGAGGAAAGTGATTCCATCCATCCAAGCAAGGAATCACTTTCCCACATTGAAGTAATCACTTTCCTTTCCACATTCCTTGGCATTTCCAAACATCGGAAAGGAAAATCAATGGGAAATAAAATTTTTCAAAGGAAAGGAAATGACAAGGAATTGATTTCCTTTCCCTTCCATTTCGCGAACCAAACGAGGCCTTAGGTGTGTTTGATACGAGGGAAAAGTGAGAGAAAAGTAAATGGAGAAGGAAAAAAGTGAAAGGAATGATACATTTTTTCTTGTTTGGTATAAAAAAAAAGTGGATGGATTAGTTTTTCCTCTTACATAAGAAAATCAATCTCTCCAAAAGTGGAAGAAAGAGTGGATACTCATCCTAATTTACAAATATATCTTTTAGAAGTTGTATTATTAAGAAAAATACTTTATATACCTCCAAAACTCCGTCCATCCATGTCCCTCCGTCACGTGGCTCTCTTCTATTCCCTCATTTCTTCTCCCAACTCCTTCTCCTATTTGCTTCGGTCAATAAGGGTGCCACGTAGCGGAGGGACATGGAGGGATCAAAATTTTGGAGGTACATATAGCATCACTCTATTTTAAAGTAGTTTAATAAAGTCAAACGGTAAACAAATATTATTAGTTGATAATATAATTGGTAAAACCAATATTTTTATTTTTATTCCTTCTACTATTTTTTCTAAGCCAAACAAAGAAAAGTGTATCACTTGTATTTTCCTTCCATCCTATCAAACAAAAACACTAAGAAAAGATTTTTTTTTTAAAATATATTTCTATATTGATGGAAAGCATATTTATTGGTTTTTTTTTTTCCCTTTCATTCCTTCCACTTGTCCATCCTTCCAACCAAACATAGCCTAATTCCTATTCTATTCTTAAGTAACATCACATAAACACCCCGATGCATGTGCAAACCGTGCAATCTTTCTCCTAGCTTTCAGGTCTTTGACACCACATCGGCCCTAGCTCCGACACTCGCCTGCAACTCCCCACACATCTCCCCTATCTCTGCCACAGTCTCCTCTCCTCTCCCCTCCTCTTCATAACCAGGACTCAACACTCTCCTTCATCTTCATCATTCTTCCCTCCATATTCAAACCAAGCCACCACCGCCATTAAAAACTGCCCCTCTCCACTGTTTCCGTTGGCACCCCCAAGTTTCCAAGTCTCCTTCCTCCTGCCACTGCATTGTTCCAATGATTTCTACCATTCTTCTTCTTCAACAACAACAAAAACTGAGCTTGATCCCCCGCGACGAGATTGAGCTCGTCGCCCTTCCCCGCTTGGCCTCGCCCTGTCTCCGAGCTACAAGAGGCACAACAATAAACATCACTAGCAGCATGGAAGTGATACAAAACAACTGTTATTACTGGATTACAAAGATGGTACAAAAGTAAGTTGAAATCGAAATTTACTACTTAAAGAATACAACAAGATGCAGAGAACATAAAATACAAACTCACTTTGCTGAAAATAAGGACTCTTAAAAGTTGCAACAGAGTTACTACAACACCAAACAAAATCAGAAACACCAGATAGAAGACCGTTGCTTGGGCGATGAAGATCACCATTGCTCAAAAAAAGATTCAATCATTTTCGTTGATCTGCTCGCTGGAACTAGCAAGTTTGAAGAATAGAGATTTTGAAACGCTCCTTGTCACCATCGCTTCGGAACTCGCACAGACGAACGTACGGACAACACTTAGTAAATTATTCCGACTGTTGTTATCTCTCCTCTTCCAGGAAAATATATTTTCTAACTCTTCACAGAAAAATACTAAAGAATATATATAGGAAAGACAAAGGCAACCTCCTGACAGCCACTACCCACATAATCTGAAGAGTTTCTCCTGGACAAGTAGACGTTTACAACCCGCAACCCCGTGCTCCCGCTGCGTCCCGGGTGATCTCGTGGGAATGACGCAACAAAGTGCAAAAGCGTTATCTCACGCCTGAAGCGTATGTACAAAGTATATCATCAAAGCGTCACTTTGTGTCATCGTCCCTCGTCCGAGTATCCTAGCTCCAATTTTTTTTTTCAAGCAATGGGCGACAAAAACACAACTGTTTCTTTGAGGTTTAATTTGAATCTTACCCTTTAAACAAACATCCCACCGTACCAACTATATAAGGTACCACTACCAATGTCCACAAGTCATTAAAAGAATAATCTTATATTGAAATACAAACTTGGAATTGCCACATGGATGTGGGACTATTTCTAGAGAATTATTTTAATAAATCCCAACAACAACAATAGTTTTATAATGATGAGTAAAATAGCAAGGCACAAATTAATTAAATTGATAGTATAACCGGAATTTCAGTTTACTCCGAACTAAACTTAAAATATTTTAAATTTTTTTTTTTTACGATTCGAAATTAGAATCTACGCTACATCATAATGCATAATTTACATAATAAGCCCATCAATGTCCTATAATTCTTACCCTATACACAATCCAATAGTTTACATGACCTCAATATGGAGGATATCTAATATAACTAGTGAGTGACATGTGACATGTATAACCGTTAGATTTCTGTTTATTTTCTTTTTCTTTTTGAATTTTATGATCTCCAACTACTGTGCTTTATTATCTTAAGAGTCATAACATGATTTATGAATTTGCTAAAACCATCACAGTTTCAAGTCCGATATGTCGGTAAATATTTTCCAAAAGACGATATAAACAATTTCGTCCTAAAACCAACATATGGGACATTTCAGGGGACATTTGAAACAATGCATGCTACCTATGTTTACGATACGGTAAAGACATGGAAGACACGGACATGACACTTATTTTAGTGTGTCTTAGTGTATTTTTGGAGTGTCCAAGTTGTCTAGTACGTGTGTCTATACTTTCTATCATACTACTAAAATATCTTCTGTTTATATCTTGTTAGTTCGAGGCACAATTTTCGATGAAAAATTCTGAAACTGAAACAATTGTACACACAACGTTTCAAATGCAGCACCTTAAAGAAGATGTGCAACAGAGATCCTGGAGGATTCTGAATTACGAGGATCTAAAAAGATTCTACGTAATACACAAAAAAATCTAAAGAGACTTTGTGTAAGCAACTATCGACAGTAGAGCTTTTAAAAAGAAGTTACTGTAAAAGGCAACAGCAGCGATGACAGGCGAGAATGAGATGCTGGGGTGAATGAACCACCGTTGCTCAAAGCTTTATTCGTCCCACACGAGCACGAACAACTTCCAGGAACCAGCAAGTTCACGAGAACTTCTGAAACGCTCGTAAGTCAAAATTTGAGACTTGAACGGACTTCCTGGACTTAACAGACTCCCTCAACTCTCTTCTTGGTGCATCTTTCAAAGGAGGTCAAGGGGCTCTATTTATAGAGTGGAGTTGAGACTTCACATCTTCTCCTATCCGATGTGGGACTAAAATACCAATACTGAAAAATAGAGTTTGATATTTTAGATCATCCCACAATCAGCATAGAAGTGTGCCAGTCCACGCCTACCCCCCGAACACTCCCGTGCATGCACGAGACAATCCTGGAGTCCGCGTCCGAGTCCGAGTCCGCACAACAAAAATCAACTTGCATCCTTGTTGGAGTTAATCCTTTTTCCTTCTAGGAAAATACTCCCACATGGCACAAACTTGTGCCCTACTACATCTCATGTGCACACCTCAACACAAACAATGCATTATATTGAGATACTCATCATTTGGTGTAGCCGATATGGGACTATCTTTTCTAGTTCAAAGGCAAAAACACCAACAATTCCCCACATATCTCAATATATGGGTTGAGCGTTCCCCACAGTGACTGCCCATCATGCATTAGGAGAGATGTCGCTACGACTTGAATCTTTCCGCATAAGTTAAATAACAGCATGATACAAGAATGGACTAAGCCTTGAATTCTGCATCATAACTGCAATTCTTCCTACTCACATAATGACATCAACTGTGCTTCTGGCTGCACATTGAAGGCCTTGTGCCAGCCTGGTTTCAGTGTATAATTTTTGGGCGTCTACAAGTTTACCCTCAAGAGACGGCCTGATATCTCTGTCCATATACTATAGGTGAGTTCTTTATAAAGAGTCATGGCATGAAGCATTGCGCTTCTTTGCGGTGCTACGCCGCTATGACATGGCTTAAAGCCGAGGCTTTACCCCACCTGGGTACCTCATCGTAGTGTCATACTATTGTAGCATGAGGTCACAGGCCTCTTTGTAGTGCCAAACTACCCAGCATGAAGCATTGCACTTCCGTACGGTATTACGCCGCTATGACATGGCTCGCAAAGCCGAGGCTTTACCCTACCTGGTACCTCTTCGTGGTGTCATGCCACTGTAACATGAGGACATCGTCCTCTTTGTAGTGCTATCTACCTCTCTTTATTACGATTATCATACAGCATTAGGCGACCTGCCTATTTGCGGTGCTACTTCGCTGTGACTTGGCTTGCAAAGCCGAGACATCACCCCTACCTGGGAACCTCATGGTGGAGTCACCCCACTATAGCATGGAGTTACACTTCTTGTAGTGCTGCTCTACCGTGCTTCCTGTAAAGCACTCCAGACATTCACTCTGCCTGAGAACTCATTAAGGCATTTAAGCCAACCTTTCCACAGGATTCGTTTTCCGCAGAAAACAACAGTAGACAACAGTGGTTGTAGGTCCGTAACCTCTCCATGTCACATAGGACAAGTACCCACCGTTCCTGATATTCTTCTGGTTAATAGTCCTCCCTTGAACCAAAAGCTAGATGCCTAGTAGATTTCTCTTTGAACTAATAGCATAAAACTTTATGGTAGGAATGTAATAACACAATATCAGAATGCCTTCAAGCCCATTTTACAAGCTGTGTCATCGACCAGCTGGCGCTTGAGGTCCTTGGTGAACGGATCCGTCAGGTTCTCCTGACTCCGAACATCAATCACTGCAATAACACCTCTCTTGATAAGATCGTGTACTGCTCTGTGCTTCAACCGCACCGTTCTCTTCTTCCCGTTGAAGAGTTCATTTGATGCTACTGCTGCTGTCGCCTGGTTGTCACAGTATATCGGTATCATCGGTATCTGAGCCCCAACCACCGGAAGATCATACATGAGCTCCCGAGATAACATAGTCTGCTTCTTCGACTTCCACGATATAGCAGCTCCGCCCATGGCGAATACGAATCCACCTGTGGAATACTCGCTCTCCATATCTGAACACCAGCTAGCGTCACTGAAGCCTTCCACTACTGACGGATCTTCGCTGTAGAAAAGTGCATATGTCTGAGTTTTCTTGAGATATCTCATAACACGCTTCACAGTTTTCCAGTGCTCAACGCCAGGATTGCTAGTGAACCGACTCAATATTCCCACTACAAAAGCTATGTCAGGCCTTGTGGCAGTAGTAGCGTACATCAAGCTTTCGATGACGCTAGCGTACTCCAACTGCCTGACGCTTTCCCTCGAATTTGGCTCCAGCTTCTGATCACTCCGGTACGGTGTATCAATAAAAGGAATATCTTGATACCCATAGCGAGTGAGCATCTTCTCAACATAATGAGATTGTGACAGCGCTATTCCAGTGCCTGTCCGGATGATCTTGAGCCCCAAGATTGCGTCGGCATCCCCCAAGTCCTTCATACTGAACTTGGTCGAGAGAAATTTCTTTGTCTCTGTGACGCAGCTTAAATTCGTACCTAGGATTAGCATGTCGTCCACGTAAAGACATACGATTACTCCTCTTCCGTCAGCAAACTTCGTATAGACACACTTGTCTGTTTCACTGACCCTGTAGCCATTTGACCTTATCATCTTGTCAAACTTCTCATGCCATATTTTGGGAGCTTGTTTCTGTCACGCCTCGATTCATAGAGTCATTTATTCACATATTTTATCTCTTGGAATCGATCGTCCTCGCTTGGGCGTGATGCCGTACAAGTCTAGTATTGCACTTGTACAAGGCAAAGATGGTACATAATCGATAGTTCTTCAAATAGGAATATATCGCAGCGGCAGAAACAGATAAATTGAATTTAATGAGGACAATCTCTCTTATTGAATAGAAGTACATCACTTCTTTATAGCAGCGGAGAAAAAGAGTAACTTGAAGCCACACAGAGATATGTAGAACTTTATTCTCTTTACTGATAATTGAAGAAGAGTACAAGACTTGTATTGAAGTACAATGATTACAGCACATCTCACTTTACATTGGAAACCAACTGAACAATGCTATACAGCTTACATTTGATATTTAGATACAATGGATTACAACTCGATATACCGACTTGGCTTACAATCTCACTGGTACAACTGATTACAATGTTCCATACATTATGTCCTTTATAAACAGAAGACATCATCTTGTACAAGGAGAGCTTCTGTATGCCCAACAAATCTTCGATGCCGCGGGACCAATCCAGCTAAACTTCGTGTATAGAACACTCCAAGCACAAGCACCTACCCACAAAACGTGGGTCAGCACATCATCTATGTACTGGCGAGCAGAATCCAACCCACTCGCATAAACCAACATTTAAGTGATCATTTAAGCATGCATTTATTAGAGTGATCTTTCTATTTGGGGCCTAGCATCAGTTTACAGTTCATGGGCAATAATCAGAGTGAAGCATGTAAACATATTCTTTGTAGCATTCATGTGGACATATCTTTTTAGCATTCTTGGTGTTATCATGCAAAGGCATCATTGAGGCATACTAGGTGTTATCATAAAAAGGCATCATTGAGGCATCGTTAACATTAACATCTTAAACATGTTCTAACAGTTCTCACTTCAAGCATCACTTAGCATGGATGTTATGTTTGAGCACTATTTATAGCAAGACATCTTTCTAGCATAATGAATTGAACATGTTAAGCAGGCAAGTTAAACCAACTTATACAATATCACAATTATCTGATTTCTTACCGATAGCCGACTTCTCGTACCTGCATCAAATACAGGTTATCTGATATACTTACTCTGCCTGCACAAAACATTCATTAGCATGCATCCTGACTACATGGTCACTGGTGTTGTTAAACCATATGGACTCTTCTCATTTCATTTCATTTTAAGATAATGCGGTCAGCATAGTAGGTGGCGAGCCTCTATGCCACCCCGTCTTATCCGTGCTCCCATAGCACTCATCATTATTTCCTCCTAGGCCGAATCGGTCCCCAGGGCCCTAGGAACCGTTCGAGGAAATTATTACTCAAACCTTGTATACAAGTTGTCCATGACCATGCGAATGCGTGTCCGACTCGATTGTGAACATAATCGCATGGTAAAATATATTAAGGAAAGTAAAGGCAACAGTGCATCATTAGTCATATTCAATGACTTATTCATTTCATCATTCCCATCATTTCATTTGGTGATCTCAACGATCCCAGCTTTATCATTTCTCATTCATTACTTCATAGCAACGTATCTCATATCATTCCTTTCTTAAGAGGAACTTAACATTCATTCATTTCATAGGGACATTTATTCATTTCTAACTTTCTTATAAGGGACATGCAGCATTTCATATTCTTGCGACTGATATACAGAGAGTACATGATTCTAGTGTTTCATTCAGTTCATTGATTCGATGGGATAGCCAGTTCATTTCTTATTCTATCATTCATAAGGCATCTCATTATTCAAGTGTCTACTTGTTCCAGCAGTGTTAAGCATAAGGGGCAATGTTATCAATTCATTCTCAGGCAGCGAATCACATTAACTGTTTAATGTGTTGTACATTTCAATAATTCTCAGTACAAGCATCTCTATTATTCAGCAACTAAAACATGGGACATTTAGGGACAATTCATAGCATTTCAATACTTTATTTATTAAGCATGAAGGAGTAAGGAGGAGGAAGGACAGTTCCACTCACCCAAAATTCCACTAAGCGTAGCTCCACCAGCGAGCCACGTTCCAATATCCATTCCATCTAGCCAGCTAAGAGAGACTACATTAGTCTCAACTCTCCCGATTCCCAACATAAGTCACGGTCCAATATTCTGATCCCATCCAATAAGCCAACCAAATGCCTCGTACGGAGCGAGGCATTACATAATATACCACTCAGAAAAAGTTTCGTCCTCGAAACTTAAGGAACAAGTCTTCCACAAGATTCACTTAATCACCATGAGTTTACTCATTCAGCTTCAAATCAATATTCATTTCAGCCCACTCGGTCATTTCAAAATATATATCCAACTGTACCATTTAAATCCATCAACGATTCGATTTGTCTATCTTTTTTTCAATTACTTGTAACTTCTCATTGATTCGCCAACATTTTTCTTGTATTTCTATCTCGGTCGTAACATATCACTTCGTTTGGATCCATACACATATTTTAGGCGTCCCCAAAATATATGCATTTCAGCCAAAGTCCACGCTAGTGCGATAATTTCTTCCCATAATGTTATCTCAGTCGCAACCAATCACTTCGGCTGGATCCATACACATATTTTAGGCGTCCCCAAAATATATGTACTTCAGCCAACTTCCATGTTAGTACGATTCGATCAGCCACAATATAATTCTCTTTCCCAATCAGACTTAGTATCCTTTCAATTGACTTATCACTTTATTCACTTTGCCACAATCACTATTTTCCAGGCCACCACTTAACATCAGGGACAATCTCCATCCATGCATAACATTTCTAACAATCGATCAAGGGTCTAACTTAGAGCCAATCATATCAAGGTTTCACAACAACAATCATTTTCCTTCCCAAATCCAATAACATTTTTCACCGAGGCAATTCATCTTTTCTAAAAGATACAATCCAACATCACCAGCTATCGATTATCCGAGTCAGGGTATAATTCTATGCAACAGTCAAGGTTAACCCAGCTACCCGACTATAGATACTTATCCAACATTTCCGTCATGAGCAGTCAATTCCATCTCATATAATAATTCACTATTCGATACATACAAATCAAGTCTCATCCCACGATTCCATTTCCCGCTATAGGCCGACACATAATCCTCAAGGGTCAAACATCTCTAAGGTTCATATTGGAGCATATACTTACAACTTATCATCCTTAGATCATACTCATTACCATCTCTCGTTCAATGCCACAAGGTCATTTTATGGTTCGCCAACGGCCATCTATTATTCGGTCCAGTCTCAATGGTTAGCTATACCGACAGCTATACCTAATCATTCAGGTGACTCCCCTAGAGTGGACGGCTACTAGGGTTATACTAGTTTCTTATTCTTAGGGCCAACAAGCAACCGGCAGTTCTAAGGAACTTTACTCAAATCTATGGGTATCAATTCAGTCTGAATAATGAATCGCCAATTGGGCTAAGCCAGCAATTGGTAAATTATCAACTGGTCGCTAGGGTCAAGTCTATCTATTCAGGGTCTTCCTCAAGGAAATAATTCCCACAGAGGCTCATTCTAGACTTACCCAATAATCGACTAAAATCGATCTATCAACATTACGGTCAATTCCAAATCCGACATACGATCTTCATCGTTCTAATAATCCATCAAGTAAATTCCAAATGATCCACATTTCTATTCAAATTCCTTTGTACCCACACGAACCCATAAGCTAATGCTAACTATTCAAGGGTCATCGATTCTGATAGTTTAACATAACTATGGAATCATACTATTCGGTCTGTATGACAGAGTCAAACCACTAAGTCATAAGCCAACAATCTATATCCCAACCAACAATCACCTATACCGACATTATCCAACATGTTTGTAATTTCTCGTTTCCATTTGTTTCTCAATCATCAACTATCTTACGGCATTCTTAATCTCATGCAGTAATGGTCAAGTAGTTCATCCCATTCAATCCGACAATTTATGTATCACTTAACCATCCTCTAGGCAACAACAGTATTCTGAGTCACTACTTGTTATTTTTCTAGTACAATTCAATTCTTCAGCATCATGCATCTATACAATGACTATCCTTTGGTGATCAAGATGGATTGACATCCATTACACCTTAGGATCAAGGCACAGATTTCTAATATCCCTTTGATTCACCGACAATATTTTTAAACTTTCAGCTTAGCAACCAACTTTGTATTAGCCACATTTGATTTGTATCCAACCAATCGAAGTCAACATTCAGATGTTCTAAGCCACAACATTCTCTAGCCAAATCATTTACCCATAGCATACTAACGGTCTTACTAGTCTGAGTCAGCACTCGACTAAACAATTTCTAACCAAGCCAACCGTTACCATTTCTACAATCTCACTACCCAACATAGCATCACCGTCAGGGGATACTTGAGTCATCTAGCACAATACATGACTCCCAGCTAAGTCTCGGCACTACCCAGTACTCACAGATAGTCTCATTGCTATTTTATGGAAAGGGTCAACATACATCTCGTTCTGAGGTGGTAGAGGCAATATACCACTCAGGAACGAAGCCATCCTTAAACAATACCAACTCAATCTATTTCGGACATTCCTGATCTATAATGATCACAATACTTAACCAACATCTCGGGGTCTCAATATCACGAGGCAACATTCTTAGGGTCTCAAAGCAGTAGCCAGCACACATGAGTCAATTCACTAATTCTGTTGAACTCATCCATCAATTATTTCATTCCCAACTCTTTTCCAACATCATATGCAATTCTCAACTTGTTACAGCATACCCAGCCACTTTTCTATATTCCCACATTCCAAACAACATTCGCAATATTGCATACTATGGCATCGAGTCATTGTTGGGTTATTTGTGTCCAAACCAACAATAATCATTCATTTAGGGGCATCACAATGTATATAGACTTATTGTATGGAACATCCAGTGAGCAGCCAAGAGGGTCAATGATCTTTCAGACACGAACAACATAGGATGATTACAGAACAACAACAACATAATCGCGGAAGCAATCTTTGATTTAATCGCGGAAGCAACGTTGAGTGATCGCGGAAGCAACTTTGGTTAATCGTCGATGCAACTTTGATTTGAAGCGAATCAAAGAAGAGACCAAGGACGTAAAGCCGTGCTCTGATACCAATTTGTCACGCCCCGATTCATAGAGTCATTTATTCACATATTTTATCTCTTGGAATCGATCGTCCTCGCTTGGGCGTGATGCCGTACAAGTCTGGTATTGCACTTGTACAAGGCAAAGATGGTACATAATCGATAGTTCTTCAAATAGGAATATATCGCAGCGGCAGAAGCAGATAAATTGAATTTAATGAGGTCAATCTCTCTTATTGAATAGAAGTACATCACTTCTTTATAGCAGCGGAGAAAAAGAGTAACTTGAAGCCACACAGAGATATGTAGAACTTTATTCTCTTTACTGATAATTGAAGAAGAGTACAAGACTTGTATTGAAGTACAATGATTACAGCACATCTCACTTTACATTGGAAACCAACTGAACAATGCTATACAGCTTACATTTGATATTTAGATACAATGGATTACAACTCGATATACCGACTTGGCTTACAATCTCACTGGTACAACTGATTACAATGTTCCATACATTATGTCCTTTATAAACAGAAGACATCATCTTGTGCAAGGAGAGCTTCTGTATGCCCAACAAATCTTCGATGCCGCGGGACCAATCCAGCTAAACTTCGTGTATAGAACACTCCAAGCACAAGCACCTACCCACAAAACGTGGGTCAGCACATCATCTATGTACTGGCGAGCAGAATCCAACCCACTCGCATAAACCAATATTTAAGTGATCATTTAAGCATGCATTTATTAGAGTGATCTTTCTATTTGGGGCCTAGCATCAGTTTACAGTTCATGGGCAATAATCAGAGTGAAGCATGTAAACATATTCTTTGTAGCATTCATGTGGACATATCTTTTTAGCATTCTTGGTGTTATCATGCAAAGGCATCATTGAGGCATACTAGGTGTTATCATAAAAAGGCATCATTGAGGCATCGTTAACATTAACATCTTAAACATGTTCTAACAGTTCTCACTTCAAGCATCACTTAGCATGGATGTTATGTTTGAGCACTATTTATAGCAAGACATCTTTCTAGCATAATGAATTGAACATGTTAAGCAGGCAAGTTAAACCAACTTATACAATATCACAATTATGTGATTTCTTACCGATAGCCGACTTCTCGTACCTGCATCAAATACAGGTTATCTGATATACTTACTCTGCCTGCACAAAACATTCATTAGCATGCATCCTGACTACATGGTCACTGGTGTTGTTAAACCATATGGACTCTTCTCATTTCATTTCATTTTAAGATAATGCGGTCAGCATAGTAGGTGGCGAGCCTCTATGCCACCCCGTCTTATCCGTGCTCCCATAGCACTCATCATTATTTCCTCCTAGGCCGAATCGGTCCCCAGGGCCCTAGGAACCGTTCGAGGAAATTATTACTCAAACCTTGTATACAAGTTGTCCATGACCATGCGAATGCGTGTCCGACTCGATTGTGAACATAATCGCATGGTAAAATATATTAAGGAAAGTAAAGGCAACAGTGCATCATTAGTCATATTCAATGACTTATTCATTTCATCATTCCCATCATTTCATTTGGTGATCTCAACGATCCCAGCTTTATCATTTCTCATTCATTACTTCATAGCAACGTATCTCATATCATTCCTTTCTTAAGAGGAACTTAACATTCATTCATTTCATAGGGACATTTATTCATTCCTAACTTTCTTATAAGGGACATGCAGCATTTCATATTCTTGCGACTGATATACAGAGAGTACATGATTCTAGTGTTTTATTCAGTTCATTGATTCGATGGCATAGCCAGTTCATTTCTTATTCTATCATTCATAAGGCATCTCATTATTCAAGTGTCTACTTGTTCCAGCAGTGTTAAGCATAAGGGGCAATGTTATCAATTCATTCTCAGGCAGCGAATCACATTAACTGTTTAATGTGTTGTACATTTCAATAATTCTCAGTACAAGCATCTCTATTATTCAGCAACTAAAACATGGGACATTTAGGGACAATTCATAGCATTTCAATACTTTATTTATTAAGCATGAAGGAGTAAGGAGGAGGAAGGACAGTTCCACTCACCCAAAATTCCACTAAGCGTAGCTCCACCAGCGAGCCACGTTCCAATATTCATTCCATCTAGCCAGCTAAGAGAGACTACATCAGTCTCAACTCTCCCGATTCCCAACATAAGTCACGGTCCAATATTCTGATCCCATCCAATAAGCCAACCAAATGCCTCGTACGGAGCGGGGCATTACAGTTTCAAACCATACAGAGACTTCATCAACTTGCAGACTTTGTCTTCTAGACCTCTGACGACAAAACCTTCTGGTTGTTGCATGTAGATCTCTTCGGTCAGCTCGCCATTAAGGAATACCGTTTTCACATCCATCTGATGTATCACCAGCTTGTGTATTGCAGCTAGAGCAATTAACAATCTGATAGTTGTCATCCGAGCTACTGGAGCATAAGTGTCAAAGTAGTCGATCCCCTGCTTCTGAGCAAACCCCTTGGCCACTAGCGTGGCCTTGAACTTGTCAATGGTTCCATCTGCTTTCATCTTCTTCTTGAAGATCCATTTGCATCCGATGGGTCTTGCTCCTTCTGGCAGGTCAACCAATACCCATCTGTTGTTGGAGGTGATTGAGTCAATCTCGTTGTCTATCACCTCCTTCCAGAATATAACATCTTTGGTCTTCATCGCCTCATCATAGGTAAGCGGATCTGCTTCCACATGATAGGTGACGAAGTCATCTCCGAAGTCTTTCGGCCTCCTCGTTTGCTTAGTTGACGGCTCAGCGAGTTCTGGTTCAGCTGGTGTCTCCTTGACGATAGCTTCATCTTGGACTACTGGTTCATTAAAGACTTCTGTCTGCTTTGTACCCTCATCATTCTCCGGAAGATCCGCGAGAACAATATTCTTGTGTTTTGTAAACTTGTCTTCAAAGTATCCAGCATCGCGAGATTCGATGATATGGTTTGACTCGATATCAAGGAATCTCCGAGCATCACTCTTCTTGGCATACCCCAAGAAGATCGCCTTCGTAGTCCTTGTCCCCAGCTTCTGGATTTTCAGATCCGGGAGCTTCACATAAGCCAGACACCTCCACACTCGAATGACATTCAAGTTAGGTCTGACTTTGAACCAGAGTTCATGAGGAGTTATGTCGGAAGTCGCATATGGCACTCTGTTCAGAATGAATGTTGCCGTTAGTGCAGCTTCTCCCCAGTAACACTTTGGAAGACCCGCAGTCAACAGCATGGAGTTCATCATCTCTGTCAACGTTCTGTTCTTCCTTTCTGCTACTCCGTTGGATTGAGGAGAGTACGGAGCCGTTGTCTCATTGATGATTCCATGTTCTTTGCAGAATAATAAGAATTCATGAGACCGATACTCCCCGCCTCGATCACTCCTTAACCTCTTGAGTTGTTGTCCAGTTTGTCGCTCAGCCTCGGCCCTGAACTCCTCGAACTTCTCGAATGCTTCGTCTTTAGACTTGAGCAAGTAGACGAAAGTATACTTTGAGAAGTCATCGATGAAAGTAATGAAATACTTCATCCCGGCCTTTGTAGAGAATTGTTTGAAGTCACAGATATCTGAGTGAACCAACTCCAGAAGATCTGTGCTTCGATGGACCCTGTGAAAGGATTTCCTTGTGATTTTCGTCTGAGCACATACTTCGCATTTCTCTACCTTACCCCCACACTTGGAGATAAGTCCTAGACTAGACATTCTGTTAATCCTTTTACAATGAACATGTCCTAGCCTATTATGCCACAACTCAAGAGAATAATCAAAAAAAGTGATTGCATTTATATTATCATGCTGGGTTACAACAAGCTGAATCTTGTACATTCCTTCAGTTTGGAAAGCTTTCCTGAAGAATGTATCCTTCTTGGACATCACCAACTGGCCAGCATTGATGTCCATCCTCAAGCCTGAATGCAGAGCAGACTTCCAGAGATCAGGTTCTTAGCAATTACTGGAACATGCTTCACATCTTGAAGCGTCAGAGTGTTCCCCGATGTGAGTTTCAGCTCCACCGTCCCGATCCCCAGTACTTCAGCTTGTGCCTGGTTTGCCATTATGACCTTCTCTGAAGTTGGCTCATAAGAGACGAACCAGTCTTTGTCTGAACAGACATGGCAGGTCGCACCAGTGTCTATCCACCAGTCCAAGTCAGCCCCCACAGTTGCAACCTGTGCTATCATGGCAACTAGATTAGTAATCATAGAAACCTTACTAGGCTCACCTTGTTCTTTGGGCTTGGACTTGCATTCGGATTTGTAGTGGCCCTTCTTGCCACAATTGAATCAAGTCACATGGGACTTGGACTTTTGCTGCTTGAAAGCAGGACCCTTCACTTTCAGATTCGTAAAGTCCTTCTTTTTGCGATGAGAAGCAGCCTGCTTCCCCTGATACTCTCTGGTTTGGACCAGATTTACCTTCGCCAGTTGTTTGGACAGAGTATCCATCTTCTGTTGAGAGCGCATCTCGTCCTCAACATGGATCTCTTGCAAGAAATCTTTCAAGCTAATTTCCATCTTCTTTCGATGCATCCTTGCATAGAAGTTGCTCCATTCTGTAGGAAGTTTCACGACGATCCCTCCAACGACAAACTTATCGACGAGGGGCATGTCCTCGTCTTCTAGTTTCTGACGCAACTTCAGAAACTCCTTCACTTGGGGCAGCATCGTATTCTCGTTTTCGAAGGTCCACTTGTGATATTTTTCTACCATGAAGATCTTGGATCGGTTCTCGTCATCTTCATAGAGCTTTCCCAAGGAGTCCCATATCTCTTTGGCAGATGTCTTCTTGGAGTAGGACTCTGCCAGAGAGTCTTCCATGGAATTGAGTATCAGTAGTTTGCATATACTGTTTTCTCTCTTCCACTTCGCTTGCTTGGTCGTAGCAGCGGCCACAGCCGCAGCAGATCCAGTGGTTGGAACGATCGGTTCTTCTTCTGACAGCACGTGATCAACATTCACGAGTTGAAGATTTAAAGTGACCTTTCGTCTCCATATCTGGAAGTGTTCGCCATCGAACTTCTCCAACTTGTTAAAGCCGGTATCGATGAGCGAAGCACGAGAATTATCCATCTTCTCAATAAAGCTTTGAGATTGTTAGTTCCGAGGCACAATTTTCGATGGAAAATTCTGAAACTGAAACAATTGTACACACAACGTTTCAAATGCAGCACCTTAAAGAAGATGTGCAACAGATATCCTGGAGGATTCTGAATTACGAGAATCTAAAAAGATTCTACGTAATACACAAAAAATGTAAAGAGACTTTGTGTAATCAACTATCGGCAGTAGAGCTTCTAAAAAGAAGTTACTGTAAAAGGCAACAGCAGCGATGACAGGCGAGAATGAGATGCTGGGGTGAATGAACCACCGTTGCTCAAAGCTTTATTCGCCCCACACGAGCACGAACAGCTTCCAGGAACCAGCAAGTTCACGAGAACTTCTGGAACGCTCGTAAGTCAATATTTGAGATTTGAACGGACTTCCTGGACTTAACAGACTCCCTCAACTCTCTTCTTGGTGCATCTTTCAAAGGAGGTCAAGGGGCTCTCTTTATAGAGTGGAGTTGAGACTTCACCTCTTCTCCTATCCGATGTGGGACTAAAATACCAATACTCAAAAATAGAGTTTGATATTTTAGATCATCCCACAATCAGCATAGAAGTGTGCCAGTCCACGTCTACCCCCCGAACACTCCCGTGCATGCACCAGACAATCCTGGAGTCCGCGTCCGAGTCCGAGTCCGCACAATAAAAATCAACTTGCATCCTTGTTGGAGTTAATCCTTTTTCCTTCTAGGAAAATACTCCAACATGGCACAAACTTGTGCCCCACTACATCTCATGTGCACACCTCAACACAAACAATACATTATATTGAGATACTCATCATTTGGTGTAGCCGATGTGGGACTATCTTTTCTAGTCCAAAGGCAAAAACACCAACATATCTTGTACCAAAAGCTTGAAATTAATGTTTTATTTTTATTATTAGGATTTCTTGCAGGTGTCGTACAATACATTAAGGAAAGCTCACAAGCGAAGTGAAAATAAAAATTAATGACTATAGATCTCATGTATCTTAGCTATAGCCTTTACCTGTATTTAGGAATAACATTTTGTGAACTACATAAATGTTCCTGACTTATCAATATCATATATGTAGATGTGTGGTGTAATGTTCTGATTTTAATAGGTTAATTAATTTTTGTGCATTTGATAGCTAGTTAGCTACCATTGCATACATTTTACACACAGATAAATGGTAATTTGTGCAGTTGTCTTGTGGTTGTGGGCACATTATGATTAACACACAGCCAAATATACTAGCACGAATCAAAATGAATGTTGTGTCGCTTGTCTATATTTTACCGTGTTCATATAGTGTTGTATCTCGTCATTATAGAACCATGTCCAACCACTACAAAATAATGGTAATTTAGCGACTAACCTGACGACTAACATGAATTAATAGCTAAGTTAGCGACTAACTAGCAACTGAAAGTCAAGTAATTGAAAATTTAGTTTAAGGAACGAAATAGTTAATCGCCAGGCCGTCGTTAGTTTGTTGATATTTTTCTAAAATTATTGAGCGACTGAACATTTTCGTTGCTGCGTAGTCGGTAATATCTACATTTTACTAGCAAGTAAAAGTTTAGTTGCTCCGAAAACCTGGTCAGCTCTTTTCCCCCCCAAAACTCAATAGCCATTCCCCTCCCCCCCCCAAAAAAAAAAAAAAAAAACCGTAGGCATTCTCCCTCCTCCTCACAGCTTCTCCCTCCCTCCTCACAACTCAACCGCCGCCCACATCCGACCCCTCCTCGCCCCGCCGCCCACATCCTCTCCTCGCCCCGCCGCCCACATCCTTTTCAACTCAACCGCCGCCGCTGCTTCCTCCTCCTCCTCCTTCTCATCGTCCCGCCGCCCACATCCGCTCCCCTCCTCGTCGCTGCTTCCTCTCCTCCCTCCTCCTCCAGACTTCGCCGCTTCCTCATCCTCCTTCCCCCGAAAGCCGCCGCCTCCTCCTCCCCCCAAAAACATGACCAGAGACCACTCATGAAATGAATGGATTTGTGATACAACAATGTTAAATTAGAATATAAGAACACCGACTGGACCTTCCACTTTGATTCTTCCTGCAACTTCAAAACAAACATATTGCTGTTAAATTAGAATATAAGAACACTGACAGGTTCTGTTACTCTACTAGATAGTTCATGTTTATGTATTGGCAAGTTGTACTATATCCTAAGAAAACACAAATAATTAGTTTAAATTAGGCTGCGGAGGACAAAATCATGCTTGCCACATTCATGAGAATCAAAATCTGGTCTTTCCTCCTAACCTAATAAAAATTATATAGTACAGTCTATATACTATTCTCCCCTACTATTTCTTTTCGGGAGGCCAGAATGAAAATATGGATTGTCTGCTGGTACTCTAGTGATGCTTTCGTCTTCAAAGCCACAATGTTAAATTTTAACAACTGAACTGCACAATGTATCCATAGATTAATTTGGAAAAAATGTATATCTACCAGTACTTCTAGCCTCTCTTCTATACAACATGAACTATCTGTCTAATATAAAAAGTAGAGTGCAATGTTTTAACTGTATCTTGTGAATGTTTTAACTGTATCTTTATCTTTACAAATAGAAATTCATATTCTTCAAAAACACGTAGTTTGGTTGTAATTTTATATATTCATGATACCATTATATATACAGGAGGCCTACGAGAAATTGGAGAGTCATGCCTCTCAAGCAGCTGATCAGGAAGGGGGGGCTGCTGATACTAGTATGCCACGTATGTCATCTTAAAGAAATGACTTGTGGGTATAGGCTGTTGGGAGAGGAAAGGGCGGTAGCGTGTACGGTACCGGGTCGTTAGCATCGCAACCGTCGAGATACGCCAGAGCTCTTCCACCTGTACAGTCTACTACCGGTCCTGCACATGCTACTACTTCTACTGGATTTCATACTATGGAGCAGATGGCCACCATGAAGTTCGACTTTCAGAGACAGCTGAGACATATTACGGAGTTGGTGTCTTCTACTAGTGCTCATCATGGTACCACTGCTCATTCTGGTAGTCCGACTGTTCCTCCTCCTGCAGCTCCTCCTTCCTTTTGTTGGTGCTTTCTTTACATGGAGAGAGCTTGCTCTCAACATGTCTTGTAAATTTTAGTCCCACATCGGAAATGCACCATGAGTTATCTCAACATATATACTTGGGTGTGTTGTTGAGAGATGCACATGGGGTGGTGACCCTAAGGAGGGAACCATGTGGGTGATTTTACTAGGAGGTAAGAATAAGGCTCCAAGGATTAAGCATTAATGCTTTTGTCATTCTCTTGGATTAATTCCACTTGGAGCTAAGCCCCAACGGGGATTAGCGACTCGGACTCGGACTCGGACTCGGGCTCATGGGCTCATGAGGCGTAATGTGGCGTTTTGTTGGCGCACTTTGCACTTAGCACGTCAGCAGTCATGCGGTCTTAAATCGGTTATGGATTTTAAATCGGTTATGGAAATGATGAATCAATGCAATTAATTCAGATCCTATCTTTGTTGGATTTGAATTAATTTCATTCCTATCTTTGTGGGATTTGAATTAATTTCATTCCTATCTTTGTGGGATTTGAATTAATTTCATTCTTATCTTTGTGAGATTTGAATTAATTCAGTTCCTATCTTTGTGGGATTAGAATTAATTCGTTGCTATCTTTTTGTGATTTGATTCAATCTTTCCATAACTGAAGAGGCGGCTAGGGTTTCCACTCTCTCTCTATATATACTCTCTTCTGACCTCTTTTGTGGGTACTACGAAAATACAAGTCAGAAAAGGAGAAAGAGAGAGAGAGCTGCTGCCGCCATTGTAAGTCCATCCGAGGAGTCAGAACAGAGGTGACATCGAGCGTTCCACAAGTTATTCAACTTGCTGGTTCCTGGAAGTAGATCGTGTGGGGCGAATCTTGCTTTGAGCAACGGTGTTTTGACACCCCAGCATTGTTCTTCTTCTCATCTCTCTCTAGTTTTATTGTAACTCGTTCTGTCCCAATTGCAACACGTTTGCAAGGAAGAACGAGAGATCTTCTCTTCTCTTTTTCCCTCCTTCAGATTGTAATTTGCCTATTTGATTTTTTATACCATCATAGATCTTGAGTTTGATCTCTGCAAAGTTTTGTAGGACATCTCAGATCTCGATTGTATTTGTTTTTCCATCTTTGATCAAGCCCCGGGACTAACAATCTCAAAGCAAGATCCGTATAGATGGAAAACATTAATGCTTCGCTCCTCCAATCGGACTTCTGCAAGTTGGAAAAGTTCGATGGAGAGCACTATCAAGTCTGGAAGAGAAAGATGTACCTAACTCTTCAACTGAAAGACGTGGATCATGTTCTGTTGGAGGAAGAACCCTCTGTTCCAGACACTGGATCTACTGCCGCAATCAACACGGCTACCAAACTCCAGGCCAAATGGAGAAGGGAAAATAGCATCTGCAGGCTTCTCTTCCTGAATGCTATGGAGGACTCCATGGCAGAATCCTACTCAAAGAAGGAACTTGCCAGAGACATATGGGAGTCTGTGGAAAATCTGTATGAAGAAGACAAGAATAGGAGCAAAATGTTTGTGGTTGAAAAATATCACAAATTGCTCTTTGAGGACGAAAAGTCCATGTTACCACAGGTGAAAGAATTTCTGAAGCTGCGTCAGAAACTGGAAGACGAAGAGATGCCCCTTCCCGACAAGTTTGTCGTCGGAGGGATCGTCTAAAAACTTCCTGCTGGATGGAGTACCTTCTATGCAAGGATGCACAGAAAGAAGCTAGACATTAGCTTGGGAGATATACTTCAAGAGATCCATGTTGAGGACGAGATGCGTTCTCAACAGAAGATGGACACTCTGTCCAAACAGTTGGCTAAAGCCAATCTGGTACAGACGAGGGATCCCAAGGGGAAGCAGGTGACTTCTCATCCCAAGAAGAAGGACTTCACTAATCTGAAAGTGAAGGGTCCTTCATTCAAGCAACAGAAGACTAAGTCCCACGTGACTTGTTACAATTGTGGCAAGAAAGGCCACTACAAGAGTGAATGCAGTTCTAAGCCTAAACAAACAGAGAAAGGTGAGCCTAATAAGGTTTCATTGGTTTCTAACATTGTTGCTATGATCCGACAGGTCACAACTGTGGGGGTTGACTCTGACTGGTGGATAGACACTGGTGCTACTTGCCATGTCTGTTCTGACAAGGAATGGTTCGTCACGTACCAGCCGATATCTGAGAAGGTTGTCATGGCGAACCAGGCCCAAGCTGAAGTTCTGGGGATTGGGACTGTGGAGCTGAAACTCACTTCTGGGAACACTCTGACGCTTCAAGGTGTGAAGCATGTTCCTGCGATTGCCAAGAACCTGATCTCTGGGAGCCTGCTCTGCAATGCAGGCTTGAGGATGGACATCAACGCTGGTCAGATGGTTATGTCCAAGAAGGGAACATACTTCGGGAAGGCTTATCAAACCGAAGGAATGTTTAAAATTCAACTTGTCAGCCAGTTTGATGACATTAATACAGTTGCATTTTCTGATTATTCTCTTGAGTTGTGGCATAATAGACTAGGACATGTTCATTGTAAAAGAATCAACAAAATGTCTAGTCTAGGACTTATCTCCAAATGTGGGGGTAAGGTGGAGAAGTGTGAAGTGTGTGCTCAGACGAAGATCACAAGGAAACCCTTTCATCGGGTCAATCGAAGCACAGATCTTCTGGAGTTGGTGCACTCCGATATCTGTGACTTCAAACATTTCTCCACGAAGGCCGGGATGAAGTATTTCATAACCTTCATCGACGACTTCTCAAAATACGCGTTCGTCTACTTGCTCAAGTCCAAAGACGAAGCTTTCGAGAAGTTCAGAGAGTTCAGGGCCGAAGCTGAACGGCAGACCGGACAACAACTCAAGAGGTTGAGAAGTGATCGAGGTGGGGAGTACAGGTCTCATGAATTCGCATCGTTCTGTAAAGAACATGGAATCATATGCGAGACTACTGCTCCATATTCTCCTCAATCCAACGGAGTAGCAGAGAGGAAGAACCGAACATTAACAGAAATGATGAATTCTATGCTGCTCACTGCAGGTCTTCCAAAATGCTACTGGGGAGAAGCTGCATTAACGGCCACTTTCATTCTGAATAGAGTGCCATATGCAACTTCGGAAATAACTCCTCATGAACTCTGGTTCAAAGTCAGACCAAACTTGAATGTCATTCGAGTGTGGGGGTGTCTGGCGTATGTGAAGCTTCCAGATCTGAAGATTCAGAAGCTGGGGACAAGGACTACGAAGGCGATCTTCTTGGGGTATGCCGAGAAGAGTGATGCTCGGAGATTTCTTGATATTGAATCAAATTATATCATCGAATCTCGCGATGCTGAATACTTTGAAGACAAGTTTACTAAAGACAAAAACATTGTTCTTTCGGACATTCCGGAAAATGATGTAGATGCAAATGAGACTGAAATCTCATACGAGCCAGTAGTCCAAGAAGAAGCTGTTGTTGATGAAACAACTCTTGTACCAGAACTCGCAGAGCCGTCAGCTAAGCGAGCGAGGAGACCGAAAGATTTCGGAGATGACTTTGTCACCTATCATGTGGAAGCAGATCCGCTTACCTATGATGAGGCAATGAAGACCAGAGATGCTATCTTCTGGAAGGAGGTAGTGAATGACGAGTTTGACTCTATCACCTCCAATAACACATGGGTGTTGGTAGATCTACCTGAAGGAGAAAAGCCTATTGGATGTAAATGGATCTTCAAGAAGAAGATGAAGGCAGATGGAACTATTGACAAGTTCAAGGCCAGGCTGGTCGCCAAGGGATTTTCTCAGAAACAGGGGATAGACTACTTCGACACATACGCTCCAGTAGCTCGGATGACCACCATCAGGATGTTAATCGTTCTAGCAGCTATACATAAGTTGGTGATACATCAGATGGATGTAAAGACAGCGTTCCTGAATGGGGAGCTGACCGAAGAGATTTACATGCAACAGCCAGATGGATTTGTCGTCAAAGGTCTTGAAGACAAAGTCTGCAAGTTGGTGAAATCATTATATGGTTTGAAACAAGCTCCCAAGATGTGGCATGAAAAGTTTGACAAAGTTATTAGGTCAAACGGCTACAGAGTCAGCGAGACGGACAAATATGTTTACACAAAGTTCGCTGATGGAAGAGGAGTCATCGTTTGTCTGTACGTGGATGACATGCTAATCCTAGGTACGGATATAGGCTGTGTCACAGAGACAAAGAAGTTCCTCTCAACCAAGTTCAGTATGAAGGACTTGGGGGATGCAGATGTCATCTTGGGCATAAAGATCATCCGGACAGACACTGGAGTAGCGCTGTCACAATCTCACTATATTGAGAAGATGCTCACACGCTATGGGTATAAGGATCTTCCAGGGATCGATACGCCATACAGGTGTGATCAGAAGCTGAAGCCAAACTCGAGGGAAAGCGTCAGGCAGCTGGAGTATGCAAACGTAATCGGGAGTTTGATGTATGCTACTACTGCCACAAGGCCTGACATAGCTTTCGTCGTGGGAATGCTGAGTCGTTTCACGAGCAATCCAGGCATTGAGCACTGGAAAGCTGTGAAACGGGTTATGAGATATCTCAAGAAGACTCAGACATATGCACTGCACTACAACGGGTATCCGACAGTAGTGGAAGGCTTCAGTGATGCTAGCTGGTGTTCAGAAGCGGAAAGCGAGAGATCCACAGGTGGATATGTTTTTTCCTTGGGTGGAGCTACTATATCGTGGAAGTCGAAGAAGCAGACAATACTCTCTCGTTCCTTCATGGAATCTGAATTCTATACACTCGAAACTGCAGCAGATGAAGCAGAATGGCTTCGGGAGCTCATGTATGATCTTCCAGTGGTTGGAGCTCAGATACCGGCGATACCGATATACTGTGACAACCAGGCGACTGCGGCGGTGGCATCAAATGACCTCTTCAACGGGAAGAAGAGGACTGTGCGGTTGAAGCACAGGGCAGTACACGATCTTATCAAAAGAGGTGTAATTGCAGTGGTTGATGTTCGGAGTCAGGAGAACCTGGAAGATCCGTTCACAAAGGGCCTCAAGCGCCAGTTGGTCGATGACACAGCTTGTAAAATGGGCTTGAAGGCATTCTGATAGTATGTCTTTGTAATCCTACCATAAAAGTTTTATGCTATTAGTTCAAAGAAAAATCTACTAGGCATCTAACTTTTGGTTCAAAGGAGGATCACTGACTGGGAAACTATCAGGTAACGGTGTGTACTTGTTCTATGGAACATGGAAGGGATACGGACCCATAACCACTGTTGTCTACTATGTATTTTTCTGCAGAAAAAATAGATCCTGTGGAAGGTTGGCTTAAACGCCTTAATGAGTTCTCAGGCAGAGTGAATGTCTGGTGTGCTTTACAGGAAGCACGGTAGAGCAGCACTACAAGGAGTGAAACTCCATGCTACAGTGGGATGACTCCACCATGAGGTTCCCAGGTAGGGGTAATGCCTTGGCTTTGCAAGCCAAGTCATAGCGGCGTAGCACCGCAAATAGGCAGGTAGCCTAATGCTGTATGACGTAGTTAAAGAGTTGTAGACAGCACTACAAAGGGGAGGATGGCCCCATGTTACAGTGGTACGACACCACGATGAGGTACCCAGGTAGGGGTAAAGCGTCGGCATTGCAAGCCATGTCGTTGCGGCGTAACACCGCAAGGAAGCCTTAGGCTTCATGCTGGGTAGTTTGGCACTACAAAGAGGCTTGTGACCTCATGTTACAGTAGTATGACCCTACGATGAGGTTCCCAAGTAGTGGTAATGCCTCGGCTTCAGGTCATGTCATAGCGGCGTAGCACCGCAAGGAAGCGCAAGGCTTCATGCCATATCTCTTTAATAAAGAACTCACCTATAGTGTATGGAAAGAGATATCAGGCCGTCTCTTGAGGGTAAACTTGTAGACGCCCAAAATTATACACTGAAACCAGGCTGGCACAGGGCCTTTAATGTGCAGCCAGAAGCACACGTAACTACACTTTGTGAGTGGGAAGAATTACAATTGTGGTGCAGAATTTAAGGCGTAGTCCATTCTTGTATCACATTGTTATTTAACCCATGCGGAAAGATTCAAGTCGTCAGCGACATCTATCCTAATACAAAATGGACAGTTACTGTGGGGAACGCTCAACCCTGGACACATATATATGTTGTGATATGTGGGGGATTGTTGGTGCTTTCTTTACATGGAGAGAGCTTGCTCTCAACATGCCTTGTAAATTTTAGTCCCACATCGGAAATGCACCATGAGTTATCTCAACATATATACTTGGGTGTGTTGTTAAGAGATGCACATGGGGTGGTGACCCTAAGGAGGGAACCATGTGGGTGATTTTACTAGGAGGTAAGAATAAGGCTCCAAGGATTAAGCATTAATGCTTTTGTCATTCTCTTGGATTAATTCCACTTGGAGCTAAGCCCCAACGGGGCTTAGCGACTCGGACTCGGGCTCGGGCTCGGGCTCATGGGCTCATGAGGCGTAATGTGGCATTTTGTTGGCGCACTTTGCACTTAGCACGTCAGCAGTCATGCGGTCTTTATGCGGCTCATATGCGGCCATGCGGTCTTATGCGGCATGCGGCTCATATGCGGCCTCATGCGGCACATACGGCACATGCGGCTCATGCGGCCATGGGGCTCATGCGGCTCATACGGCTCATGCGGCACATGCGGCTCATGCGGTCCATGCGGTCCATGCGGCCCATGCGGTCCATGCGGCTCATGCGGTCCATGCGGCTCATGCGGTCCATGCGGCCATTAGGCTCATGCGGCCAGGCTGTTGCTGCTGCCGCATGGAGGGCTACGCTGACTGTACAGATTTTAAATCGGTTATGGAAAGGATGAATCAATGCAATTAATTCAGATCCTATCTTTGTTGGATTTGAATTAATTTCATTCCTATCTTTGTGGGATTTGAATTAATTTCATTCCTATCTTTGTGGGATTTGAATTAATTTTATTCTTATCTTTGTGGGATTTGAATTAATTCAGTTCCTATCTTTGTGGGATTAGAATTAATTCGTTGCTATCTTTTTGTGATTTGATTCAATCTTTCCATAACTGAAGAGGCGGCTAGGGTTTCCACTCTCTCTCTATATATACTCTCTTCTGACCTCTTTTGTGGGTACTACGAAAATACAAGTCAGAAAAGGAGAAAGAGAGAGAGAGCTGCTGCCGCCATTGCAAGTCCATCCTAGGAGTCAGAACAGAGGTGACATCGAGCGTTCCACAAGTTATTCAACTTACTGGTTCCTGGAAGCAGATCGTGTGGGGCGAATCTTGCTTTGAGCAACGGTGTTTTGACACCCCAGCATTGTTCTTCTTCTCATCTCTCTCTAGTTTTATTGTAATTCGTTCTGTCCCAATTGCAACACGTTTGCAAGGAAGAACGAGAGATCTTCTCTTCTCTTTTTCCCTCCTTCAGATTGTAATTTGCCTATTTGATTTTTTATACCATCGTAGATCTTGAGTTTGATCTCTGCAAAGTTTTGTAGGACATCTCAGATCTCGATTGCATTTGTTTTTCCATCTTTGATCAAGCCCCGGGACTAACACCTTTACTCCAGCTACTGTACCATCCGTTGCTCCTCCAGCCACGTGTCCATCTGTTGCTCCTCCGGCTACGTCTCCATCTTTTGTTCCTCCGGCTACGTCTCCATCTGTTGCTCCTTCGGCTATTTCTGTTCAGCTCCTGTTTTTACGGCGAGCCAACAAGCAGCATTAGTTATGTTCATGACACAGTTTATGGGCAGCATGCAGCCACCATCATCTTGACTTTCTATACTTTTGTATCACCAGAGATATATTATTTTGTGCTTGTTACATTAGTTTATCTTTTTGTTATATGGATGATCGATGGTAATATCTTTTTGTTATATGGATGATCGATGGTAAATGGTTGGACATGATTGAACATGACTGATATATATATTTCTTTGCTTTTCTGTTTGTGTATTGTGTATGTTATTATTTTTTTGTTCATATAATTGATAACTATTGTGATCCTAAAAGCTGTTTGCACTGTATATGTTGTGGACTTGTTTATATATATTAATCTTATAGGATAGTTTAGCATGAATCCTACAAATCTGGAAAATATAAATGACTCAGCAACGGAAGAGTGACTAACCGGTGACGACCTAGCATGTAACTAGCAACGACTCAGCGACTAAATATCTGGAGAAACAAAATAAGTGACTAACCAGCGACAAAGCAGCGATTAAAGTTGTTCGTTGCTAGTAAACAACTGTAATCATTACAATCGTAAATACGTCGTCAGTTAGTTGTCCGTTAGTCGCTAAAACAACTACTAACTTAGCAGTCGCTGATTAGTCGCTATTTTTCGTCGCTATTTCAGTCGGAAGTTAGTCGCTGTAGCGACTAACTAGATCGGCGATGATACATTTAGCGACGAATTTTTTAGTCGTGGGTTAGTCGCTAATTTGCTTTAGCGACTGAAATGTCTGTTTTAGCGACTGAAATGTCAGTCGCTATTAAGCTATTTTTTTGTAGTGAACATACTACTACACGAACAATTGGTTGGGTCTTAAACTGAAACACTAAGAGCCTTGGTATCCTCTTTCACCATCAACAAAGCATCCGCGATGTGGAAGAACTCGTCGAGAGTGTGAAGGTCCGTACGGGGAGGGAAGTGCCAACAATGGGACTTGTCGTTGCTGTTGTAGCCCTCCTACAGCTGCTGTTGTAGTCCGACAAAGACGGCACGATCTCAATTATGATGGGGGTTCTCGGTTGAAGATGAAACAGAGAATAGGAGAGAATGTGGGTTATTGAAAGAGAGGTTGAGTGAGGAGAAATGTTCGTACATGGAGAGAGGATGAGGGGGCAGGGGAACGTTCGCTAGTGGGAATCTAGGAAAGAGACAGTTTGTTGTTTACATTGCTTTGAACTATATAGTGTACGTGAGACAATGAGAGAGAGAGAGAGAGAGAGAGAGAGAGAGAGAGATATGGAGCTTTTTTTGGTGAGTGAAAGAATTTTCTGAGTGTTGGCTGACGCGGGCTTGTGTGGGCTGGGATTTGGATGTTGGCTGACATGCATAGAAAAAAATTGGGTGAACTGTCACCTCAGTCCACTAGTGGTTTCCTCTTGGCACACAAGAACATGCAAATGCAAATTAACATGGTTTTAGTCAAACTCGACATAATCAACCATACGAAAGAAATAAATATTTTTACTAAATCAACAAAAAAAAAATCTTACAATGATTATACCTGCACATTGCAACGAGCAACCTCTTCTTAGAGCATCTCCAACCCTATTGTGAGTTTAAGAAAAATGGTTGTCACATAGGAATGACAAGCTTTCATTTTAAAAATCTTTCTCCAATGCAAATATAGAATAAATCATAAAGTTGACATGACAATGACATGGCAAGGACAATTAATGTAAAGTTGGTTGTCTAGATCTATACAATGTACTTCACAATGACTTTATTCTACATCATCAATTATAAATACAAATATTTGTAAGAAAATGTAGAAGTGGAGGAGTTGTCTTGGAAGTGTCTTCTCAATACTTTTGCATTGGAGAAGATCTTTCTATGTCATTGGCTTTTGTAAATGTAAATTTGCCACCTAAGAAAGACATTGTCTTGTGTATTATGCCACCTAAGACTCACAACACATAACAAGATAATATAGTTGGAGATGCTCTTAGGTCTCGTTTGGTTCACGGATTTAAGGAACCAAGAAAGGAAAGTTGTTCCTTTCCTTAGTTTGGTAGCCACAAACTTGGGAATCAATTTCCTGACAAGGGAGAAAATTGGTGGGAATATGGTTCCACTCAAGACCCATGTGATTGATTTTCTCTCCTCTTTTCCCAACATTTATTACAAAAGTTATGACAAAAGTAACCATGTCATTGCTTATTTTACCATTAATATTATTTTTTATAATATTATTTTTATTTCAAAAGGTAAGGATATTATTGGAACATTGTTATATTTTGCTTTCCTTTCCTAGGTAGTTTAATTGTTTTACCAAACAACGGAAAGAAAATGTGACAGGAATCCTACTTTCTCATTCCTCTGAAAAATACAAGGGAATTCATTTCCTTTCCGTGAACCAAACGAGGCCTTAGAGCATCTCTAACCCTATTGTCTTATTTTGTGTTGTGAATCTTAGGTGGCATGAGACATAAGACAATGTCTTGTATATGTGGCAAGATTATATTCACAAATGACAATGAGTTTAAAAAGTCATCTCCAATACAAAAGTATTGAGAAGACAATACAAAATAATTTTTCCAACTTCCAAGGCAACTTTTAAGACAACTACTCATCTTCTTTTTTTTTTCTAATATTTTTTTATTCATAATTGATGACATGGAAGAGAAGATATTGTCAAGTGCATTGTCTAGAACAAGACAATCAACTTCACAATGTCTTCTTTAATTTTTGCCACATAAGCTTTACAATTGACTTGACAATTGCATTGGAAAAGAACTTTTGAATAAAATTTTGTCATTCCTATGTGACATTAACTTTTTTCCAAAGTGACAATAGGGTTGGAGATGCTCTTAGTGTGATCTGCAATGAGATATCTCTCTCTCTCTTTTGAATACTCATTTATGATCCTCTAGAAATCCTAAAAAAATATTCTTTCAAAAATTCTCTCAAGCATTCAAGATAACTTGTCCATAGCCATAGAGGCTGATATAAAGCCTCAAATTGATCTCTCAACTTTTTAGGCCTCGTTTGGTTCGCGGAATGGAAGGGAAAGGAAATCAATTCCTTGTCATTTCCTTTCCTTTGGAAAATTTTATTTCCCATTGATTTTCCTTTCCGATGTTTGGAAATGCCAAGAAATATGGAAAGGAAAGTGATTACTTCAATGTGGGAAAGTGATTCCTTACTTGGATGGATGGAATCACTTTTTCCCCTAATTTCCTTTCCATTGGGAATCACTTTCCTTTCCTCCTCAATTCCTTAGGCACCCGAACATAGGAAAGTAATCACTTTCCTTTCCCAACCTGGAGATTGAGCGAACCAAACGAGGCCTAACTCGGAAGCAATCATAACCATCGCTATATCACTTTAAATTTGAATCATACATCGTTCTCAGCACAAACGACTCCTATGTAGCGAACACGAACTATATCTATATATATTACGCTGTCTTTCTCAAATATGTTGTATTATGGTACTCAGCCCCCATTGAGTTCCCATTCTCTTCCGTGCTCAGGAGTGCTACTGCTCTGTCTCTTCAACAGCTTCACTCATTTCCATTACAGTCATTATGACCATACTCCGAGTGCTCTCGCAGACTCGTACGATGCTTGTGATATGATGTCCAGTGCCTTAGCATATATGTCTCCGATGTTCCATCAGCAAAATCCTGATGCCATAATCCATATATATATATATCGTGGAATATATTAAGTTTTGAACACGTTTAGCTAGAATGCTAAGTAATTAGAGAAGAGTGGAAGCAATATTGGATTAACTTGAAGAATGCCTATAAGTTTTGTTGGTAAGGAACAAATGAACCTCACACTTATTTATAATGCGACCTGCAAGAAGCTTCTCGGCATATTTCAGAGATTATTGTAGAAAATTCTATAGTCTTAGATATTTACTAGGGAACTTCTAGTCTATCCAGAAAGATCATGAGTCATCTACAAAGATCATGAATCTTCTGGAAGATCTTGAGTTTTATGGAGAATTACATCATCTTCTAGAACATTCTGGAAGTTTCCCGCATAACTTTGGTCCGTGAAAGATTATACAAATTCGTCGTTGTGTGGTGCAATATTTTGAGCATAACATACTGCTTCTTCACAGAATGGAAATCACACTGAGGCAGCGCCGTACTTTCAAATTTGAGACCTGAGGCAAACTCTAAAAGTAGTGTCCTCAAAGCTTAATGTTCATATCATATTATATTGTAGTAGTGCTCTGCAAACGGATTTATTTTTTACCAAATTGTTTTCTTATTAGAGACACGTTTGCTTATCTTGATACGAATACTATGCAATCAAATGACATTATCATAATTTTTTAACAAATAATAATACTTAAAACAAATAAACAATCAACAATATATAGAAAAATATTTTATTTCTCAGTTTCTCTATTACTTGATTTCAATCATAATAGGATAACTATGTGATAAAATGACAAATTTTTTTTTTTTCCTCCAATAAATTGGTCTACCACATAAAGATAATCAACAATTTATATAAAAATATATATTAATAAATTATAAAACTCACCTAACGAAAAGTGACTGATTCTAGGAGGTCTTTTAGTCCACGAACCAACCATAGGAATTCTCTATCTAAAAAATCTACAAAAAAAATACAGTTAAAACATACTTGTGGAGGAAAATTTTTATTAATAAATTACAGAAAAAGAAACAATTAGAACACATATAATCATCAATATTACAAAAATATATATTAATAAATTATAAAACTCACTTACACAAATATAAATTAATAAATAGTGGTTGCTTTGATAATTTTTAATATTATTGCTTAGTTATTTTTTATGATAATATTAATAGCTATTAGCTAAGAAGCACTGAAGCATCAAACATGGAGAAAATTTTTAAGGTCCGATAGATGTGTAATGTAACAAATTTATCAAAAACTATCAAAACAATATTTTGGTGACTCAATTTATCAACGTGGAGGAGGAAAGGAATTAAGGAAGTACTTGGAGTCAACAATGAAAATAAGAAAGAAAGTGCTTGTCCTTGGTTTGCTGCACACAAAGAACTCAACTGAACCCAATTGCAATGGACTATGTTATACGTATATACTAAAAAAATAAAATTTTGGTGCTCCTAAATTTTTTTGATCCGAGACAAGTGCCTCATGGCCTTCTACTAAGTCCAGCCCTGCACTGAGGCTTTCCGGCTATCCGGCTATACATAGGTCCGTTGAACATTTGTTCAAAGGCAAACGACCTTAACTTGGTAGTTCAAATCAAGTCAAATTGTGGGAGTTCTCGTGCGTTTGTGTGTAGTATGTTGACGGATATTATTGAATTTGTATTCGTATTCAATTAAGCGTTCAAGTTGAGCGTTCAAGGTGGTTCGCAATGGATGACAACATAAGAAGAGTTTTTTTCGTAAAATTTAGTCCCACATCTCGGATAGAAAATGTGAACATGAAATATAAATAATTGAAATTGATTCATATCTTACATGACAATTCTTTTTTTTTTTAAAGACATATCCAATATCACTTCAAGAAATGATAACATGCCAGGATAAGTTTTAACATGGTGGAATCATCTATCGATCATCTGGAACAAGGGATCCACACATCTAGCTAGGTGCCCACTAGTTCTCCTCCAATTGTTTGTTTCCAAGTGTGATCTTGCTTATGTGCATCTTTGTTTTATTTGATTTTTAAGGGTTTGCATGCTTCTAACTTTATATGGGCGCATACCGATTCTTGAAACACAACTTTAGTGCACGAGTTTTGAAAGATTTTCGGGAAAGGAAGAACGTTCGGTTTTCGGAATCATGATCTTGAAAAGAAAAGAAAACGTCATTTATTTTTTGTGTTAGGATTAGGATGTTAAAATCAAGAAAAGAAAAGTGAAAATAGTTCCAAAAAGTATATATATGAAAAAATAGTTCATCCATCCATCACAAGAATTATTTTCCTACCAATTTTCTGCATTTATAGCAAAAATTTAGGACTAAATTATTCTTGCTCAAAGACTTGTTAACTTTTCCAAATATACTCAGATTAATTCCCGAAGTTGGTATAATTTCTAGTTTCAGTTAGACCTGTCAAGTGGGCCGGGCCGGCCTGGCACGAAAATAGGGTGGGTCGGGCCAGCCCGGGCCCGGGCCTCTTGGGCCCATGAACTGTAGCGGGCCGGGCCGGGCCGGGCCAAGGGTTGAAAATCTCGGCCCAGCCCGGTACGTGACCCACGGCACAGTGGACTTCGGGTCGGACCGGGCCGGGTCGGACCGGGCCGGGCCGGACTAGGCCGTGCCGGGTCTTGATTGGCACGTAAAATTTGTACATTCATTTTCGTTCTTCTCAAAATTTTTGTATATTAATTACAATATTTTTTTAAACACAAAAGATTGAACATCCAACATATTTCATATATGTTTTTCAACAATCACATATATTTACGTAGATTAACATAACATAATAACATGATTAAGTTTTCTAAATATTAATAACAATTATTTTTTGATATAGAAAGTACTTGATTCTTATTTATTTGGGTGGGCCGGACCGGGCCGGGCCGGGCCTATGTTATGGGCCGATATATGTAGCCCGACACGATCCAATATACGGGACCGGGCCGGGCCAGCCCGGGCCTCATGGGCCCATGAACTGTAGCGGGCTGGGTCGGGCCGGGCCAAGGGTTGAAAATCTCGGCCCAGCCCGGCACGTGACCCACGGCACAGTGGACTTCGAGTCGAGTCGGGTCGGGCCGGGCCGGGCCGGGCTAGGCCGTGCCGGGTCTTGATTGGTACGTAAAATTTGTACATTCATTTTCGTTCTTCTTCTCAAAATTTTTGTATATTAATTACAATCTTATTTTAAACACAAAAGATTGAACATCCAACACATTTTCGTATATGTTTTTCAACAATCACATGTATTTACGTAGATTAACATAACATAATAACTTGATTAAGTTTTCTAAATATTAAAAACAAGTATTTTTTGATATAAAAAGTACTTGATTGTTATTTATTTGGTTGGGCCAGACCGGGCCTATGTTATGGGCCGATATATGTAGCCCGGCACGACCCAATATACGGGATCGGACCGGGCCGGGCCAACGATTAATCGGGCCGGACCAGCACATGGGCCAATTTTTCGGGCCGGGCCTGCCGGCCCCAATTGATAGGTGTAGTTTCAGTGGATCCGTCTCATAGTAGCCCCACAAACATGAGGCTGTTTTTTTTTTTTTGAAATCACACTCACACACACAATTGGGGGGCTCGAACCTTGCCGGCCGCTCCGGGTGTCCGCTCTAATACCACTAGGCTAGAGAGCTCGGACCAAACATGAGGCTGTTGTTCATAACAGCGCACTGTAAACTACAAATTATGTGGATCTGGCACATCACTAAATGCTGCTTTTGTCAGCCTCAATAACAAACAAAGTCTATCCACAAAGAAATGACATACCAACTGAAAGGAGACATGCGAGTAGAGATTGCAATCTTAAATTCCCATAGTTCATCATTGACCTAATCCCATCTGTGCAGGTGGTTACGTGATAATGATATCGAAGCCTAAAGCATTTTGTTTCATATTTGTGAATCAACTCTGATCAAAGTAAATAACAATATCCACAAAGCGTCTCCATCAAGGCCGGTCCGTCGGTTGGATTGACCTAGTCGGAGCTAAATTTGGTTGCCATCGGATCTCCTATGAGGTGTTTTTTTTTTTTTTTAATGTTCAGGAGGGTCATCCGCGACCTCGATCTCTTATCGGTCACGATAGGTTTGGAAGATTTTCTTAAGCATAGAAAAGTGTTGTTCAAGTCCGAAATCTTGTCGGACTTACCCATATTGGGCCGGCCTCTCCAAAGAAAGCCCTTGTCTTATATACCGGCCTATGTACTTGGGATGCAATCAACTGGCACTAGATTTAGGTCTCGTTTGGTACATGTAATCGTAATCGCAATCGCAATGTAATCAAATATATATATATATATTTTTGAATTAAACGGGTTCTTAATGTTAGAATACACTATGATAGCAGCATTCCTTCATCTTCTTTTAGTTAATCTCCATCAGTGTGATCAAAATATTCAACATAGCTATCATCTTATCTTATCCTTCCAGAACTAATGGAAGGCCCTCTCTCTAGAAATAATTGGTTCAAATCGATTGGACGGTTATTTACTATAAGTTGGAGTAGTTCAAAGAAGAGTAACATATATATAAATTAGGATTATATATATCCCTCCAAGTTTACAGTTATCTTGATTTTTAGGTAAGACCACTCTGAATTTTCTATTGTCACTCCAACAAGGATGCAGGTTTCATTCATGCAGCAGTAAGTCTTTGCTTGGTGGTTGCCCAAGTAACGAAATGGCGATCGATACGTAGGACTGTGGGATAATTCCAACATTAAAAAGTTGTGAGTTTGGAAGCATTAAGTGATAGGGACTTATAGAAGATCTGCAAGAAAATTGAGGAATAGTATTAATACTGTTGGAAATTCTTCAATAACACTTCGGTTTAAATCTGCAATAGAAAAAATATAATTAAATTTTTACCGGCCTTCGGAGAAGTCGCGCATGAAGCACTGCCCTAAGAGTTAGTTCGGATCTATGTGCAGACTGAATCCGAACGCCCCTAGTAGTAAAATCCCCGCTCCACCGAAATCTCGTTGCCGCACACGACGTCGAGAGAATGACCCCGACTTAGCTCCGTCCAGAGCAACAAATGAAAAATAGCAGCGATTTTGAGAGTACGAAAATTTTTCTGTGTCTGAAGGAGGAGAATGGAGCTCAATATATAGGCTGATGCCAACGGTTGGTAATTAATATGATATTAAATCAGCCTATTAAAAACTAACGTTACAACACATGTTAAAAATGTGATACAATGAATCTGGACATGAAATCATGTATTCAAACGTTGCAGAATTAATGAATAGTAACGGTAAAAAATTAATAGGAGCAAAAATAATTTTTGTGTCTCAGCCCGAACCCGAAGAAGAAATCGGATCGGCATTCGGCGTCCGCAGATGTGGGCACGTATCCGCACCCGTTACGCGCGCCGAACCGAACCGAGCCGAGCCGGGCCGGGCGGCAGCGGCGGCGCGCGCGTGTGGCCCATGGGGCTCCCACTTAATAGTTCAATGAAGCAAGATGGGGAAAGGGAATATATGAATGGTAAAGAGCACTAAGTTTTTCGATGTAGGACTATCATATGCATGGGAGTTGAGCTTTTGCACAGCTCAGCTAACAATCCTCCCCCCCAAAAGGTCAACTTCCGAGATGACAGAAGTGAAGAAAGAGAGACAAGAATAAGAGAATTTCTGGACAGTTGTATACTATGCATAAATGAGATGGACTACAGCCTTGAATGACATGTAGTGACTACTGTCTTTGTCTGAAGAAGAGCTTGATGGACTATGCCTTGAATCAGTCTTCTTGAACCAGACTCGAAAAATAGCGCACATAGTACGCTAGAGGTACTTGGGTCTATCGGGTGGCGCGTTTGGTTGGCCATGCGCACTTTTACACATTCATGAGAGTTGTCTAGGATCACCCTGTCCTATAGTCGCGACCCTCACGACCTCTCATATAGGTAAGTCCTTAAGGGTTGGTGATAGGAATCAACCCTGCATATCATGCTTGGACTTATTAAGAGTTTAAACTTATCCTATCCATATCACAAAAAAAATACTGTCACCATAGGGATGGGGTATGAATGTACACATGTACAGCCTCCTGGGCTTTTATTTTAAAGAGAATTTAATCTCAGGTCAGTGTTCCATAATAGTCACCTAGTCCAGCTTGTTTCTACCCATTGAACCGGCTTCTTGGGATCTCCAGTCAGACTCTGTTGGGTTGCCACTGTTGGTGACTATACTATGGACTTAACTCCATCCCCCTCGATGATTCTAGGATCAATGTCCTAAACATACCCTTCGTCAAGTGGTCTGCAAGGTTCTTTTCTGATTTTATATAGTCAAGAACCACATATTTTTTCAATAGGCTCTTTATTGACTTGAAGTGCAGCTGCAGGTGCCTGTTCATCTTAGCATTCACAGAATCATGCTTTAGTAGTTCAATAACAGACTTATTATCACAGTTTATGGAAATTGTAAGAACATGGTGAACAGAAACAGGTATATGCATAATAAGATTTCTGAGCCATTCGGCCTCTGTACATGTAGTATCCAAAGCTATCATTTCAGAGTCCATTGCACTTCTGGCTATGATAGTTTGTTTACATGATCTCCAGGAGATTGCGGCTCCTGCTAGGATAAAACATATCCAGTAGTGGATTTCACATCATGTGAATCAGTTATCCAATTTGCATCAGAGTAACCTTCTATGATATCGGGGTATCTAGTATAGTAAAGTTTATAGTCTAGAGTACCCTTAAGATATCTAAATACTCTGTCTAATGCAGTCCAATGAGATTGGTTTGGGTTACTAGTGTATCTGCTTAGTCTCCCAATAGCAAATGCAATATCAGGTCTGGTCCTATTTGTTATATACATAAGGGACCCAATCATTTATGAATATCCATGTTGTTCTATATGTGATCCCTCATTCTTTTTTAGAACAATATTACTATCGTTAGAGGTAATTAAGGGCATGTTTCTTGTCAAAATACTCAAACTTGCTTAGCATTTTCTCAATTGAATGTGCTAAAGATAGAGTATAACCCTCTTTACATTTGGACACTTGCATTCCTAGGATCATGTTTGTTTCATCTAGGTCTTTCATGTCAAACTGGTTAGATAAATAATTCTTAGTGTTATTTATCAATTCCAGTGAAGATCCTAAAATAAGTATATCATCAACATACAAGCATAAAATGACACAACTTTCATTTATATTTTTAGAATACAAACATTTGTCATATTCATTTGGCACAAAACCAAATTCTATAATGACTTTGTCAAATTTGTTGTGCCATTGCTTGGGAGCTTGCTTTAGGCCATAAAGAGATTTTACTAATCTGCAAACTTTGTTTTCTTGGCCTTTCGCAATAAAACCTTCAGGTTGCTTCGTATATATTTCTTCTTCTAAATCTCCATTTAGAAATGTTGTCTTTACATCCATTTGATGGATCAACAAGTCATGAATGGAAGCTAAAGCTAGGAGGGTTCTAATAGAAGAAATCCTAGCAACAGGAGAATAGGTATCAAAGTAATCTAATCCTTTTTTCTGGGTAAAATCTTTGGCTACTAATCTAGCCTTATATTTCTCTATGGTACCATCGGCTCTAAGTTTCTTCTTAAAGATCCACTTACAACCTATTGGTTTGCTGCCTAAAGGAAGGTCTGCTAAAAATCAAGTATTATTCTCCATGATGGAGTTGTACTCATTGTTAATAGCTTCTTTCCAGAAAGGGACATCAGGAGAGGATATGGCTTCTTCATAAGTTGAGGGATCACCCTCTATCAAAAATGTGAAGAATCCTTCTCCTAAATTTTTTTCAACCCTTTCTCTTTTATTCCTTCTAGGTTCTATGACTTGTTCAGGTTGAGAACTAGGTACTGGATCATGAGAACTAGTAGATGGAATGAGAGAAGGGTTAGAGGAAGATGAAGGGATTCTATCCTTGAAGGAAAAAATGTTCTCAAAGTAAACTGCATCTCTAGCTTCAATAATTGTGTTATTAGAGATTTCATTTACTTCAGAATGGGTTACAAGAAATCTATTGGCATTGCTATCTAGGGCATATCCTATGAATACAACATCTACAGTCTTAGGTCCTATCTTCCTCTTTTTGGGTTCAGGAATTCCTACCTTAGCTAGACAGCCCCAAACTTTAAGATAGTTGATCCTAGGAGTCCGACCTTTCCATAACTCATATGGGATTTTATAATTTGTCTTACTAGGTATCCTATTAAGGATATAACAGGCTGACAAAAGGGCTTCTCCCCAAAGATTATCAGGGACACCTGAGCTGAGAAGCATGGCATTGACCATATCTAAAAGAGTGCGATTCTTCCTTTCAGCAACTCCATTGGATTGTTGTGAATAAGGAGCAGTTACCTCATGAATAATTTCGTGCTCTTCACAGAAGTTAGTCATTTCATTTGAGGTATACTCTCCACCACGATCTGATCTAAGGATCTTAATCTTACTATCCAACTGGTTCTCAGCTTCAGATTTATTGAATCTGTCTAGAACTTCATCTTTCGTCTTAAGGAGGTAGGTGTAACAATACTTTGAATGATCATCTATAAAAGTAACAAAGTATTTCCTACCGCCTCGGGTCAAGACCCTATTGGAATCACAAATATCACTATGGATAAGTTCTAGGAGTTCAGAATCTCTACAGTAACAAACAATTATTAAGGAAATTATTAACAAAAGATTGTATGAAGGACAAGTATTGACAAAAGCTTGTTTGTTTAACAGAAGCTTGTATGAAGGACAAGTATTGACAAAAACTTGTTTGTTTAGACAAAAATTTGATGATAGGACAAGTATTGAGAGAAGCTTGTATGAAGGAATTTTTTTTTGGTTTTCGTATAAACAGTAACAAACAGGAAGACAAATAATTAATTTGTAAAATTGATCTAACTCTTAGATTGTTGAAATTTCTTCAATAATACTTTGGTTTAAATCTGCAATAAAAAAATAATTAAAATGTTACCGGCCTCCGGAAATGTCGCGCACGAAGCACTTCCCTAAGAGTTAGTTCGGGTCTATGTGCAGACTGAATCCGAACGTCCCTAGTGATAAAATTCCCGCTCCACCAGAATAATATCGTTGTCGCACACGACGTCGAGAGAATGACCCCGACTTAGCTCCGTCCAGAGCAACACATGAAGAATGGCAGCGATTTTGAGAGTACGAGAAGTTTGGAGAGGAAATTTTTCTGTGTCTGAAGGAGGAGAATGGAGCTCAATATATAGGCTGATGCCAACGGTTGGGAATTAATATGATATTAAATCAGCCTATTAAAAATTAACGTTACAAACCTTACAACACATGTTAAAAATGTGATACAATGAATCTGGACATGAAATCATGTATCAAAACGTTGCAGAATTAATGAATAGTAACGGTAAAAAATTAATAGGAGCAAAAAGGATTTTTGGGTCTCAGTCCGAACCTGAAGAAGGAATCGGATCGGCATTCGGCGCCCGCAGATGTGGGCACATACCCGCACCCGTTACGTGCGCCGAACCGAGCCGGGCCGGGCCGGACGGCGGTGGCGGCGCGCGCGTGTGGCCCATGGGGCTCCCACTTAATGGTTCAATGAAGCAAGATGGGGAAAGGGAATATATGAATGGTAAAGAGAACTAAGTTTTCCGATGTGAAACTATCATATGCATGGGAGTTGAGCTTTTGCACAGCTCGGCTAACAAATACATGTGTAGCTCAAATTATTGCATGGTATATTTCATAACTAGGTCATGAAATTTATGGAGTCGCTGCTGTTGGGAACGAATCGCGAAAATCGTTTCTCCTAACTGATAGGACCTAACAAGGATCGAAAAACGTCATATAAATCAAATATATCTGGGTCAAAATCACGAAGAAAATACAACAAAAACATAATAATATTTACGTGAAAAATTCTTATGGAAAAATCTACGGGATGATCGGAATCCAATCCGAAAAAACCTCCAATACGTATTGGAATAAGAAGTACACCAACTTCTTACAAACTTCTCCCTCGATCCACACGGATCACCGCTAACACTTCAATATATTGAAATATATTACAATAAGTAGAACAAAGATTGCCGAAGACGATGACGAGGAAGTACAAATGATAAAGTCATCAAAACGATCTCTTAGAAAGTTGCGAATTTGAAAAAAAAAAACTACTTTTAATCAACTTTCATATTGATGATATATAGTGAATTAGGGTTATTAAAGACCTATTTAAAGCAACAATACAATCCCGAAAAGATCAATGATCTAACGGTGTAAATAAAATATTCAATATCGTTCATCATCCTGGAAACCGATATACCTTCGACGGTATACCAGTAGCAATATACAAGTGATATACCAAAAAAATGCTTTTTTTTTAGTCAGAACCTATTATAGAATAAATTGGTATCAAAATGGTATACCTTTGGTATATCGGTACCGGCATACCATCGTATACCGGTATCTCTGATACTGGTTTTTCAATAAGGTCTGACACACACTCGAATAGAACTATTTTTGTCGTCTTCGATTTTTCCAACTTCTTGATTACGCGGATAACACTCGTCGTACTCCGAAATGTTCAAGATTGGAATCCCATCCATTACACTTCACCCTAACCAATACTATAGGCGATCGTTGAAACTCCTACTGCCTATTGGTTGGCAGCGTAGGAGCAGTGATGTTACTTCACTGTTACAAATTGTAGTGCTTGCGCATTAGATTTGTTGCTCTTCTACTGGTTTATGGTTTGGTTGTCCTTAATCTTAAGGCACTGCTTTCCAGCACGACCGAGAGCATATTAAGAAGATAATGGTGGAGGTCTGATTAGTGGCTTCAACTGGACCCATGCATGCATGTAAAGAGCACCATGATTGATTGTGACCATAGTCGACATTTTTAACTTCGTTTGGATATATTAACATAAGTCAACTTGGGCTAGCTGTTGACTCAAATATATACTTATATTACTCCAAGACTTTTTTAGGACACTTGCCGCATACCTTTTTCTTTAAAAAAAAAAAAAAAACTTGTCAAGTATGCTTCAACGCTAAATTTTGAAGATGATTGTTTTTTTTGTCGTTGGCTAATTTTTTATAAGATGCCACATTTGCTGATTATGAAGACGGTTAGTTATGTTCTCAGTGAGATAGATTAGGTTTGAGCATTATTCGATTGTGGACCGAAAATCGAACCAAACCGAATCGAGACTCGGTTCGGTATAAAAAAAAATCGATTCGATTTCGGTTTTGAAAATATTAAAACAAAATTTATTCGGTTTGGGTTTCGATTTTAGTTTTCTGTTTCGGTCCAAAACCGAAAATCGAATAAGACTTGTACAATTATGTAAATATTCTTAATTCTATGCATATGTTGTAATTAAATGTGTAATTTTAAAAGTAACAATTCTATTTATATGTTATAAAACCAAACTTTGATAATTTAACAATTTGTCTAACTTTGTACGCAAATACAACAAATGTGTGTACAAAATTATAATTTTTAATATCATTTAACCACGATTTTAACTTTGGACCTTACCTATTATACAATAAAATAGTCTAACCGAACAAACCGAATAAATTGAATCGTTATTCGGTTTGGCTTGGTTCGGTTTCGATTTTGGTTATTTTCGGTTTTAGATTTTCAGAATTTCGGTTTATTCTGTATTTACTATCTCGGTTCGGTTGAAACCGAATAAACTAAATGCTCACCTTAGGATGGATGGCCTTATAATCGAACATATAGCTACATCACGCTCGAAAGTGATTCAATTTTGATTTTCTTGGCATTTAGGACCTCGAAGTCCCAATGGATATATGGATGCCAAATATCTATGATAACTCTTAGGGAAAGTATATTTTGACCGCCGAGCAGTGGCGGAGCTAGGATTCTGTACGTGGGCTAGATTAAGTTAGGGTGGACTGGCTATAGATAAATTCATACAAAAAATAAACACAAAAATATATATGAAAAAAAAAAATCAAAAAAAAAAAAAAAATCTTAGGGGGCTGGAGCCCCACCCCACCCATAAGGTGGCTCTGCCCCTGCCGCCGAGGGTCATCGTGGCTGTGGCTGCGCCAACGTGTCACCCCCTATTGATCCCCCTGCATCCTTCGGACCCACATCCCAAAATTCTGGGACTCTCTACCAATAGTGGTCTGTCACGTGGTCGACGGACTATGACCGCGGTCAAAATAGCAGCTCCCTAACTCTCAAGTTACTGAGTAGAATACACAAAGGAAAGCTTAAAAGGACTCGAATTAGAAGGACTAACTAGTTAGTCTTTGATCTACTTCATCATGTTTCTCTTCTTTTGTTAGTTCAGTTTATAATGTATTTTAGATACTGAAAGAATATTTTTCGAGTTAAGCTCTTAAATTCTTAATATTCAATTATCTCAACCCAGAATATATAGGACTCTTACAAATGCTAGTTTGAGGAATGAGTGATTGATAAGGAGACAAGTATGAGATAATAGGAAAGGACGAGGAAAACCGAGAATCTTGTTCCAAGTGGCCTTCTAAGTAGGCTATGGGACGTTCTTGATATTAAAATTCACTTTAATGAAACACGGGAGTAAAGTCGGCTATAATTGAAATACCTCTACTTTATTTTTTCATAGTTAATTAACTATAGAATTAGGTCTAGTTCGCATGCATTACCATTTTTTAAGTACACCTTGGTCAAGCGCATAAACATTTCTCTCTCATTGTAGTTGATAGTGGCTAATTTGCTCTTCTGCCAGTAATAAAAATGGTCAAAATTGATATTGAAAGCAAACAAAAAAAAAGGTTACATCAAATAAACATATTTAGTTACTTAAATGGTGTCCTTCCTTTGTCCTTGCATTATTGATCTTAAGGCTATATCATCCTAATAGCATCCCAACTATAGTGTTCATACATTTTTGACACTTTAACATGTTCCACTGCTCAATTCTGACATCCAAATTTTATAAATTGTTCTTTTGAAGCACATTTCGTCAATTTTGAAGCACATCGAGACCACTTCGAAAGCATTTTTGCAGTACAAAAGTAAAATTTAAATACTTTTATTGCTAGCTGGATATTCTTTTGAAGTGGTCTCGATGTGTTTCAAAACTGGACGAAAGGTGCTTCAAAAGATGATCGAGCAGTGGAAAGTTAAAGATGCCAAAAATGTCCGAACGCTATTGCTGGAGTGCCACTATCTCGATAGATAGGAGAGTTTGCCCCAAAAAGAGACTAGCTACGATCCATGGAGTGATGCTGAGGATCTGGCCCTCCGGGGCTCAGTCGCTTCGATTCATATGAACTCTCTGCCGCCGCCGCCGCTGCCGCCATCTGCCCTTGCGGCCTCGACTTTGACCCCATTGTGAACATCGTATTAGAATTCCTTGCGTCAAGAACTCTGGACTCTGATCTCCAGATGGTGGATGACAACAAGATCAGCGCGAAGAACAGACAAAAGCATGGACTCGAAGCCATCTTCATCCCTTCCCTTCTTCTTAGTGAGCTCTGCAACTTCAAAGTGAGCAAGATTTTCTGTGATCATGGCTGGGGTTTATATAGAACACATTAATTCTCCAATATTTTTTTTTTCTGGCAGGCATTGTCTTATTACGTTGCTACTACTTTTTTTTTTCTTCTCAGCCTGCCATTGCACACAAGTGCTTCCATTAATAATGTATTTTCTGGTCGGAAAGAATGCGTAGGGTCATGACACTCTTGGTGCACTAGAAAAAAAAAAAAAGTTCACACTAGCTAGCTAGTGTCCGAGTAAGTGACATGGAAAAAAAAAAAGGTTCAAGTCGATCAAGCACACCAGGTCTCTACTTTGGCCAGTTCTTGATCGATTGGTTTGTCCTTGCGCTAGCTCTTTGCAGTGTTAATATTAACTATCGCTTCCATATCCGCAAAAATGATAGATTCTATGTACGATATTGAATTTGATTGTTGTCAATCTCTGGTTAGAAATGGTAGTAGTACATGTCTTGCCTTTTGTGTTTTTCCTTTTAATCTCTTGCAATGCGCCTGGGTAGAACTACAAACTTAACCATCGATCCCTTCTCCAGTAAACGTCTCTTCCGATCTTTATCGATCCTATGCGATCGATACCGATAAGATTTGGCATGTCCCGATTCACTACCGACCGATATCTGCGTTGTCCGATGCCGACCAATACCGACCACTATCGATATTGTTCGATAAGAGGGTGTAAAAGTATAGTAAGATTGTAAAAGCATGTAAATAAATAAATAAATATATCGCAGGTAGACCAATTGCTGGTCACAGAACGGATACGGAAGCGACGACAACCCACCTGAGATAACGAACCACCGTCTAACACAAGCATCAAGACAGATCAAGCACAGTATTTTCGATGACTATATGTCATCTGGATAAATCTCACCTTCCTCCTTGTTGAGTTGTAATTAGGATAAGGAGTGAAAAAGATGAGTGGAATCCTAACAAGGAGATTTATTAATAAAAATGTGTGGGAAAGATCGTTTGGGTCCCCTTGAGGGTAATCCTCTATGGCTTGCTGACATCGTTCGCTCCCTTCCGTACCCCTCTCGGTCTTCGCTTCCTCTTCCATAGGTCGAGTCTTAGACCCTCCAAGACAACTCACTGCTTATCTCCTCTCCCTCAGCCTCTGGAAAGCAGCAGCCCTTCTCTCACTTCCCTCGCATCCCGAAAAAGTAGTACGATTCACATTCCAGTACAAGATTGATAAAAATATGTTGAAGTAGTATTTGCCCCAAGGTTCACCTCCCTCACCAAACCCAAGAGGAAAGAAAGAAGTATAACTGAAATCACTTACCCAAACCTGTGATGATCTCCCTAAACGAAGAAGACGACTCTCTGAACAAATCTCCTCTTCCAACTGCCTCGAATGACAAGCCTGAAGAGCAAAGCACAGACTTTTTCTTAGATTTCCTTGGCCTTGCACCTTGAATCTCATGTATGAACTTCTGCATACCAACCACCCTAACCATATCTATAAATAGGTTAAGAAACTTAATTTATGGTTTAGGAAAATCTTAAAAAAGCCAAGCATTAATCCTAGTCGTCCAGATTTGATCACAACGACATATTAGATTTAGATTTCGGTCCCGCGTTGAGCCATTCGTTGATTGGCGGTGTACTGATGGTGTACCGACAGTATACCGATAGTACACCGTCGATCTACTGTAGATGCTCCTTTTTTCCTTTCTTTTTTCCAGACACCTCGAATCGAGGGCAGGACCCAACATATACTCTCCCTCCAGTCTGATGAGAGGTGTTGACTCTATAGCTCTTCAATTGGACTCCATACATGTCGTCTCGCAACAGAGTTCTTGCTCCCCCTCATTATTGATCTCTTGTTGACCGTAATTCTTTGCATCTTCTTTCGTCTCCAATTTTTTGACCATCATATTGATGCTAGTTACCAGGGGTATCATTTTCTTTATGACTAGAATAGCTTACTGACATCAATAACTCGGCCAAGACCAAAGTCTCTAACGACCAGCCTCACCGTAAATCTTGGTTGTCTGTCCCCGACTTCCATCTTCCACCGGAACGTGCTCGTGTTTCGTCGAGCATCCTTGGCTGGCCCAACCAAGCGGACAGTGTTGTTTCTTCAATATTCATGTTCCCAAACCTGTCCACATTCGTGTCCGATACTGAAGCTCCCCCATATATATGCATCTTCGAGCAGAACATCAAGCATTGTGCACGACGTCGATGACCCACAGCACTTTTGGAACTGTACAAATGGTAGTTGTCTCAAATTGAGTTTGCTGCATACCTTGATCTCCTTCATAACTTTGAACTGGTGAAACCAATGTTGCACCACTAGGTTTTGGCAAACCACCCATCACCAAAATGGAATCCATGAAACAACTATCACCTGGAGACCAACAAGTTGTCACGGGACCAACAGACTAACCATCAATCTTTGACGCACTTCCATTCGTCACTTTGTCTTGACGAACAGAATGCTCCATATCCTTCAAATCATCTCGAGGACTCTCCTCACTAAGTTTTTGACGATCTACAAACTATTGTCGAATATTCCTCGAGCCTGTATCCGATATCTGTGGCATGCATGTACACGTCAACGGCTTGAGCTTGTATATACCACAACATACATCTCCTTGAACCAACAGTTGGGAACCCTTCGTAAGTTTTCAATATTGTCCCCAAACGTACTATGATAACCATCATCTTCCAACTTTTTTGCAGAAATCAAGTTGTAGCACAAACTTGGTACATGACGCCCCCCTTGAGAACGAGCTTCCCACCAAGCTCTGTTGTCAAAGTACACATCATCGATGTCCATAACTACAGTCGTTCCTTTGTCTTTTCATCTTCACATGTCCAAACCAACCACCTCGATATAACGTAAATATCCTCCTCGGTGGAGTGACATGATACGACGTTTCCATGTCCAAAATCCAATCGTTGTCATGACACATGTCACAAGGTTCTTCTACATTGGTTGCTGTAATGATGAAATCTCTCATAGCAGTAATTCTATCTGATCATTCGTCATTAGCCTTCTCATTTTTGAGCTTCATGTAGTTTTTTTAAAATGATCATGTTTTGCCATAGTGATAGTACCCCACCTTGCAGTCCATACTCGCAAGATCCCAAGAACTCATCCATGTCTACGCATGTGACTTGAGCCTTCCATTCCCGTAAGAAGAAACCAGAGCAGACTCCTGCAACGATTCTCTGCTTATGCCAGATCTCCTCATTCAAAAAACTGCTTTTCACTATCTCCATCGTGATAACTCCATCAGGCTTGGAGCTACACACAGACACCATCAATGTCTTCTAGCTTTTCGGCAAAAAACTCAAAAGTAGCATTGCCTGAATATTATCATTAATCACCATCTTCATCGTCGACATCTGATTGATGATACCCTGAACCTCCTTTAGATGTTGCACCAATGAGGCACTCCTTATGTACTTCGAGTTAACGAGTTGGCAAATTAGAAATGTCTTGTTGTCAATCGTCTTTCGTTAGTTGAACAAATGTAGCTTCTCCCATAATGCTTTTGTCGAACTCTCTATGGACACATGATAAAAAAAATTGAATCATCTAATCATTATCGCATGAATCCAACGACTTCTCAATCCAACCTTTTTTCTATCATTAGCAGATTTGTCTGATGGCTTGGTGCTGTCGCCCTCCAACGGACCATGCAAATCCTTGAATCAGAGTAAATCCTTCATCATTAGCTTCCAAATTGGTTATTTTCTTCTGTGAGTGTAATCATACGTGTGTTCATCTGCTACATAGACATGTTTGCACCTTTTCTCTCGAGAACCTGAGATCTCTGATACCAGATGTACAAAACGGATGTGAAAGCAATGCCAACCTACATGAAGATAATGAACCGCCGTCTAACACGAGCACTAAGACAGATCCAATATAGTATTTTCGGTAACTATGTTATATGGCCAAATTCCAATCTATATAACTCCATAAAGAAATACAAGAATGATAAAAATATGTTAAACTCTTTGCCCCAAGGTTCAACTCTCTCACCAAACTCAAGAAGAAAAAAGAGATACAACTGAAATCATTCACCCAATCCTGTGATGATCTCCCTGAACGAATTGAATATGACTTTCCAAACAGATCTCCTCTTTCAATTGTGTCTCGAATGGCGAATTCTAAGAGCAAAGCGCGAACTTTTTTTTATTTGTCGACATGCATCTTGAATCTCTCGTTTGAGCTTTTCCATGCCAACAACCTTCAACCTCTGTAAATAGGTTAAGAAACCTAATTTAGTGTTTAGAAAATCCTAAAATAGTCCAGCACTAATCATGACCAGACAGATTTGATCACACAGACATATTGGATGCTGATTTTGGGCCCACACCTAGGGGTGAGCAATCGGTTAATTCGGTTTAAACAGAACCGAATAACCGAAAACCAAATTGGACCGAAATCGAATAAGCAAAATCGAAACCGAACCGAATTGGCCCAAAACCGAATCAAACCGAACCGAATTAAATCGGTTCAATTTTTGGTTTATTCGGTTTATTCATTTTTTTGATTTTTTTCATTAATTTATATAGTAACTAAATATACCTAGACAATTATTTAGTTTGTGTGTGTGTGTGTGTGTGTGTGTGTGTGTGTGTGTGTGTATATATATATATATATATATATATATATATATATATATATATATATATAATCCCTATTTTGGAAATATGTATATTATTTTTATATTTGGATGATTTTAAATTTTTTTATGTCTTTAAATATTATTATTTTGGATCATGACATGCCTTGACTATTGAGCCATGATTTTCATTTGATTCCTATTATTATTGTTGTTACAATTATTATTATTATTATTATTATTATTATTATTATTATTATTATTATTATTATTATTATTTGATTCAATTCCTATATCTACTCCCAAAGGAAACCCCATCCTTAAAATCTAACTCTCCTCTCCTTCACTCCCCTCTCAGCCGCCAGCTCTCCCCCCGCCAAACCTAACCTAGCCCTAAGTCTCTCTCCCCCGCCCCTCATCTCACTCTCTCTCAGCTCTCTCTCTCTCTCTTCCAAGCCCACTCGCCTTCTCCACCCCCACTCTCCCAATTGCTTACACACTCTCTCTCTCTCATTCTCCTCTCTCTCCCGCTCATCCCCGTCTCCGGCCCGGCTACCAGCCACCGTGATCGCCACCAACACCCACGAGCCCCTCCACCTTCACTATCTCCCTCACGACCCCCACCATCTCTGCCACGGCCACCGTCGGCCGCCACGACCACCGCCGCCACCATCATCGTCATCTTCAGCACCACCACCACCATTTCCAGCCACCACTGCTCCCATCTCCTCTACCCCCTCTTCCTGGAGCCGCCACCACCATGGCCTCCACTTCCTCCACTTCAGCCAGCACCGTCGTCGCCATCATCGCCGTCCGCCCCTTTCCTGGCTCAGCGTGGCGTTGTTGCCTCCCTTCGCTGGGAGCCACGACCCGCCTGGCCGCCGCCCACCTCGGCAGCACCCTCGCCTCCGCGTCTTCTCCCCCTCTCTTTTCTTCCGCGGCATGGCTTTTGTCGCTGTTGTCCCCTCCACCAGTGTCCGACTGACCCCGGTGAGCTCCTCCGTCTTCTCTTTATATCCTCCTCGGGCAGCGTGCTGCCTCGAGCAGCGCACCCTCATGGTACGAGCCCCTTATTTTGTGTGCACCTCAGGAAGCGAGCCTTCGAGCTCTGTGTATACCTCGAGCAGCGGGACGCTTTGGGCCCCGCGCTGCTCGAGCTTTGTGCCATCTTGATTTGTGTACACATTGGTGTACATGCTGCCTCGATTTTTGTGCTACCTTATTTTATGTGCTACCCTATCCCACTTGTAGCCTTGGGCAGCGGGATGCCTCAAGCCCCGCGCTGCCACGGGCACCGTGTTATCTTGGTTCGCACGTTATCTCGAGTTTCATGCCTCGACCTTTGTGCCTATCTCGTGATCCATACCGATTTGTGTGCCGCATTGAATTGCATGCTTCCTTGAGTCTCGTACCATCTCGATTTACGTGTACACACCAATTTGTGTGACGTATTGATTCGCATGTCATATTATATCGTGCATCATATCGATTTGTGTGTCCGTATCGGTCTACGTGCACGTCTCGATTTACGTACACATTATTTTTCCTGTTTATTCCGATATTTGTGTTATCTCGATTCTCTTGTGCGTCTCAATATACGTGTACATCTCGGTTTGCATGTCCGTATCGATCCGCGTGCCTCGATTTCCATGCCAGATCCTTGTACCACTTGTGGGACCTACACGGTAGTCTTCTGCCATCCTTGTGCTTCCTATCATTATTTTATTATTTAATTTTAATGATTTTTTATTTTGTGTTCTGAGGACCTCGATTGACGTGCTACCTGGATCCCGATCGTCGAAGGAGCCACATTTGCTGGAAGACATAGAGAAGCTTGGACTGGAGATTGTACTTCCTGAAGAGGAAATGAAGAAGCTGGGAAGAGAAGCAATTGTACCAGGAGCTGAATCATCAATGATGCAGTTGCAAGTGCGTTCAAGTTTGATGGACAAAGTCAAGGAGACACAATTTCAAGACGAGACGCTTTGCAAACTCAGAGATCAAGTGCTGGCAGGAACACTTGAAGGATTCTCAATCGCCAGTGATAGAGCACTGAGGCATGGTACGAGGCTTTGCGTACCAACTGGCGAACTGAGGAATGAGCTGATGCAAGAAGCGCACCAGTCGCAGTATTCCATACATCCAGGAGCTAATAAAATGTATCGGGATATGCGTACTGTAGTGTGGTGGTACGGAATGAAGAAAGACGTATCCAAGTTTGTGGCTAGATGTTTGATTTGTTAATAAGTGAAAGCTAGCAGACAGAGACCAGCAGGACTGTTGCAGCCACTAGACATCCCGGAGTGAAAATGGGAACACATAATGATGGACTTTGTGTTAGGACTGCCTCGATCCCAAGGAGGGAAGGACGCCATTTGGGTTATTATGGACCGACTGACGAAGTCAGCTCACTTTATCCACTTCAAGGTTGGTCTATCTACCGAGAAGTTGGCAGCACTGTACATGCAGCATATATACCGGATTCACGGAGTTCCGATAAGTATTGTATCTGACAGAGATACCAGATTCACCTCTCACTTCTGGAAGAGCTTGCATGATAGTTTGGGAACACAATTGAAGTTCAGCACCGCCTACCATCCCTAAACTGACGGACAATCGGAGAGAACCATCCAGACGCTAGAGGATATGCTGAGATCTTGCGTCTTAGAATTTGGAGGGTCTTGGGAAGACCACTTGCACTTGGTAGAGTTTTCTTACAACAACAGCTACCAAGCTAGCATCGGTATGACTCCGTTCGAGGCACTTTATGGACGTCGTTGCCGTACTCCACTTGCTTGGGACGACGTAGGAGAAAGAGTATTGCTTGGACCTGAGATGGTGACCGATGCAGCAGAGAAGGTAAAGGTGATTAGAGACAAGCTCATGATTGCTCAGGACAGACAGAAGCATTGGGCTGATACCAGTCGCCGACCACTGGAGTTCGAAGCAGGAGATAATGTCTTCGTCAAGATTTTCCCTACCAGAGGAACTATCAGGTTCGGCAGAGCAGGAAAGCTGAGCTCCAGGTATATCGGCCCATTCGAAGTTTTGAACCGAGTCAGAGAAGTAGCGTACCGATTAGCTCTACCAGCTAATCTTGAAGGTGTGCACAACATCTTCCACGTTTCACAGCTCAGACGCTACATCCCGGATCCGAGCCACATCTTGGACCATTCAGAGCTGGAGATTGGACCCAGCCTCACAGTACCAGAGAAGCCAGTGGCGATTTTAGACATAGGCGAGAAAAAAACCAGGAACTCTGTGACGCCTATAGTCAGATTGATGTGGCGGCATAATTCTCCAGACGAGTCTACCTGGGAGCGAGAAGACGAAATGCGGGAGCAGTATCCGTATCTATTTGAGACCTGAGGTAATTCTTAACCCTATCCATTAATTTCGAGGATGAAATTTTCTAAGGAGGGAAGGTTGTGAAACCCGCAATTTCAGAATTTATCTGGAATATTGGATTTTACTGCATTTTTGTCGATATTGGATTTTGGTTTTTTATTAGTGCATTTTAGTTAAGATTAGATTGATATTATTATTATTATTATTATTATTATTATTATTATTATTATTATTATTATTATTATTATTATTATTATTATTAGTTAGTTAGTTAAGAAAATTATATTTTTTAAAAAAATTAAACCTTGATTTTTGATTGACTGGCTGGACCGTCCTGTTCCCATATTTGAACCGAACCCAAATCTCTATTTATTTTAAAACCAAATGCTTTATATATATATATATTCTATTTTTCATTAAAGGAAAGAAATCATTCTTTTCCTTTCCTTCTTCACAGAGCTATTATTTCTCTTCCGTTTTTTTTTCAAAACCATCGTCACCAACACCTTTCTTCTCCCGAAAACCCCCTCCTCTTCCGTAACCTCCCGGAGACCTTCCCTTCCCGTAACCCCCGAGCCAATCCCTATATAAAATCCCCACCTTCTTCTCTACCTCTCCACCACTCTCCCAAACCCTAGCCCCAAGCCCTAACCCGAGCTCCCACTGGCCGCGCCCCCTCGGCGACTCCCAGCCCGCGCCCTCCTGGTGATCCCCGGCCGCCTGAGGCCAGCGCCCTCCGTCGAGCCCGTCGACCCTGCGCGACCGACCCCGAGCGGCCCCCGCCGCCGTTGTTCCCGCGGCCACCGGCCGACCAACCCCTCGCGGCTGTCTTCTGCCGCTGCTGTTTCTGAGCGGCAGCACTCCGCGAGCCTCGATCCGGCCGCCCGTGCCCTGATCCTCTGTCTGCAGCATCTTGCGGGTTCCGATCATCTTCCCGTGGCCGCGTTCGTGCTATTCCAGCGCTGTCCGTGTGTTCTGGATTATTCTGAGTTCGCTGTATTTCGATTTCTTGCCTAATTTTCACCTGAGAGCTCTAGCCGAGCACCCGAGGTATATTTTCCTGTGTCCCGGTGTCCCTTAAATAAGAGTCGATGATGATGCAGTCCCCGATTCCGTAATGGAATCCAGTTTTGATAGTTGTGGTTATGGTTTCGGATTTTTTCGAACTCTCTTTCGGAATGATGCTGTAACTTTGACTTTGTTTTGTGATTTCTATGGTTTCTCGGAATTTTCGAGTTAAGTTCGGATTTTCCCAAGTTATCTCGTATATGGTTCTGTGACCATTTTCTTCTTAGATTGGTTCTGTGGTTTTCGGTTTTCCGAATTTCATTTCGGATTTTCCAAATTTTATTTCGGAAACGTTTTGTAGTTTTTTGGTTATATTTTATGGTTTATAATTTAGCTATCTCTGGTTTGGGATATGTATTTGTGTTGTTTGGCATTTTCCCTGGATTCGGTTGTCCCAATTATAGAGGAGGTGCTGCCCAAATTTTTGAAAAATATATTAAAGTTTTGAATAAAACTATTTCCAAATTCCGGCCTTTGCAAAACGAATTACAACTTGAATTGTTGGTTTTAAATATGATTTTTGTATCATTTTCGGGCAACGACCGTATCGGCCTGTAGACCCTAGCGAAATGCAAACGAAACCGGAATTTCCGGACGTTGAGGCATAAGCTAGAATGCAACATGATATTTTGGACCAAGTCTGAGACTTACCAAATTTTTATATTTTTAAATTAAATTATTATTTTAGAACATATTACTAGCCAATAGTATTTTGAGTGCAGGGCCTCGGCCTGCTGAATGGACCGCTTCCCGGCGTTCGGAGCTCAACAACAATTTTTAATTAATTTATGTAATAAATTGTAAGGGCATAAGCCCTCTATTTCTTTTCTGCGACCTTGTAGTGTGTAGTGTAGCATTTTTTATTTTTTGGGTTGTTGTTTTGGCGTTAAACGCGTAGAATATAAAAATAAATATTTATTTTTATATAGAAATTTAATAAGTTTTTCTCACATTAAGTTTTTGTAAGTTAACAAAAATTCATATTTTTCTCATTTAAAGAAAAATCTAGTTTTATATATAGATGTTACTAAACTACAAAGTTTTGACAATTAACTTGTAAATATTATTTTTCCAATTAATCAGTAAATCGACTTTTACCTCGTTAAATAATTAATTGTAGTTCGTAATGATAACGTTTTCCAGTAGAATAATTTTAACAAATTCATGATTTCTCATTAAATAGAAAGACTAGTTTTATATATATTATGAAAATACCAAGTTTTGCCAAATAACCTGTAACTACCATTGTTTCCAATAAAATATTAAATTGACTTTTACTTTGTAAATTATTAATAGTAAATTGCATCGATACGCGTGTTATGATAGAATAACATAAAACTTGACTAGGATCAAATTTTAGAGATTATAACTAGAACACCTAGATATGGTTCAAATATGTTTCTAAGAAGGGATTCTCAACTGTAGGATTTCGAGGACGAGTCTGACTTCTTCCCTGGTACCGATTTCAAATCCAGTTATAAACTAAGGCAAGTACGGTTATGTTTATTTTTTAATTTAATTATTAATTGTAATATTGCAAGATTAAACCACATTGCTACACGAAACTCTCTCCTAGAGTATTGATTGGTATTGATTGTGGGATTGGGGGAGTAGTGTAGTGTTCTATGACCAATACCTTCATATTGTATAATTGTGCAAGCTTACTCCTTTTCACACGAGGATAAGCCGTATAGTATCACTAGGATACTATTGTACAACCCAAGCCGGTCATAAGCATTACATACTCAAATCACATTGTTCTCAATTATGGAAAAAATATTGTTCAAGTATTTCAAACTGTTTAAATTGTAAATTTTTAATTATTAGTTGAATTGTTAGATTTTCATAATTGTACTTTGCTCCTTTCCTGACTGGATTTCCCACCCCCAATAGGTTCCATTGATGAATCTGAGCTATTGATTAACAGCTATTATGATCCTGAGCTTTACCCAGCTGTGCTGCCAGAGTCCCAATCGGACGATGTTGATCTCGGGGCTGATGAGCCAACTTTCTAGATGATGACATTTCCTTGCTATTTTTATGTATGAATTTAAAGACAATTTTATATTATCAGATGTATCAGATGAAACTTTTGTTGGACAAAGTTTTTAATTTTAGAAGTTGTGACATATTTATATTGTGTTGTTGAGATTACCTGCTAGTAGATACAGCTTACTGTCGTCGTCTCACAACGGTGCAGGCTGGGCATGATCCGATTCGACCAAACAATTTGGGACCAAATCGTGACAAGTATTTCAACTCACTAGATAGGTACAGTTTCTGGTTCTATATTATACATTGTATTGTTGGGGTAGCCTGTCACGACCCGCACCCAGTGTAGGACACGAGAAGTGGGTACGTCCAGCCTACGCCGCAGTGTCGGCGGTAGAACGATGTTCTAGGTCACAATTAAAACTAAATACAATATGATATACTCTCCGTACGGAGGACAATCACAGCAGGATACAACTCAATCACCAAAACTAGAAGTAGCACGATAAGATAACTATGAATCCAAAAGAGAAGTACAACATCGATAAATAAATCTCGGTGTTATCAACACCAACTCAAACAAGTATAAAATAAATACAACTCAAGACAACTGAAAATAAAATAAGAAAAACTCTAGCCATCTACTCCAACCTCTACTGTGTCTCCTCTAGGCTAGCAGGTAACCTCCAAGCTATCTGTAAAATTTATCAACAGGTCCAGTCAGGACGGGAACGAGCACAGTACATCTCACGCAGTTCATATTATGACAGGATATATAAATATGCTATAGAGTAAGATACATGAAACGCTGGGAAATATATGAAGTAAAAGAGATGACTGTAAAAAAAATATCTACTATAAGTAAATAACTAACAGTGAACTAGTGATTTAGAGTGCAAGATAGACATGTGAACGGCTTAATAATAAACATGAGAGTTTGTACATGGCTACACTAATTTGAAAATATCCACATGACTATTTTTACTCCCCCATCCCCAATCAATACACAAGGATCCATTCAAGTTATGTTATTGTACATGATTTCACATGGAGGCCCATAAATGGGTGCACATGAATATAAATATGGGGGCTCCGTGAACATGAGAGTACATGAATCACGAGAGTGCACATGAATGGTGAAAGCACATGAATACATGATGAAAGTGAAACGCACATGACATGATATATCCGATGCTCCCGAGGGGGATATCATCGCATGAAAAGATCCATATAGTACTAATCCGTGTTAACAACGTGACAGCATCAAGTAAAGTAATCTAGAGCATAAATGTAAATCCTATCAAGTATGAAACGGTCAGAGAATGTACTCGCCTGATACCCTGAACAGTTGATATGAAAAGATGGCCAACTGGAGTTACAGAGTCATAGTTAGAGCAACACAGGTTTTAAAGAGTTCAATTTATATGGTAATTGAAATTATAATGCAATCTACATGAGTCTAAGCCAATCTAGGTCAAAGTCAACTCTTGGTCAACTCTGGTCAACTATAAAGTCAAACTAGGTCAACTCTAGTCAACTGTGGTCAAACTAGCTAGGGTTGGTCAACAATGGTCAACTAGTCTAGGTTAGTCAATTCTAGGTCTAAACAAACTAAGTCTATGCAAATCAAGTATCCAAGCACAAAACTAAACCATAAGCTAACAAGGCACACAAACTTAGTCATATAATGTATATATATTATTCACATTCATATATTCATATACATAGATATTAGGGGTGAGCGTCGGTATAATCGGTCGGTACTTGGTTGAATTTTTCGGTATTTTTTAAAATCGGTATTTAAAAAATCAATACCAATATCGTACCATTTAGAATCAGTTTTTTTGGTTTTGGTTAAATCGGTATTCGGTTGGTTTTTGTTCAGTATCGGTATTTTACCATTTAACATTTGATCAATCAACACACTTAATATGAACCTCTTAACATAGAAAAATAGTTTTTTACCTTTTTTTGGAAGCATTAAATTTCAAAGCCAAGCCTCTACCAAGCAAGCAATTAATCAAATTTATTAGAATAATATGTAACAAGTCGCAAAAACCTAAAAAAGAGCTTAAAAGATCAAACACGATCACTAAGTTTAATTCTTAGTATAAGTTTAAGTACACAAAAATTTATTTCAAAATTATATGAAAGCACAAAAATATGAGCTCAAAAGACCAAAACTCAATTCTTAGCATTCTTAGCATAACTTCAAGTCCACCAAAATTCATTCTAAGTTCTAACAAACTAATTTCCAACTAAAACAAGGATAAAAATGAAAAAGAGTAATATAAAATTAATCACGAACAACATTCTAACGTAAAATATATATATATATATATATAAATATATATATATATATATATATATATATATATATATATATATATATATATATATATATATATATAATCGGTTTGGTTCGGTATTTTCGGTATGGCATTACATTCAAACCGATACCACTACCATTATACCATATTTTAATCGGTTCGGTAATTTGGTATCGGTACATAATTTCAGTTCAATTTTTCGGAATATTTTTAATCGGTATTCGGTCGATTTTTCGATAGCGGTCGGTATTTGCTCACCCCTAATAGATATATATAGGAAAGCTATATATATAGGCACATACATATATATATATAGAGAGAGAAGGAGAGGTAAAAGAGTGAGTGAGTGTGTGTGTGTGTGTGTGTGTGTGTGTGTGTGTTTGGCATGTGTGTTAAAGAATATGTGTTAATGTTCTCAGATTTAGTGATAGGTAGGTGTATGTGACATGTGATACATGGTGTCAAAGGGTGTATGAGTGCATGTGTGTAAAAGATTATAGGTTAACTCAGTTTATAGAAATACATACATACATATTTATATTGCATACATGTATACATACATATCATGTATACATACATACATTGCATAATGCCTATGTAGATATCATATATGCATACTTCCATTCATTCATGCACCTATACATACATGCATAGATGTATACATACATATTTGAATACATTATATACTTGCATACATTATATTCATATATGCATACTCTACATTATATTACATTCATTCCTGCATACATGCATATATATAATATATGCATACAAACTCATATATTTAACTCAAAATATATGTGAATACATACATTACATTACCTTAACATATATATATATATATATATATATATATATATATATATATATATATATATATATATATATATATATATCATTCATTTATATCCCATATACATGCATACTTCAGTTCAGGCATTATATCCATTCACATATCATTAAGTTGCATACATATACTTATTTTTATTACATACATGTCATTCATGCATATTACATACTTACATGCATCTATACATTATATACATTGTATACAACACGTAAAAATAGAAGAGAGAAAAAAGGGAGAAAAACTGAAATAGAAAGGGAAGGGAAGGAAAAATGTAAGTAAAAGGAAAAACAGTGGACATATACATGCTTGTATCATATATTCTACATTACCATAGATGCTATCATTATATATTGCATTACATTATGTATACATTATGCATTCATATTTATTATTACATGTATACCTTGCATTCATATCTAGCATTCATTGTATACTTTCATGCATACATTGTATATCATTCTTTTATTCATGTATTTATGCATTGCTTACATACATTACATTGATTGTATTCCTACATGCTTGCATTCAACCATATATATACATTAATGTAAAGAGGATACATATCATATATATATCATGTCATTCATCGAACATAATATGCATTACATACTCTACATTTATTTAATATCCATACTACATAGGCTTATAGGTTACACAAAATGCCTATATCGTATAGTCACTCTTCTACTTAAAATCAATACTGTACCAATTGGACCTTCACTAAATTTTAGGATTAAAGTATGTCGTAGCCCTTCGTGTTAGCTTTCCGAAACTTCAAACGGATCGTATTTTCGTGTCCGAAAGCTCCCGGAATCGCGAAAACACCAAAACGCGTTTGTCTTTCGGATAGCTGACACTCAAATAGTTTTACAAAAATTTCCAGAATGATTTTGGCTTATTAAAATATATATTTGGATAGCTAACTTCGATAGGTTCTTTTAAAAAAATATGAGATTAAACGGAGCTCTAAGCTAAAAGTTATGATATTTCTAAGTTGCTTTGGTTAATAAAAACGTGGATGAATATTATGACGAATTTGAGTTATTTTGGACAAAAGAAACACATATAGGCCAAGATACTTGGATACCAACATAGGCATCCAAATGAAACTCATTCTAACCATCCTAACTAAGATCAATCCACTCTCTAACCATTCTAAAACTGAATTTAAATATCTATTTAACTACTATCATACATACATACACATGGGGTGTCCTAATTTGGGATCTATCAAGTAGGACACAAGACACATATCTAAAATCCTCAAGAGAGCTCCAAATGGCCTCAAATTTGAATCTAAAGGGGACACATGCATGAGGATGGATCCTACGGATTCAAAACTAATTTATATGCAAAGAAAATCGATTTAGAGGATGGATTTTACCTATTGGGAGTGGAATCCCAATAAAATCCTTTAGGACACGGCTCCGATACGAAGATCTCTCAAAGTGGGCACTCCTCCTTGCACTTTTCTTCCAATCCTTGGTAGCACCCTTCCCTTGGAGAATGGGAATGATTGAGGGAAGATTCGATGAAGGAATGATTTGATTTTGAGATTAAATCAAAGGGAAGGCTCTCTAAAATTAGGGAAGAACAAAAGGAAAATAAAAGAGGCAAGATTGTAATGAATGAAATGAATCATTCTCCCCCAAAGGTGGCTGCCATAAAGAGTCCATTAGGGCTAATGGAAAATGTCCTAATTGCCCCCTCTCTAGTCTCATATGGTTAAGTCTAGACTAGGTTCAAGTTTGGGGTCAAAAGGATCTAGTTTTGAGTCTCTAACTTAACCATTCTAACATGATAAAAATTAGTCTAACTAACTAACTTAAATGTTGGGTTTTGTGGGCCATGCTTAACTTAATATTGGGTCCCATCTAGAGTTTAAGCTATCCGGGTCACCATACAAGTCGGAACGAGACGAAACTCAAATCCGACTAAACAAATCCAATAAAAATAATATTAAAAATATAAAATTTTTCCAAAATATTAAAATATAAAAATTGACCAAAATCATAATACATTAATTTAAATATTATTAAAATAATCTAAAATTTATCAATTAATCAAAATCCTAAATAATTCAAAAGTCACAAAATGACCAAAATACCCTTAGCCTAAAAAGTTGAAAATAGTCATTCTAATCACATGGTTAGGTCCCTATGGTCATGGTTAGTCTCTAGGCTCAACAGTTCTAGGGTTCACTAGCTAACACATCAAAATTATAATTCACCAATTTTAAATAGTATTAAATTAATTAAAAATTCCCATAAATCATAAATTCTATTATTAAATAATAAACTTTTACAAAAGTTCAAAATTATCCTCATTTTAGAAAAATGGGTGTTACAAGTCTACCCTCCTTAGAAAATTTCGTCCTCGAAATTAAGATGGTCGTACTTCTTCTAGAGTCTCATCCCCAACAATCAAAGTCTCAGAACTTACCTAAATCATACAATTTAAAAGAATGGCATACAGGATCATGGCATACGGTGGCAGTTGAAAGTCTCATCTAGGTATACTAGTCATGCTAAACCAAAACAGTCATAGGGTATCAAAATATACAAGCAATCTGGGAAGCTAAACTGGAAAACTTACAGAAACAACAAATCATCAAGGCTGTAAGGTGGTCTGCCATCCTATATGAAAAATGGTAATTATCAAAATAAAATAAAGATAACTAGTAATTATCTATAAAGGGATACTATTCAAAGAAAAATTGAAATCAAAAGTTTAAAGAACGAAAGTCATTAGCATTGAAATCCAATCACAATATATATTAAAAAAAATTAGTCTCGATACGACCTAAGTTGATCAATTCTGGGTAATCAAAATTTAGACAATATGGAGGACAAGGTCATCGAAGTCTGAGCACGAGCATACAAGGATGGAGATTTAGGTCATAATTAAATTTAATTCAATTGTGTAGGACCCAAGATATTAATATGATAAGAAAAGATGATCAAAGTCGATTGGTCGTGATTAAGGGAGCTATGATTCAATAATATTGAAAACTTTTAAAGGGTGATTCAAAGATATGGAATAAGTCAAATTTTTCCTTTTAAAGGGAAAACAAGAGAAAAGATTTCATAGGAAAGTCAACTTAATCATCTCTCTATGATACTATCAAGTTTATCATTTGTCAATCATATTTTTATCTCACAAGTCCCAATATAAAAATCAACCTTTGTATGACTACCATCAAAATCATATCCTTTCGTCATAAAGATTTGACCTTGCCATGATCACCATAGGCTAAATTTCTAAGTTCAGAAACATTATTCATGAAGCATACCCTTCTTACTAGGAATCAAAACTGACCACTTAATCATCACAAATCTAAATTTTTCTACCTTGTCCTAAATTGGGTCCGAAGCCTCTAAATCATGTTTTATGTAATCCTTGAACTTATTCAATTTACTCTCCTTGTATTATTTAAGTCTAAACCCACTAGGCCTTACAAAACTTATTATTCATTATAAATTCAACCTTCATATTTCCTTCAACGTACACCTTCAATATTATTCTCCTGAAATTTAAAATTTTCACAAAATCTCTACATTTTCTATAAGTCAAAATTCTTGCGTTCTTTCTGCTTCTAGCCATTTCTTACAATATCTTATTCAATTTTGTATCATCATTGCATATAGTTAAAATCTCTTCTCTATTACTAAATTCCTAAATTTAACATCATAGCCTTAAAGTGTAACGTCTTAAGAATCAATAACCAAAATTTATCCAAGTTCTCGAAACTAAGTTGACCTCGAATATCCTCATCAGTTATGAAATACATCTATGAATTATTCATACCCAAAAGATTTCTCTAAGTATGATTTTTCCTAAATTGACAATATAACTCTCTTGATTTCATCCTCAAATTCAGTCGCATCTCTATCCTAAACCTATATCAAGGTCCATCATATTATACCCATAGCAAGATTATCACAAGATAACAAATCAAGTCTTTTCCGAGTTAGATGATTTACGTTACTTCCTCGACCTTTCGAAGGTGAAAAGATATGGAGATTCAAGGGTTTCAAAGTATAGCCGACAGAATTAGATACGAGACAGGTGATTGATGTAATCAGGATAGTTTTATTTTACTTTAAAAAAATGGTAATACAAGAAATAATGGCAAGAAGAAATAATGATAAAATCTGTTCTTCATCAACTGTTAAAAAAATGAACCCATTTAAGATAAAATCTGATACCATACACGTCTTCCTAAAATTATGTTGTCAGAATTTTGCCACGCCAGTAAGCCTAGCTGCAATAAACAATAGAGTCCATAACAAAGGTATACACCCTATAGTCATGTTATCTAGAATTTTTACCACGCCACCCGGTATGGCTGCAAGAAAATCTAGATTTCATAATTAGGATAAGTATATCTAAATCAGACTCTACGTCCTTGTCATACTAGCAAATATGACTGCGATAAATTCTAAACTCCATAAATAAAGTAGACTTTTACCTTTCTCACTGTCCTTATCAAGTATGTTATCATGTTATACCTTAATTACAAAAAGATGTATATATATATATATATAAACACAAACTCAAATTCAACAACTAACATCAAGATTCAAAATTCAAAATTCAACAATAATCCATCAAAAATCAAATTCAATAACAGAAAGTAAGGGTGAATCAAATCAAGAAAAAAGAGATTTCAAATCGAATTTAAAATAAGATTCTCAAAGGTCGTCCCAGGAATCTCTCAAGAAATTCTAACAGTGATTGAGTATCCTCTCATTCTAACACCTTTTCCTTATCTCTAATCGCAGGTGCGCAGCAGTACAACTAATCGTTGTAATACCACGACTTCGCACAAATGCAAATTTTGACCTGCATGGGCCACCACTAAAAACGTTTCACGACCCGCATCCAGTATAGGGCACGAGAAGTGGGTACGTCCAGATTATGCCGCAGTATCGACGGTAGAACGATGTTCTAGGTCACAATTAAAACTAAATACAATATGATATACTCTCCATACGGAGGACAATCACAGCAGGATACAACTCAATCACCAAAACTAGAAGTAGCACGATAAGATAACTATGAATCCACAAGAGAAGTAAAACAGAGATAAATAAATCTCGATGTTATCAACACCAACTCAAACAAGCATAAAATAAATACAACTCAAGACAACTGAAAATAAAATAAGAAAAACTCTAGCCATCTACTCCAACCTCTACTGTGTCTCCTCTAGGCTAACAGGTAACCTCCAAGCTATCTGTAAAATTTATCAACAAGTCCAGTCAGGACGGAAACAAGCACAGTACATCTCACACAGTTCATATTATAACAGGATATGTAAATATGCTATAGAGTAAGATACATGAAACACTGGGAAATATATGAAGTAAAAGAGATGATTGTAAAAAAAAATCTACTATAAGTAAAAAACTAACAGTGAACTAGTGATTTAGAGTGCAAAATAGACATATGAACGGCTTGATAATGAACATGAGAGTTTGTACATGGCTACATTAATTTAGAAATATCCACATGACTATTTCTACTCCCCCATCCCCAATCAATACACAAGGATCTGTTCAAGTTATGTTATTATACATGATTTCACATGGGGGCCCATAAATGGGTGCACATGAATATAAATATGGGGCCTCCGTGAACATGAGAATACATGAATCATGAGAGTGCACATGAATGGTAAAAGCACAGGAATATATGATGAAAGTGAAACGCACATGACATAATGTATCTGATGCTCCCGAGGGAGATAACATCGCATAAAAAGATCCATATAGTACTAATCCGTGTTAACAATGTGACAGAATCCAGTAAAGTAATCTAGAGCATAAATGTAAATCCTATCAAGTATAACACGGCCAGAGAATATACTCGCCTGATACCCTGAACAGCTGATATGAAAAGATGGCCAACTGGAGTCACAGAGTCCTCGTTAGAGCAACACAGGTTTTAAAGAGTTCAATTTATATGGTAATTGAAATTATAATACAATCTACATGAGTCTAAGCCAATCTAGGTCAAAGTCAACTCTTGGTCAACTCTGGTCAACTATAAAGTCAAACTAGGTCAACTCTAGTCAATTGTGGTCAAACTAGCTAGGGTTGGTCAACAATGGTCAACTAGTCTAGGTTAGTCAATTCTAGGTCTAAACAAACTAAGTCTATACAAATCAAGTATCCAAGATAGCTACTAACTCATAGCCTAAGTCACTTGCTAAACCAAGCACAAAACTAAATCATAAGCTAACAAGGCACACAAACTTAGTCATATAATGTATATATTATTCACATTCACATATTCATATACATAGATATATATAATAAGCTATATATATAGGCACATACATATATATAGAGAGAGAAGGAGAGGTAAAAGAGTAAGTATGTATGTGTGTGTGTGTGTGTGTGTGTGTGTGTGTGTGTGTGTGTGTGTGTGTGTGTGTGTGTGTGTGTGTGTGTGTGTGTGTGTTCGGCATGTGTGTGAAAGGATATGTGTTAATATTCTCAGATTTAGTGATAGGTAGGTGTATGTGACATGGGATACATGGTGTCAAAGGGTGTATGAGTGCATGTGTGTAAAAGGTTATAGGTTAACTCAGTTTATAGAAATGCATACATACATACTTATATTGCATATATGCATACATACATATCATGTATACATACATACATTGCATACATGCCTACATACATATCATATATGCATACTTGTATTCATTCATGCACCTATAAATACATTATGCCTACATACATTGAATGTTGCCCAAGTCTGTCCTGCTGTGCCGACCCTCGGGTCGGTCTGGTACCAGGTATGGGACAGATCCTGCATCATGCTGGCCGCTGCCTCTATCTGGAGCCTCGTTGGAATCTCAGCCAGCCTGAAGATCTCCTCTATATGCTCGATCCACTCATCGGCATACAGGATCCCCTCTGTCCCTCGAAAGTCTCTCGGGTGCATCTTTTGGAAGTCTTGGATGACCTTCTCCCGTGGCTGGTACGGCTGCGGGGCTGCTGCTGGCTGAGCTATGACTCTCTCCACTGCGGTCACTGCCAGCTCAATGCCTCGAGTGAGCTCTGCCGTGTGCCTCTGCTGCTGGGTCTGCTGACCCTCCATGTACTGCCTGAAGAAGGCCAACAGCTGAACGGCGTCAACTGTCCCTGTAGGTGGTTGCTGGTAAGGATCCTCTGCAATGACTGGGTCCTGCCTCCGAGCCGGTGGAGGCATACCCCCTGCTGCTGCTGCTGGAGCCTCAATACGAACAGAGGTGGCAAGAGCTGTAGTCTCCTGTCTCTGCTGAACTGGCTGAGAGGTAGCAGATCCCTCTATAGCATCTCCACGAATGGTACGCTGCTGATGAGCCTCTACCATCCTGAAGATAGACCAACAAGAGTATCAATTTCTGAGAAAGAAGCGATATAACAAAGGCGGACAATTTAAATTCAAAAGGATCAGCTGACAATAAGGATTTAGATGGCAATAAAAGAATTTTTCCTAATGTGATTGAGTACCTTAAAAATTAATGTCCTATATCCTACTGCAGGCTGTAGTGATACTCTAGTTCGAATACCACTACACTTCTAGTCTAGACCTGCATGGGCCACTACTAAAAACGTGTCATGACCCGCACCCTAGAGTTAGGGCACGAAACGTGGGTACGTCCAGCCTACGCCGCAGAGTCGACGGTAGAACGCTGTCCTAGGTCACAACATCTAGCAATATAGAGCTTAAACAGTTTATACTCCCCGAATGGGGGTGACATGATAAAAGTAGACTCAATCACAACTAAGGAAGAAGAAGCACGATATGATATAAAACTCAAGGAAAAACAGATGATAACATAGCTGATAGATAGATAAATGAAACTGCTGAAATGAAAGGAAATCCCAAGTACATCAGAGAGTCTAAGTGACTAAGATAAATAAATAATCCCAGAATCAAATATATACAATCATCTTTGACATACTGTAAATAAAAACATCCTAGTCTAAGGGTGTGTCATCCACAGCTAGTGGGGCCTGCCGATGGTCCAGGTCCAACATCTCATCTAGGGTGGCACCGTAATAGGTATCCACACCAGCCTCCTCCTCGTCCTCTGTAATATTTTCAACAGGTCCAGTCAGGACAGGAGCGAGCACAATACATCTCAATAAGTCATAGCAGGAAAGGAAATATAATCATGCTAGAGAATAAAATACAGGATCTGAAAAAATAGCATAATGTAAAAGAGAGACTGTAAGTAAATATCTATGATATATATATAAAGAGAGACAGTGCTAGTGATTTAGAGTACAGACGAACATATGAATGACTTAGGACTGATTCATGACTACACTAAGAGTGATTCATGACTACACTACTTTGGATATTTATTCATATGCCCATTCATACTCCCCCGTACCCCAATCAATACACAAGGATCCATTCAAGTTACGTTAAGATTCATGGTTATACTACGTTGCCCATAAAGGGTGATTCATGAATTGATTCGTGAAGGCTCGGTGATCATGAGGGTACATGAGTCACTAGCTGATTCCCGAAGATTCATGATGATAGAAGCATATGATACGTGATGTAAGTGAAACACACATGACAAAAGTATCTGATGCTCCCAAGAGGGATAACATCTCATGAAGGGATCCATATAGTACCAATCCGTGTTCCAACGTGTCAGCATCAAGTAAGATAGTCTAAAGCAGGAAATATAATCCTAAACATGATATGAAATGATCAGAGAATGTACTCGCCTGGTATCTGAGTGTCCAACTGAAAAGTACTGTCCGAGGAGTGGTATCTGACTCCTATTTAGAACAGCACAAGTCACAACAAGTCCAGAATGGTAAAATGAAGCACTACTATGCATTCTACATGAATCTAGGTCAAACTAGGCCAAAGTCAACTCTTGGTCAACTCTGGTCAACCCTAGAAGTCAAACTAGGTCAACTATGGTCAAACTAGGTCAAAGTCAACTCTTGGTCAACCAAGAAGTCAAACCTAGGTCTAGCAAGTCTAAATTGGTCAATACACTACTATACTAGGCTATACTAATATCACACATTGCATTCATGGGCTATAGTCTTAGGCTAATTCTATGCCTAAACCAACTATATATCACATGACCACATCTATATCTAAATATGATACACTCTTGATATACTTATATAATCTAATATATAGCACACATATATATATATAATATATATATAGTGCACATACATACACATATATATGATACTTAAATATATATATACATATACATTCATTAGGAAGGAAGGAATACATAGAGTGAGTGTGAGAGACTAGAGTGAACTGTGTGAGACTATGTGGGTGAGTGGACTGAACCTATGTGTGTAAAACAGGGAACCAATGACTGTTGTCATCCTATCAACCCCCAACACCAATCAAATTGCATCACCCATAAGTCTAAAATTCAATGAAGCAATATAATGTATAAATTAACATTTAGGGGTCAACCAATTGGTTCCAGAAAAAGGGAATATAATCAGTTATTAAGGAATGAATGGCAACTAAATCTCAGTTGAAAAGGGAAAGGGAAAACAATTTAGTTCAACCACAACTATCTCAGGTTTTCAGAACTGAGGTTGGGTTCTAACATCCTGAAAATTCAGAATTGTATTTCCAGTTTCTCTTATCAGTTCAAACAATCAATTCACTCCCCAAACTCTCAGGTTTTCAGAACAGGGAGTCAATCCAGGAATCCCATTGAATCTCAGGATTTAGCTAAGAACTGGGATACCCATTCCTGTGTGTGACAGGAATGAATCTCAGGATTCAGCTAAGAACTGGGATACCCATTCCTGTGTGTGACAGGAATGAATCTCAGGATTCAGCCAACAGGAAACCACTAAGTGAGTCTCAAGTTTAAATGAAAACTGAAATTGATTTGTGAACCCATAGACTTCCTATTAAACCATAAACTAAGTGACAGCCCTCAATAGCATAATTCAAAATCAAGCTTTGCATAATCTCAGGTATTTTAAGAACACAGGTTTTGAGTTCTAAAAAGTTTGGGAATCCAGGAAGTTGGAATTTAATATACTCTTAGCAGTCAACCTATACACCCTCTCCTTTCGAATTCAAAACAAAGCCAAACTCCTCAAAATCGACCCACATTTTAACACACCATAAGACAACTAATAGGAGAACATAATATAAACTTAAACATGCAATAATCAACATTCAAATTGATAAAAAGAACTGTCAAAATCATATTTTAAAAAAGACTGGAAAAGACTGAAAAGGGAATGGTATCAGAAATTCAGTAAATGTGATTGATCATTAAAAACTTGATAAAAGGTAAAATAATTGGTTGGTAATGAACTAACATCATGTGCACGTGTCCCATGAAGTGTTTGTGTTCCTGCAAGAGGACATAAACGTGTCCAATAGAATAAAACATAAAATCAGTGTACACTGACACAGAGACTGAGACAGTCTCGTGCGGGGGTGCACGCGTGTCGTGCACCCGACACAGGCCATCCCAGGCCTCGTGCTTGTGTCCCCACCTAGTCTAGGTATAGGTGCTCGTGTCTAAGTGTCTGCATCGTGTCCTCGCGTCGCCGTGTCTGAGAACTAGAGCCGTATCAGTGGCTAATAACAGCCTACGCACAGTGCAGTGTATTCCCCGTGCGCGGCCGATTACTCCCTAACCCGACCATGAAATCTTGTGAAACTTGGGGAGCGTGATGATAGAAGGTGCCCCAAGCTCCCCACGAAGTTTCGTGTCAAACAAAATTGTGTCGTATCCTATAGGGACCCCGATAGACATGGGATTACTGTAGCTGTGCGCGTGCGCGCGAGAGCGTGTGCACGCGTGTCCAATCGACTCGACACAGACTCGATTCAAGCTCAGAGCAATGGAAATGAGTAAGCGACATCAAAACACAAATTTCCATTCAAAAATTATTCAAAATAACACAAACAAATCCACAGTGGCATTTCCACAAACACAATGAACAGTGCACTGATACGTGTCCAGTTTGGACACGAAAGGACACGAAAACTTAGGGTTTCCTATTCCTACTGTTAGGTTAGGTCTAGGGCTCCCTAATGATACAAAAATCTCAGGATTCTATGGTGTGGATAGAGAGTTACCTAAGAGTACCCAAAGCCTCAAAAAGCTCCACAAAGAGGTGCTCCTCTTGATGGCCAAACTCCTCCAAATTGATAGAAAACTGAGAATAACCAATTCCAACAGCAAGAAAACAATAATTAGAACCTATTGCAATTTGTTTGGATTAAAAAGGAAGAAAAATGGATTTTTTAGGGATTTTTGAACATGGAGACTCACCTCTTTCTTCTCTTGAAATAAATTCCTAAAGAAGAGGCTAGCCCTAGATTTTGGGAGAGATTATATAGTAGGGGAATCCCTACGTTGGCTGGACAAAATGTTAGGATTAGGGTTTGGGCACTTGACTAATGGGCTTTGGGCCTATTTGGCTAACTATTGATTTATTGGTTAATCACAAGTCATGGCTTATGACTTAAAACTCTACTTAAGTCAAATAATCATACTATTAGTCAACTCTAGTCTAACTAGGGTGGCATGACCTAATCAAGACCAAACTCAACTAGGGTTAGCTCCTAGGTTAGTCTATCATAGTCATTGCTAGTCAAAGTCAACCTAGTCAACCCTCATCCCAACAATTCCAAAATAAATTCTAAAAATTCCCATAAATTCAAATAAATTATAATAAATTTAAATTACCCCAAAAATGTCAAAAAATACCCTCAAACTAGAAATGTGGTAGTGACATATATGCATACAAACTCATATATTTAACTCAAAATATATGTGAATACATACATTACATTACCTTAACACACATATATATATATCATTCATTCATATCCCATATACATGCATACTTCAGTTCAGGCATTATATCCATTCACATATCATTAAGTTGCATACATATACTTATTTTTATTACATACATGTCATTCATGCATATTACATACTTACATGCATCTATACATTATATACATTGTATACAACACGTAAAAATAGAAGAGGGAAAAAAGGGAGAAAAACTGAAATAGAAAGGAAAGGGAAGGAAAAATATAAGAAAAAGGAAAAACAGTGGACATATACATGCTTGCATCATATATTCTACATTACCATACATGCTATCATTATATATTGTATTATATTATGTATACATTATGCATTCATATCTATTATTACATGTATACCTTGCATTCATATCTACTATTACATGTATACCTTACATTCATATCTATTATTACATGTATACCTTGCATTCATATCTATTATTACATGTATACCTTCATGCATACATTGTATATCATTCTTTCATTCATGCATTTATGCATTGCTTACATACATTACATTGTTTGCATTCCGACATGCTTGCATTCAACCATATATATATACATTAATGTAAAGAGGATACATATCATATATATATATATTATTTCATTCATCTAACATATTATACATTACATACTCTACATTCATTTAATATCCATACTACATAGGCTTATAGGTTACACAAAATGTCTATGTCGTATAGTCACTCTTCTACTTAAAATCAATACTGTACCAATTGCCAATTGGACCTTCACTAAATTCTAGAATTAAAGTATGTCGTAGACCTTCGTGTTAGCTTTCCGAAACTTCAAACGTATCGCATTTTCGTGTCTGGAAGCTCCCGTAATCGCGAAAACACCGAAACGCGTTTGTCTTTCGGGCAGCTGACACTCAAATAGTTTTACAAAAATTTTCAGAATAATTTTGGCTTATTAAAATATATATTTGGAAAGCTAACTTCGATACGGTTCTTTAAAAAAAACGGAAGATTAAACGGAGTTCTAAGCTAAAAGTTATGACATTTCTAAGTTGCTTTGGTTAATAAAAATGTGGATGAATATTATGACGAATTTGAGTTGTTTTGGACAAAAGAAACACATGTAGGCGAAGATACTTGGATACCAACATAGGTATCCAAATGAAACTCATTCTAACCATCCTAACTAAGATCAATCCACTCTCTAACCATTCTAAAACTGAATTTAAATATCTATTTAACTATTATCATACATACATACACATGGGGTGTCCTAATTTGAGATCTATCAAGTAGGACACAAGACATATCTAAAATCCTCAAGAGAGCTCCAAATGGCCTCAAATTTGAATCTAAAGTGGACACATGCATGAGGATGGATCCTACGAATTCAAAACTAATTTATATGCAAAGGAAATCGATTTAGAGGATGGGTTTTACCTATTGGGAGTGGAATTCCAATGAAATCCTTTAGGACACGGCTCCGATAGGAAGATCCCTCAAAGTGGACACTCCTCCTTGCACTTCTCTTCTAATCCTTGGTAGCACCCTTTCCTTGGAGAATGGAAATGATTGAGAGAAGATTTGGTGAAGGAATGATTTGATTTGGAGATCAAATCAAAGGGAAGGCTCTCTAAAATTAGGGAAGAACAAAAAGAAAATAAAATAGACAAGATTGTAATGAACGAAATAAATCATTCTCCCCTAAAGGTGGCTGCCATAAAGAGTCCAATAGGGCTAATGGGAAATGTCCTAATTGTCTCCTCTCTAGTCTCATATGGTTAAGTCTAGACTAGGTTCAATTTTGGGGTCAAAAGGATCTAGTTTTGAGTCTCTAACTTAACCATTCTAACATGATAAAAATTAGTCTAACTAACTAACTTAAATGTTGGGTTATTTTGGTCATGCTTAACTTAATATTGGGTCCCATCTAGAGTTTAAGCTACCCAGGTCACAATACAAGTCGGAACGAGACGAAACTCAAACCCGACTAAACAAATCCAATAAAAACAATATTAAAAATATAAAAATTTTCCAAAATATTAAAATATAAAAATTGACCAAAATCATAATACATCAATTTAAATATTATTAAAATAATATAAAATTTACCAATTAATCAAAATCCTAAATAATTCAAAAGGCACAAAATGACCAAAATATCCTTAGCCTAAAAAGTTGTAAATAGTCATTCTAATCACATGGTTAGGTCCCCATGGTCATGATTAGTCTTTAGGCTCAACAGTTCTAGGGTTCACTAGCTAACACATCAAAATTATAATTCACCAATTTTAAATAGTATTAAATTAATTAAAAATTCTCATAAATCATAAATCCTATTATTAAATAATAAACTTTTACAAAAGTTCAAAAATACCCTCATTTTACAAAAGTGGGTGTTACATAGCCCAACCTCCACATAGAAAGTCGTAGGCATTTCAGTGGCCGCTTAATCACTTAAATTGTTTGGCTTGTTGCTTGCAAAGCTGGCTGATATCCAGTTCCAATTGGCGATGCAGGCATTAGTAGATGTTAGGAAGATTTTGATGATTATTGTTTGTTATTTAGCTACATTAGTTGTAGATTGTTATCGTTCGTTGGAACCGCACGATTTTTACCCCATTTACTGTTCATATGTGTTCTGCTTTATATTTTATCATGTTGGCTTTTCTTCGTCCATCCTTGAGTCTTCTTTTCTGGTACTTGCTGCGGTTGGCCTGACCAACCCTGGATTCCTTCCAGATTGCCAGTGACCGACCCTGTGGATCTTCCAAACTTGACTTGGAGGATGTGCTTTAGTACCAGATCATGCTAGAAACTGTGGGAAGGTATACTAGTCTACATTATTGTCATGTACTATAGACTTTCTGATTGTTCATATGAGTACTTCCTACTTTCCATATGACTCTCTCTCTTGCTATTATTTCATAGTGATTGTTCGTGGATATGGGATATGATTTAGGCCATAGATTGATTGTATGCTAGGATACCCAACAAGATTGACAGCAGTCATCGCCGTATAACGTCTTCATACCTTATACGGTGTAGCTGGCCTATGTTCGTCCCCGTATTCCGGTACCAGGTCGTGACAATATATATATATATATATATATATATATATATATATATATATATATATATATATATATATATATATATATATAGAGAGAGAGAGAGAGAGAGAGAGAGAGAGTATACACACACACGCACATATATATGGTAATTAAAATTTCTTATTCGGTTTTCGGTTTTGGACCGAGACCGAAACCGAAACACAAAACCGAAAAGGAAACTGAATAAGAAAATTTAGTATTTTCAAAACCGAAACCGAACCGAATTTATTTTAAACCGAACGGAACCTCTTATTCGGTTCGGTTCGGTTTTCAGTCCAAAATCGAATAATGCTCACCCCTACCCACACTTGAGTCATTCGTCGACCGATGATGTATCAGCAGTACACTGCCAGTATAATGTTGTTGCTCCTTTTGTACCTTTTTCTCAGACAACTCGAATCGAGTGTTGGACCCAATATCAATCAGTAAATGTGACTATTATTTTATTCAATTTCAAAACTATTAAAAACAACACACAAAATACTTAAATTATGTCCAAGTGTACAACATATTTTTTTTCTAAATTTTTAGTAATTTATTAACAATTTTTTGTTTTTCGATACCCAAAAAAATTCGATACTCCTATCCGAAACAGTCGATCCCGATACTCATCGGAAGAGCACGCTACCGATTTTGATACCAATACTGTGAACCTCTAAAGATGTGTATATGCCGACAAGGACGAAGCTACCTCAGGGCTCAGGTGGGATGGAGCCAGGGGCGGAGCCCAGCTAAGATTTTTTTTTTTTTTTTTTTTTTTTTTTTTACAAGGTCTCAGCCGATGCGGCCCTGCCCAATCGGGTTCCCTATAGTGGGTTGATGGTATATATTTTTCTTTATTTTTTGTTGGACATAAAGAATATTTTTATAACTATTTGTGTAGTTTATTTTTGTCTAAATAGTAGTACATTAGACTTAGACTTACCCTAGGGTAACTTAAATTTCTGGCTCTGCCCTTGGTTGGAGTCCACCCCAAGAATTTTTTTTGTTATTTTTTCATATATTGTTTTTTTTTTTTTTCATACGAGTTTTATCCATCCTCCAGCCCACCCCAACCTAACCTAACCTAGCCCACCCCAGTTCAAACTTGTAGCTCCGCCCTTGTAAATGCCGAACAAGTGTGGCCTCCTACTCGATCGCGAACTTCCCGTGGCGGCCCGCAACTCGTCGTACGTTCACACTCGGCCTCCAGCTCCTCTGATTCGCTCTGTATGCATTTTGCTTGCAGGGAGAGACGCCCTTCACTGGTTCTTTGCGTTGGTGCCAACTTTGGTAATGGAGGGGGAGGATGAATCCACTTCCAGACAGATTTTATTTCTGGGGATCCTCTGCGTAACTATATTAAAAAAAAAAAACAAAAAAAAGCGACAACTTTAACTCGGGGTAGACCAGGCCACAGCAAACGTGCAGCACTGCCTAGCTAGGCATTATAGTCTTAATCAAAATGGCTACGTAGTAGTAAGAGAGAGGTACGTACGGAGACAGTACTGTCATCTGCATACCCAACTAGTAGGAATAATATGCTTTTCTGTACCCACTCAGTCAGCTAGGATTGCTAAATGGACAAAACAGTCCGTTGTCCTTACGAGTCTGACTCGATAAATGGTTCGACCGCGGGCCGTTCGTTTGAATTAACGAACAGAACTTGGACATTTTCTTGGTCCGTTTAAAAATTAGACCCGAACACGATCATATCTATGTCCGGTCCGAATTTGTCTGCAGACCGTTCGATAGTGGAGACTCTCCTTCTGATTTTGCATCAATTATGTCGTATAATTTTGGTTTTGTATCAATTTTTGATTGTCCAGTATGGATTTTCGATAACATTTTACCACTTTTTGTTGTATTCTATAATCTTCAACTGTATCTCCATTCAACTTAGATTGTTGTACCAACTATCATGGGATCTTGATAAAGTAACAGTTTTTGGGTAATATATTTAATTTGTCCGCGAACCGTCCGATTGAATTAATGAACAGTGGATTGTCCGTGCCCATCCGGTTCGAACTCGAACAGTGGACTATCCGTGTCCGCGTCCGTGTCCGTCCGGCCGAACTCATTTTTATTTTCGGACCGAACACGGACAGTGGACTGTCCGTGTCCGTCCGGTTCATTCCCTACAACCAGGATGCATGCATGCACTATATCTCTACCTGCTGACCGCTAGAGCCAGAAGGCTTCGACACATCGTAGCGGTGACGGAAGATGAGTTTGTCACGATCCGTGCTGATGGATCCCTGTGTGATTAAAGAAGTTCGTGCAGATGCTGGCATTCGTTTGTCTGCACTTCCTCCAGGCCTCTAAAGGGAAGCGTCCGCCACCGCCAGTCATATATATATATATATATATATATATATATATATATATATATATATATATATATATATATATATATATATATATATATATATATGGAGTTTTCTTGGCGCTTTGGTTAAGAACAAGGCTCATGTAGTTATAGTCTCAGTTCAGTGAGGTTCGAGGAAGGTACGGAGACTGACTGTATATATGGCCATATCTTTTGCTTTTGCAAATGTATGTTTTGTTATTAAGTAGCAACCAGTCTTTGAACTTTGTCATCTTCGCAAACTCCATGGAATCAATCTAGAAAAGTGGGTTTTGGTCCTAACTAACTATTAAAGTTGTACATGGAAACCTTCCAATTAAGAAGAGGAGAGACCAATCGATGGATCGATGATGATGCGGATATGTGGTCTCACCGGCGTATGTGTGTTAGGAATTAAGTCATGAGCGCCAAAGGGAGAGTAGCCTTTTGAATGGCTTTTGAGAGGTGGCAAGAAGGAAATCTTTGTATACCAAGGTGAGTGGAGTGAGACTCCCTTGATTGGTTCCATCTCATTTAGGCTCGTAAGTTAAAGGGTTCTTTTTTAAAATAATTATGATATTTGGCCCCTAAAAGTTTTAGATGACGTCATCTTTCATTATGTGGCATCTGATATGGCAACTAACATGACAGCTGACATCTCATATTTTAACCCAAAATATTAATTACCCAAAAAAATTATTGTTAATGTTAATGCTAATGCTAATTTTAATTTAATGTTAATATTAACTTTAATGTTAAAATTAGTGTTAACGTTAATATTAATATTTATGTTAATTTGATATTATTATTAATTTTAATGTTAATGTTAATGTTAATTTTAATATTAATTTTAATGTTACTGTTAAAGTTAATATTAATTTTAATTTTAATTTTAATATTAATTTTAATTTTAATTTTAATTTTAATAATAATTTTAATTTTAATGTTTATTTTTGTCATGTTAGCTGTTATGTCATCAACTACGTCATATGTCACATAATGGGAGATGATATTACCCAATTTTTTTGGGAGCCAAATAGCATTTCTGCTTTTAAATGCTCCCGCATTTTCATTCTGTTTACCCTTTTATCTTTTTCAAAAATATTATTTGGCTCCCAAAAAATTTGGGTCATACCATCTCCCATTATGTGACATATGTCATGGCTGATGACATTGTAGTATCCCGCTTCCAATAGGCGACGAACTTCGTAATATGCTTGCGTCGAGTCAGATCGGTCAGGAACTTAGATGGTCATCTGACTCGATCACTGAGGTTAGTAAACGATAACACCTTACGGCATCGATCAAATCGATTTGGACGAATGCTACAAGAATCGATCCAATTAATGGAACGACTTCTGTTGGAATAAGTCCTAGATGTAGCAGGCTGCGTCTCGGCGAGTGAGCTCTATATAAGAGTCCCTTCGACGGGACCGGACTACTGTATGGTTTTCTTGGAGCTTTTGCTATTTGGTTTTGATGAATGTGTTTTCGCGTCGTTTTCTGAATGCATTCTACAAATTTTGAAACGAAGGATTAAAGAAAGAATTCTGACTAAGTGTTGGTGCCATTGTAGGAGCTCGCGTAATTGAAGTTTGAACGTTGCGAAGTGCTTCGACCCTCGGCATGATCAAATACTTGGTGGATGCTTCGGCCCCTTCTTTTCTACTCCTTCCCGCAAACGAAATTCTTTGCCTCGAACTTATTCAAATCGACGATGCCAAGTTAAATGCATGTCAATCCACTAAGATCAAGAACTCGAAAAAAACGTATCGATTTAGAGTAATTAACTCTGAAAATATAAGTTTCACATCAAAAAGAGAAAGTTTAAGGTTCTAGAAAAGAGAGAGACTATTTCACGATCTGCAAAATAAAATGATGAAACGATACTTGCGGCATACGGTGCCTCAGAAAATTTGGTGCCTACGGGACGCTAAATTGGAATTACGGCTTTGGGAAAAATGATTCATTGCATGAGTTGAAAAAAATGATAATGCTGCTCAATACTGTCCACGCTATGCAATTTGTTTCATATATTAAACTGTTCAGGCATTGGTATGGTCATGGACAACTTGTGTACAAGTTTAACTTTCCTCGATGCGGTATCCGGGACATCGAAACCGAATCAACCTAGGGAAAACACATAAAATCGTGCTTCGGTGCGAGGCATTGCGGGACCCTCAAGTAGGACTTGCAACCCAAGCTGACATACACGTCGCAATGCCATATAAAAGTCCCTCGTGGTGCATAGTATCAATAACCGCACATATAAGATAGTAGCATGCTCACCTATTGTCTTATGCAGGTATAAATATTATCTATGTTTTATATAGGGATGAGCACGACCGTGGTAAGAATTGAAAGAAATTGTTATGTTTCACTGTATGCTTTTACTGTTTCAAATGGAAGGCTATCAATATGAACTGAATTCATTTGGTTCTAAATAGAAAGAAAACTCCAATGCATGCCTACCTTAACAACAGAGTCAGTTTAGACGAGTGGGTTCGTCCCACTCACTAGTGCATTTCCAAGTGTACTAATTCCCAATTCCACAGGTGACGAGGACTCTGGGGGTGCACGTCGCTAAGCCAAAGCTGAAGTTCGGAGAGGTATTTTGAAGCTCTTCATATTCTGAAGTATTTTAAAGCCAATTCATCGAAGGCTTTCAATGTATAAAAAGGCGAATGTATGGAACGACAAGTGTTAGTTCAGGCAGCTTATCGAGTATATTTCTTATGTTCAATCAATGTAGCCGCAACGGAATCCAATGTAATTACGACTTGCACTTCGTTGCAAGCTATGAATGAAAAACATATTTTTATCTTCCTAAATTGCGTGTTCAATTATGATGTGATTAGTGAAGTTTTAACTTGGTGTTTAAATAAAACGATCAAATGTAAAGTTCTTGTCTTGTACGAGTGCAACTCCAGACTCGTACGACATCATGCCTTAGCGATGACGATCGATTCGGCATAATGGGAACGGGGGTCGAACGATTTGTCTAATCGAGACGTGACAGACATAATAACTGACATCACAAATTTAAACATTAAAATTAATATTAAAATTAAAGTTAATATTAGTATCAAATTAACATGAATATTAATATTAAAATTAACATTATCATTAATATTAACTCTAACATTAACATTAAAATTAATGTTAACATTAAATTAAAATTAGCATTAACAATAATATTGAAATCAATATTAATATCAAATTAACATCAATATTAATATTAACATTAACATTAATTAACATTAACATTAATTTTAACATTAAAATAAATATTAACATTAAATTAAAATTAGCATTAACTTTAACTTTAATAATAAAAAAATTGGATAATTAATTTTTGGGTTAAAATATGACATGTCCGTTGCCATGTTAGTTGCCACGTTAGATGCCATATAATGGGAGATGGCATCACCCAAAAATTTTGGGAGCCAAATAGCATAATTGTTTCTTTTTTTCTAGAAGATTTGATCTAATGTATATATTTTTAAAAATTAAACTATCTGTTTACCCCTCCGCCAACTAAATTTTAAAAAAAACCTACAACTATTTTTTTATTAACTTTTGATTAAATATCTAATCGTTTTTTTTTTCTTTTTTTGAGAGAATTGGACAATTTCTAATCTTTCTTCCTTAAAAAAATAGAGAAAAAAAAAATCTAAACCAATTCTCTTCGTCAAATTTTATTAGTAATTTTTTTAATAAAAAATATAATATCGAAACGTGCTATCCATAATGAAGTTGAATGATTGTTTTGAAGAAGATGACAAATAGTTGTTAGAAAATTTGGAAGTTAAAAAAATATTGAAATATCAGGGATGAATGTGACCCGATAATAAAAAAATAAGTTAATATAACAATAATAATATTTAATTTATTTAAGAAATTAAGGAATATCTATTCTACTATATAATAGGAAAACTTGGTGGTGAAACTTTTGAATTCCTAAAATACCCTTGAGTATTTTATAAACATAATGTTATTATGTCAACTTGCATGTCATTTATGTTTAAGAGTCAAAGCAATAAAGTTTGCATGCAAGTTTTCTTTTTCCATACAACTTTTCATATTCCAATGGTAAAATTTTTATATCTTTACCATTTTTCAAAAATTATTATTCTCAATAGAAAAATTTAAAAAAAGAACAAAATTTGTACTTTGGATCTTTTGGCATTGTAAAAAGAAAACACACAAACATGAATAATAAGCTGGAAAAGACGAAAAGACGACATCCGATCTTATAATATTTTAATTAAAATACGTACAAAGTACGTACACGTAGACTAGTAGGGGTAAAGAGAAAAAAGGTGAACTGAAAATATTATAAGGTAAAATTAACAAGTTAACGAAAGAGGTAAAGTGAATAAAAGTAGGGCTGTGCACAATTAAGTCAAACCGACCAAATCGAACCAAGTCAAGCCGAACCGATTGGTTTTAAACCGAATTGATGGTTCAGTTGGTTTGGTTCGGCTTCAATTTTTTCAAAATCGACCGACTCGGTTCGGTTCACGATTTGGTTATGCCAAAAATCGTCTAAACCGAACCGAACAAAATCCTTGTTAAATAATTAGGATTGGCCAGTTGGGTATGGGTTCATTGGGTTGTATTATACCGGTTTGGTTCATTTATTCACATCACAAACATTTATTAAGTTGGAGTTGAAAGCGCTCTCTCTCTCTCTCTAGTCTCAAAGAGGAGTACTTGCGGCTCCTATTCTTTTCTAATTGCTCGTGTGCACATGAAAGTGACTTTTGTTGAATGTATATGATTTTTTTTATATGTATAATATGCAATTTTTTTCCACCTGCAAAGCACAAGTTGAATTGAAGCTGCTGAATTACATTTACTGTTGCAAAGTACAAGTTGACTGAGGTTTCACAAAAAAAAATATACAGTCCATTTTTTTATGTGATCAAAACCGACCAAGTCGAACCGATCCAAACCGAACCAAGTCGGTCGGTTTCAAAACCGAACCGACCATTTGGTCGGTTTGGTTCGGTTTTGTTTATTTTCAAACCGATTAACTTCGGTTCGACTTCGGTTGGGACCAAATAGGTCGACTACCGACCGATGCACACCCCTAAATAAAAGTATAGGTGTATTTAAAAACACCCATTTTTTTATTGTTTTAGGACACTAAGTTTTGTTACTACTTTTAGGACACTAAGTTTTGTTACTATTCTTTTCACTCACGTATCCATGATTTAGTAAACATAGTTTTTAGGATGAACTAAGGGTTTGCTTGGCAACGGTTATTAAAAATTTTGCTTGTTAATTTTGATCAGGCACAGGTTTTGGTGGGCTCAATAATCCTCCAAAATTGACGTAATATAATTTTGTGTGGCTTTATAAATACCCTAAATAGATGGAGGTCTTATTATTTTATTCCATTTATATTCCACAAAAAATATATAATTATAATAATTAATATTCTATCCTATTTTTTTTCTTCTGATCCGTGTTTTTCTTCTACTTCTTCCACGCTATAGCTACTTTCTCCGATAAGTTTCTAAAATCTTTATCTCCTATTTTCAACCAAGCGTTTATATTATTTCATGTGTTCCTATATATTATTTTGATCAAATATGGACTTCTACCTCCTGATCGAGGCGTGGACTGGGTGGCAGTTTCTGCGCTCTCGGTACTGTTTTGTTTATATATGGATATATATATAAGTAATTCTATTTGTGTAAAAAAAAACTCATAACCGGTTGAATGAATTACCAAGCATGGGTTGGACTTGTTTAGAAGCCAGTACTTAAAACCATCCAAAATCGGACCCTCATAACCGCTTATAATCAGGACAGGTTCTGGGGTAAGTCGGACAAGCCTTGGGGCTTGGACAACCCCCTTTTGCTAGGGCAACCTTCCAGGCTCAGTATGATCCCACCAATGGTCAGGGTCATAGATGACCACCAGAGCCAGCTGACAATAAGAGTCAAGGGACAACCAAAATTAGCTCTAGGATAGAACAAACCAACCCTCCGGACCGGCCAGCCGGCCATGTTTATAATCGATCCTTTAAAAATAACTCATAACCGTATATCCCTACAATTGTCAATTAAACCCTAGGAGTGAAAAGTAAGAAAGATATTTTGGGAGGGGAAAACCTTTTTTTTTTCCTTAGTGGGAAAATCCTCCCATGTTCCATTAGTGGTAATTACAAGAAACAAGATCCGAGTATAAGGAGATAACACCGAAACATATGCAACCTAAATAGATTTATAATTCTTGTTCCATGTATTTGTTCTAGTTTTTATGCACTTGCATAATTTTGTGATTTCGTAAATCTAGTAAATCATATGATTTAGTAAAATTTTAGTTTGAATTATGGTTTTCATATTTTCGAATTTCGTATTTTAAACCTCCAAATTTGTATCAAGAACCGACTACAACATATGCAACCTAAATAGATTTGTGATTTTTGTAAAGGACACCGTTATTCGCACCCCATGATCTACTAAACACATCCCAAGTGCTAAGTACACCACATTTTAAATGAATAAAATTAACACAAAGATTAAGTACATCCCACCAAATGGCCAAAATATTATTTTATATTCTAATCTAAAACCTATCTATCATGGAAAAAAAAAAAGGGGACTAATTATCGTTTAGATCCTGAATTTTATTTGGATTTTGAGTTTAAGCACTGATATGTCCAATAAAAAAGTGTGGAGCCTGAACTTTTTTTCTTTTTTATTTTCTCCATAAGACACTCTACTTTAACATGTATTGATTGTTGTTCTTGTACAGTTGTATTCATGTTGCAGGTATAATAGAAAAAAAGAAAACTAAAAATGAAATTTTTGGGTTCAAACTTTTCAATCGAATAAGACTTAAACTCAGTCTAAGCTGATATAAACTTCAGGTTTAAACGCTACCTGGCCCGCCCGCACCCCCCCCCCCCCCCCCCCCCCCCCCCCCCCCAAACTTCAGGTTTAAGCTGATATAAACTTCAGGTTACTCATAATGAATTAGTAATAAAACTGAAGATATTCCTAACCATATTCCAGACAAATAAATAAATAATAATGTTTGGGGTACCACTTGTTCTATTGTTCAATTACCTCCAAGAGGTAAGAGAGAGAGAGAGAGAGAGAGAGGATATTGACAACGACATATGGATAGAGGAGATTGGCAACGATGGAACGTGAGAGGAGATTGGGAGCGTTAGATTATTAGAGCGACGAAAGGAAAGAAGATATAATATTGACGACGACTACACCAATTTTTTTTTAATTTATTCTGACTAACCGTCTTGCCTTTTGGTATTCTAGTATGTAACATTTATATATATCTTATAACAAAAAAAAGATTTTTTATGGGGACTAAAAGAATTAGAAGAGTCTCCAAGCCTTTGTTCATAATTGAACTTAGATAATTAAATAGTACATATAAAAAATTGTTGATCTCTAAAATTTTGGGCCGAGGCACCTGCCTTATGGGCCTCATATCAAAGTCTGGCTATGAATGTTCTCATTTCTCGTTCATTAGAGTCTTAGACGGAGGTGGAATTTAGTTAATTAGTTTGGCAGCTTCGGCTAGCTTGTTGCGTTTACTGACGGCCTCGCTTGATTGACATTATTTATTATAGTAACGCTACCATTAAAACCAACGCGGGGATAGCTCAGTTGGGAGAGCGTCAGACTGAAGATCTGAAGGTCACGTGTTCGATCCACGTTCACCGCAAATATAAAGTAGACTTCTTTTTTTCTTCGCTTCAACAACAAACATACTTTGCAACACAAATTATTCTTTTTAAAAGAAAAGATAAGAAATTCTTCCCTCCAACAACATACTTCGTAGTGAAGGGCAACACAAATTATTTTCTTTTCGAAATCTTTTCACTTAATTCTTAATTTAACTCTTAAACCTACTTAGTACGCAACAAGCAATTCGTTCAATAAGTGTTTGATTTTAAGTATTTTAGGAACAATGCATTTGACAAATGCATGGTTAACTATCACCGGAATCCCATCCTGAGACAGACCGAGTTGTTCCGACCGGCCGCGGCCGCCTCTTCCTCTGCTGCTCTTCTTCTTGTTCTTCTTTTATCGTCTTCTTCTTCTCACAGCACTGTGTCCTCCAAATCTCAAAATGTGATCTGCTGGAGGAGGATGATCCGGACACGAGGACGAAGAGGTGGGTGACGTCTTCAAGAGAGCTCTTCTTCTTCTTCTTCTTCTTCTTCTTCTTCTTCTTCTTCTTATTTCCAATCATTGAGCTACTGAGAGAGAAGGAAGGAGCAGTCATGTTCTCCTTGTTCTCTCCTTCTTCTCCTTGTTCTCTCCTTCTTCGTGGTGAGCTGCCATTTTGTTTTTTGAGGGGGACTTACAAATGTCAAAAAAATTCTTATGAAGAAGAGGAGGGAGGGAGAGAGAGAAAATTGAATCTGAATTTTTTTTGTTTTTGTTTTTTTGTTTCAAACATTGAAAAGCTTCTTCCCGCCACTCCTAGTCCCCACCTGGTTAGCAGTCATCCTAATAAAATTAGTATCATATGAGAATTGTTTCGTATCTTTCATAAACGTATAATATTTGTGTACTTTTGAAATATTTGAGTTAGTATGTGAACTTTAAGCATGCACAGTTTTAAACGTGTTTCATATGAATTATTGAAAAATTTGGCATATAAAACATTGTAGGAACCAGCATAGGCGGCTCCAGGGGGCGGGCTAGGCAGCCGTCTAGGGCCTCCTCTCCCGGGGGCCTCCATTTTTTTTTTTTTTTGAAATTTAATTATTTTATACCGGGCCAAAAAAAACTATGGATCTGGGACAGTCCACTGCTGCGTGGAGAAGAATCAAATAAAACATTAATAATATAAAATTGAAATGTTGCACCTATTTCTAAGCCATCATTTAATCTTCTCTCTCACACACATTCCCACGAAAAATCTCTATCCTACAGTAAAAATTGAAATGGTCAATCTCTCCCTCAACCAATGTGTCAATCATGATTTTTTTCCCCTCATTTCTAGTTTCTAGCGTCTTTTGCTTCTGATATTAATTGTTTAAAGATTGGAAAGAAGCGTATCAATGGAGGAGACTGCAAAGTAAATATATTTTCGTTACTTGTAAAAATAAAAATAACATAAAGGAATAAGGGTCTCATTTTTGGACTTGTCTAGGGCCTCATAAATGCTGGAGCCGGCCTTGGGAACCTGTTTAATTAACAAAATTTGACATCATGTTTAAGCATGTAAAATTTCTAACCTCAATATTTTCATTTGGCGAATATTTGACCGATTTTTAAAAGTATTGTACTTGCACTGTGCTGATTTATACTCATAGTTTCGTTGTCCCAATTTTTTTCCATTTGTCGAATCGCTAAGAAGAGCCTTGGCAATTTACATGTGAGCTCGCACCAGACAAGATTATATTGACCATGTTTGGTTATTGTGAAGGAATTCCAATCGGTCACTAATTAGGGTGCGTTTGATTGCAAGGTAAAAAATATGTGGAAAAGAAATTAATTTCATGTAATTATTTTACTTGAAAAAAGTTCCATGGAATTAAAAAAATTTCTTATAGAAAACTTAATTTGGTGTTTGATTATCATTATTTTTCACGAAAAATAGTTATTTTTAATGAAATATGATATTTTCCTATGGGTTGGCCAGTTTTATTTTTCACCAATTTAGAAGAAAATATGGGAATGATAGTTTTTTGGAAAATAATTTCATGGAAAATATAAGCTATCAAACACTACAATTGGTGAAAATTTTGTGATGTAAATATTTTCCATGGAAAAAAAAGTCCAACAAAAAGCAGCCTTAGTGACAATTTGGTTCAACTTCTTCGGTTCGCAATTTTAGTTGTGTAAACAGGGGTTATTTTTCAAAACCCGAAAAATCTTGATTTAGTTTTGGTAAAAATGAATCAAACTCAAGTCATGTACATTCTAATATACAATAAACCGATTTTTAGCATCAAAAAGTGGATTTAAGTTGAGAAAATTCATCTCACTAAAATTACGAGAGGATAACACATTTTCGACAGATATGATTTTATATGAACTGTCAATTTTTTGGCAATCGTAAATATGCAAAGTTTGGCATACTGGATATGCACAAAACTGTCAAAAATTTGACAGTACTATGTTTTCAGAACTGTCAAAATTTTGACAGTCCTAGATATGCACAGGACTACCAGAATTTTGACAGTTTGCCAAAATTGTGTTGTACCTATTAATTTTATAGTGTTGTTAACATCTGTCATTATTTATTTGCGAAATTAACCCTCTAATTCTCATTGGAGATGGGTGATCAGTGTAATTATTTTATAAAACTTATAAAAGAGAGATGTTAGTCAATGTTATTACCTTGCATCACAGTATTTATTTCTTTATTTTATTTTCACTTTCACACTCATAGAATTGCTAGAATATATTGGTTTTGGAGAGAGAGAGAGAGAGAGAGAGAGAGAGAGAGAGAGAGAGAGATTTTACAAATTTAAGTGGTATTTTTTCTAATATTTGGACTTTGCACTGGTTTGATCTATACAATTCTTATCATACATAGAAGTTAATCAATTATCTTATTATTTTTACTTATACACATGCGTCATTTCTTTTAAGAAAATTAAATTAAACTGCATCATTAATATGACATCGGCAATAAAGAAAATATCCTTTTATGTATACGTAAAATAGAGCATTATCTTTAGTTGTTGAACATGGCCATCTAAATCTCCGTCGCTGGATTAAATTAGTACTGGTTAACAAGAAACAACTCAAAGCTCAGTCACTGCAAGCTCCCTTCACATGTTAGAGGAAAAGCTCCAACAATTTTTTACATATTTCGATATATGGATTTGAGTGTTTCCCACAGTAACAGTCCATCATGCATTAGGAGAGATGCCGCTGACAACTTGAATCTTTCCGCATGGGTCAAACAATAAATTATAATACAAGAATGGCCTAAGCCTTGAATTCTGTACCGTAGCTAAAAAAATTTCCACTCACATAATGTAGTTACATGTGCTTCTGGCTGCATATTAAAGGTCATGTGCCAGCCTGATTTCAGTGTATAATTTTGGGCGTCTACAAGTTTACCCTCAAGAGACGGCCTGCTATCTCTGTCCATACACTATATGTGAGTTCTTTATTAAAGAGACATGGCATGAAGCCTTGCGCTTTCCTTGCGGTGCTACGCCGCTATGACATGACCTAAAGCCGAGGCCTTACCCCTACCAAGGAACCTCATCGTAGTGTCATACTACTGTAGCGTGAGGTCACAAGCCTCTTTGTAGTGCCATACTACCCAGCATGAAGCCTTAGGCTCCGTTGCGGTGTTATGCCGCAACGACATGGCTTGCAAGGCCAAGGCTTTATTCCTATCCGGGTACCTCATCGTGGTGTCGTGCCACTGTAACATGGGAAAAATCTCCCCTTTGTAGTGCTGTCTACCCCTCTTTAATTTTATCATACAACATTAGGCTACCTGCCTATTTGCGGTGCTACGCCGCTGTGTCTTGGCTAGCAAAGTCGAGACATTGCCCCTAACCAGGAACCTCTTGGTGCTAGTCATTATAGTCTTAATCAAAATGGCTACGTAGTAGTAGAGAGAGGTACGTACGGAGATAGTATTGTCATCTGCATAAGCAGTTAGAAGGAATAATCTGCTTTTCTGTGCGATCGAACCTACCCAGCTATGCAACTAGGTAGAGTTATAAAATGGACAAAGCAGTCCGTTATTCGTACGAGTTCGACTCGATAAATGGTTCGACCGCTGGCCGTCCGATTGAATTAACGAACAGAACTAGGACATTTTTTTGGTCCGTTTAAAAATTGGACCCGAACACGATCATATCTATGTCCGGTCCGAATTTATCTACAGACCATCCGATAGTGGAGGCTCCTTTTGATTTTGCATCAATTATGTCGTATCATTTTGGTTTTGCATCAATTTTTGGTTATCCGGTATGAATTTTCGATAACCTTTTACCATTTTTTGTTGTATTTTATAATCTTCAATTGTACCTCCTTTTAACTTGATTTTTGTACCAGCTATCATGGAATCTTGATAAAGTAACAGTTTTTGGTAATACATTTAATTTGTCTGCGCACCGTCCGATTGAATTAATGAACAGTGGATTGTTCGTGTCCGTCTGACCCGAACTCGAATAGTGGACTATCCGTGTCCGTGTCCGTCCGGCCGACAGGGCCGGCCCTGAGTTAGTGGGGGCCCTAGGCAAATTTTTAAAATGGGGCCCATAAATAATATAAAAAAATTGAACTAAAAAATGATACAGCCAAGGCTAGAACCTAGGACCTCTTACGTACAAGTATAACAAACTACCACTACACCACAAATATTTTGTGATAAAGAAGAATCATATTATATGTTAGTTCTATTTTTAATATAAGATTACTAATATATATATACATTTAAATTAATTTTTTTGGGCCCCCAAATTTCATGGGGCCCTGGGCGGTCGTCCTGGCCGTCCTGGGCCAGGGCCGGCCCTGTCGGCCGAACTCATTTTCATTTTCGGATCGAACACGGACAACTACAACCATGATGCATGCATGTGCTATGTTTCCACCTGCTAGCCGCTAGAGCCAGGAGGCTTCGACAAATCATAGCAGCGGTGACGGAAGATGAGTTTGTCACGATGGACCCGTACGATCGATCCAGGTGTGATTAAAGAAGTACGTGCGGATGCTGGCATTCGTTTGTCTGCACTTCCCCAAGGCCTCTAATGGGAAGCGTCCGCCACCTCAAATGACCTCTAGCCTAGTGGTTAAGAGAGATGCATGCGGCCCAAGTGGTCGGGAGTTCGACCCCAGTGGAGGCGAGTTCACCACAATTACCCATTGCTTCCAAAATATATATATATATATATAACTTTCTTGGCGCTTTGGTTAAGAACAAGGCTCATGTAGTTATAGTCTCAGTTCAGTGAGGTTCGAGGAAGGTACGGGGACTGACTGTATATATATATATATATATAAATGGACATATCTTTTGCTTTAGCAAATGTATGTTTTGTTATTAAGTAGCAACCAGTCTTTGAACATTGTCATCTTCGCAAACTCCATGGAATCAATCTAGAAAAGTGGGTTTTGGTCCTAACTAACTATTAAAGTTGTACATGGAAACCTTCCAAGAAGAGGAGAGAGGGACCAATCGATCGATGATGCGGATATGTGGTCTCACGGCGTATGTGTTAGGAAGTCATGAGCGCCAAAGGGAGAGTAGCCTTTTGAATGGCTTTTGAGAGGTGGCAAGAAGGAAATCTTTGTATACCAAGGTGAGTGGAGTGACACTCCCTTGATTGGTTCCATCTCATTTAGGCTCGTAAGTTAAAGGGTTCTTTTTTCAAAAATGTTATTTGGTTCCAAAAAAATTAGCTTAATTGCACTTTGATACCCTCAACTATTTCAGTTTTTCAACTTAATACCCTAAACTTTTTTACTCAACAACTCGATACCCTCAACTATTTTATTTTTTCAACTTAATACCTAAAACACAAAAAATCTCGAAAATGCCCCTGGCTTTCTCTCTCCCATGCAACCCTCTCCCCCCCCCCCTCCCATTCCGGTGACCACCTCCCCCCCCCCCCTCCCTCTCCGGCGACCACCTCCCCCCCTCCCATTCCGGTGACCACCTCCCCCCCCCCCCTCCCTCTCCGGCGACCACCTCCCCCCCTCTCTCTCCGGCGATGGTGGAGTCGAGAAAGGAGAGGAGGGCAGCGAGAGAGGGAGGGGGGAGGGGGTGCGGGTTGCCGGAGGGTGGAGGGGAGCGGGGGGGAGGGGGAGGGTGCAGGCGGGGCGGCGGAGGGGGAGGGTGCAGGCGAGGCGGGGCGGGGCGGGGCGGGGGGGGGGGGGGGGAGGGGAGAGGGGGGGGGGGGGGTGGCCGGGAGTAGAGGGGGGGGGGGGGGGGGGTGAGTGGTAGTTTTAAAATTTGGGTAAGGACATTATTGTCCAAAAAATTATCTGGGTATCAAGTTGTTACAAAAAAAAGTTTAGGGTATCAACTTGAAAAAGCGTAATAGTTGAGGGTATCAAGTAGCAATTAAGCCCAAAAAATTTGGGTCATACCATCTCCTATTATGTGAAATATGTATTAACTAATGGCATGACGGCTGACATGTCAAATTTAAACATAAAAATTAATATTAAAATTAAAATTAATATTAGTATCAAATTAACATGAATATTAATAGTAATATTAACATTATCATTAATATTAACTTTAACATTAACATTAAAATTAATATTGTTGGTGTTTTTGCCTTTAAACTAGGAAAGATAGTCCCACATCGGCTACACCAAATGGTGAGTATCTCAATATAATGAATTGCTTGTGTTGAGGTGTGCACATGAGGTGTGGTAGGGCACAAGTGTGTGCCATGTGGGAGTATTTTTCTAGAAGAAAAAAGGATTAATTCCAACAAGAATGCAAGTTAATTTTTGTTGTGTGGACTCGGACTCGGACACGGACTCCAGGTTGTCTCGTGCATGCACGGGAGTGTTCGGGGGGTAGGTGTGGACTGGCACACTACTATGCTGATTGTGGGATGATCTAAAATATCAAACTCTATTTTTGAGTATTAGTATTTTAATCCCACATCGGATAGGAGAAAAGGTGAATTCTTACTCCTCTATAAATAGAGTCCATTGGCCTCCTTTGGAAGGTACACCAAGAAGAGAGTTAAGGGAGTCCGTAAAGTCCAGGAAGCTCGTTTAAGTCTCAAATATTAACTTACGAGCATTCCAGAAGTTCTTCGTGAACTTGCTGGTTCCTGGAAGCAGATCGTGGTGGGACGACTCTTGCTTTGAGCAACAGTGATCTTAATCACCCCAGCAAGAACCTTTCCTCTTCTTCTTTCTTCTCTTTTCTCTGAGTTGTAACTCAGTTCTGTCCGTCAGCAACTGCGATTGCGAGGAAGAATGTGAGATTTATTTTCTGATTATTGTTGCTTTTGTAATCAGATTTATATTATAGTGTTTCTCGTGGATCTTCAAGAAGAAGATGAAGGCCTCTTCTTTCTTCTCTTTTCTCTGAGTTGTAACTCAGATCTGTCCGTCAGCAACTGCGATTGCGAGGAAGAACGTGAGATTTATTTTCTGACTATTATTGCTTTTGTAATCAGATTTATATTATAGTATTCCTCGTGGATCTCGAGAATAATCAGAAAGGGAACGTTTGTTTGAACCTCTGATCTCGACATCTAGTTCTACCATCTTTGATCAAGCTCTGGGACTGACAATCTCAAAGCAAGACTGGTAGCCAAAAAGTTTTCTCAAAAGCAGGGGATCGACTACTTCGACACATATGCTCCAGTAGCGCGGATGACAACCATCAGGATGTTAATTGCTCTGAGTACAATTCACAAGCTCGTCATACATCAGATGGACGTGAAGACAGCATTCCTGAATGGAGAGTTGACCAAAGAGATCTACATGCAACAGCCAGAAGGATTCATCGTCAAGGGCCTTGAAGACAAAGTCTGCAGGTTGGTGAGATCTCTATATCTGAAGCAAGCTCCCAAGATGTGGAACGAGAAGTTTGACAAAGTCATTAGATCAAACGGCTACATGGTCAGTGAGACAGACAAATATGTTTACACAAAGTTCGCTGGCGGGAGAGGAGTCATCGTTTGTCTATACGTGGACGACATGCTGATCCTGGGTACGGATCTAGCACGTGTCACTGAGACAAAGAAGTTTCTCTGATCTAAGTTCAGTATGAAGGACTTAGGGGAAGCTAATGTTATCCTAGGGATAAAGATCATCCGGACAGACACTGGAGTGGCGCTGTCACAATCTCATTACATTGAAAAGATGCTCACACGCTATGGATATCAGGATCTTCTAGGGATCGATACTTCCTACAGGTGTGACAAGAAGCTGAAGCCAAATCATAGAAAAAAGCGTCAGGCAGCTGGAGTACGCAAGTGTTATCGAGAGTTTGATGTATGTAACTACTATCACAAGGCCTGACATAGCTTTCGCCGTGGGGATGCTGAGTCGATTGACGAACAACCCAGGTGTGGAGCACTGAAAGGCCGTGAAGAGAGTTATGAGATATCTTAAGAGGACTCAGAAGTATACACTGTATTACAGCGGATATTCGACAGTAGTGGAAGGCTTCAGTGATACAAGCTGGTGTTCAGAAGCAGAGAGCGAAAGGTCCACAGGAGGATACATCTTCTCCATGGGTGGAGCTGCTATATCGTGGAAGTCGAAGAAGCAGACAATGCTCTCTCAATCCTCAATGGAATCTGAGTTCTTTGCACTGGCTGCAATAGCAGAAGAAGCAGAATTGCTTCAGAAGCCCATGTATGATCTTTTAGTTATTGGTGCGCAGATTCCGACGGTACCGATGTACTGCGACAACCAGGCAGCTGCAGCGGTGGCATCAAATGATCTCTTCAATGGTAAGAAGAGGACTGTGTGATTGAGGCACAGGGCGGTGAATGATCTGACAAAGACTGGAGTTGTTATCGTGATTGATATTCGGAGTCAGGAAAATCTGGCCGATCCGTTTACCAAAGGTCTCAAGCGCCAGCTGGTCGAGGACACAGCAATTATGATAGGCTTGAAGACGATGTGATATTCTGTCTTTGTAATTCTACCATAAAGTTTTATGCTATTAGTTCAAAGAGAAATCTACTAGGCATCTAACTTTTGGTTCAAAAAAGGACCACTGACGGAGAGAATATCTGGAACAGTGGATAGTCCTTTGAGACACTGACGGATTACGGACCCATAACCACTGTTGTCTACTATCTGTTCCCTTAAAAGAACAAGTCATGTGGGAGGATGGCTTAGATGCCTTAATGAGTTCTCAGGCATTTCGAATGTCTAGTGTGCTCTATAGCTAGGAAGCACGGTAGCACAACACTACAAAGGAGCGTAAGGTCTCCATGCTACAGTGTGGTGACACCTCCAAGAGGTTCCTCGGTAAGGGTAATGCATCGACTTTGCGAGACATGTCACAGCAGCGTAGCACCACATATAGGCAGGTAGCCTAATGTTGTAGAATGAAGAGTGGTAGTCAGCACTACAAAGAGGTCGGTGACCTCATGTTACAGTGGTGTGACACCACAAGAGGTACCTAGGGTGGGTAAAGCCTCGGCTATGCAAGCCATATCACAGCGGCGTAATACCGCAAGGAAGCGCAAGGCTTCATGCTGGATAGTTTCATACTACAAAGAGGCTGGGACCTAATGCTACAGTGGCGTGACACCACGATGAGGTATAGCCTCGGCTTTGGGCCATGTCATAGCGGGGTAGCACCGCAAGGAAGCGCAAGGCTTCATGCCAAAGGACTCTTTAAAAGAACTCACCTAGAATGTATGGAAAGATATTCAGGCCGTCTCTTGAGGCTAAACTTGTAGACGCCCAAGATACATACACCAAAGTTAGGCATGCACAGGGCCTTTAATGTGCAACCGGAAGGACAACTGATGTCATTATGTGAGTGAAAAAAATTGCAGTCATGGTGAAGAATTCAAGGCTTAGTCCATTCTTGTATCATACTGTTATTTGACCCATGCGAGAAGATTCAAGTCGTCAGCGATATCTCTCCTAATGCATGATGGACAGTCACTGTGAGGAACGCTTAACCCATATATTGAGATATATGGGAGATTGTTGGTGTTTTTACCTTTAGACTAGGAAAGATAGTCCCACATCGGCTAGACCAAATGGTACCTCAATATAATGCATTGCTTGTGTTGAGGTGTGTACATGAGGTGTGGTGGGGCACAAGTGTGTGTCATGTGGGAGTATTTTTCTAGAAAAAAAGGATTAATTCCAATAATGATGCAAGTTGATTTTTGTTGTGCGGACTCGGACTCGGACACGGACACGGACACGGACTCTAGAATGTCTCGTACATGCACGTGAGTGTTCGAGGGGCAGGTGTAGTACCCCGTCCCTACATCGTGCCCCATACTCCGTCCACGGGGTGCGCGAGAAAGGAACACTGTCGCTATCGATTCGGTCGGGACCGATAGATCGGGATCGATCGAGTCGATCGAACGGGAACAGTTGAATTAAGATCCATTCCTCGTTATGGAATGTCTTCTTCGGAACTAAGTCCCATATTCAGCGGGTTGTGCCTCAATGATTGACTCTGCAGCTGAGTCGGGAGAGATCTCCCGTTGCTCTGCTTTTCATGCCGCTTGCGTTGGTTTTGGCTTTATTTTCTGAATACGTTTTCGTGAATGTTTTCGATAGTTTTTATGGCTTGCATTTTGAACTCGCATTTCCTATCTAACTTCTTGAATAATGCAGTATTCTAATCAGTTTCTTGTGCGATTTCAGGTAATCGCGTAGGCGACGTCTAGTGCGACCAAAAAGTTCTCTCGCCTGAAGTAAACTCAAGGTGAGTGGCTGACCCTTCTCTTCTCGACCCCTTCTTAGGTAAATTAACAGTGTTGTTACGAATGGAAGAATGAATGCAAAGGCACGGGCACGGTAAAATGATCAAGTTTTTAAAGTGAATGTAGGCTAGACCTTAATAACTAAATATTGTCTTAACTCGGTCATTGGACAACTTGTCGACAAGGAGAGAGTTTCCTCGAGCAACAACCCGGGGCCACGGGACCGACTCGGCCTAGGAGGAAACAAGGTATAGCTGTGCTAGATGATAGCACGGGTTAAGCGGGGACTTGTAGCGGGGCTCGCTACTTGCGCTGCAAGGGCCCCGGCTAACAAAGCTATAGTCCAGGATGGCTTTTGATGTCAGTGACCAAACACACGTAATGTTGTACTTGGAATTTAAATGATAACAATTGACAGGGAAGAACATGGTAAGTTTCATAATGCACGGCGCGGTCCGCCGTGGGTAAGTTCCAACGTAATTTACATTATGCTTGTCATTGCTCGTTTGAAATTCATTAGGATGGTTAGAAACGTTCATGAACTAAGTCATATAAACTCTTCAACCAAATGAGAGCTTAGAACTTAAATAGCCACGCACCAGTACAAAGTGTAATATACTAATCCTCGCTCTCTACGCAGGTACCCCCAAACCACGAAGGGCGTGCCATCTAAAAGCTCAAGGCGACGTGAACCCTTTTGAAGCCTCGTCCGCATGTGAAGGCTTGTGTTCTAAAATCCTTTTGAAGACTCCGCACTCAGTACAAAGAAGAATTGATGGCGACTCGGCTTCCCTCGATCGCAGGTAAAAAGTACAACTATTTTGCTTGTAAAAAGGGGTGTAATGTATGGAATGACTATCTCATCAGCATTCATTTTGTAAGTCGAGTCATGTTGTAGCCCTCGCGGCAATGATTGTAATGGAGTCAATGTAAATGAAATGTTAATATCAATGAAAAGTCTACTTCTATTTCAAATGTGTCAATCAATTTCTCTGCGTACTCTAACTTGATGTTGTGTTTCGGATGACCTTATGACTACGCCTTATGCGATCGCAACTTAGGTTCACACGGCATCACGCCCGGGGGACGACTATCGATTCTATGAAATCGGGGCGTGACATAATGGTATCAGAGCACGGCTTTACATCCTTTGGCCTCGCGTTTAGAGTTTCAAACCTTTGACCTCGCATCGATGAGATAAGTTGTTCCATACAATGAGTCCGTAATAATTTGTGACTGATGTGTTTGCCTTCGTATCGCAGGAGTGCCGAAAACCACGGCCGGGCGAGAGCAGAGCGCTTCTAGCGGCTCTAGTAGTTCGCGTCGTTCGCGGGCCGGACCTTCTAACGATACCATCGAAAGGATGCTGTGCATGATGGAGGCGCAGCGGAACCAGTCCGAGAACCGACATCAACAGACGGAGGAACGACAAGCCAGTTCGAAGCTCGCTTCGATCCACATGCGAAACTTCAACAAAAGTAGCTGGATACTCTGCAGCAGATCGTCCAGACAATGGCGGCCAACGAAAATTCTGCGACTGTGCCTACTGTCACCGCACCTACTACCACCGTGCCGACGATCCAACCCATTGAAGTCGACACGGAGGAGCTCGAGCGTCAACCAGCGGCACCGAAAAAGTATAACTTTGAAGTGTCAGAATTCAAGAAGGTGTGCCGCACTTTCTTCAGCGGTACCAAAGGCCCTTCCATGGCAATCGACTGGTTGGAAGAGCTGGAAGATCACTTCGAGCTCCTCGGTATTGAAAAATCAAAGCAAGTCGCCTGCACACAACTTCAGCTACGGTTGAACGCGTACGACTGGTGGGTCGTGCATATGCGAGCGATCTGACGCGACAACAACTCAGCGCCGATCTCTTGGGCCACGTTCCGCAAAGCTTTTGAAGTCGAGTACCTTCCGTCAGCCGTTTGTCAAGCGAAGGAGAATGAATTCATGCAGTTGAGGCAGGGGAACCGGACAGTAGAACTGTACGTCGCAGAATTCAACAAGTTGTCCAAATTTGCTAGTGAGTTTCTGCCTACAGAGGAGTATCGTGTGCGACGGTTCGTAGTGGGTCTGCGATGCTCTATCGGTGCGCATGTCGGGGTCCCAGAGTACAAGACCGTGGGCGAGGCTCTGAATCACGCTCTTCGCCTTGAGTGCGAATACCCTTCCGGTGCTGCCAACGTTGTGCGCCACTCCAATCACAAACGTCCTTGCTATACGGGAGGCAACATCTACACATCAAAGCATCGAAACTATGGCGGCAATAAGGGACGAATCCCACCATTTCCTTGTGCCAAATGTCAAAACTTCGATCACCATGCCAACGACTGTCACGTTCTCGACGGAGGATGCTTCAACTGCGGAGCAAGGAACCACCAAGCACGAGATTGCCCCTGAAAATGGAATCGTAACGCCCCGCCACAATAACACCGTCAAAAAAATCGAGGACAGGCTCCCCGACCCCCTCTGCCCACTCAACCCGTACCGCAAAATGGCCAAGACCGTCGCCCCTACACTCAGGGCCGCGTCTACGCCATGACTCGAGACGAAGCGCTGGCATCAAATACAGTAGTGTCAGGTATACTAAATTTCAATAATGTGCCTGCTCGTGTATTATTTGATTCAGGCATTTTGCATAGTTTTATATCGGTGGACTTTGCCGCCGAGCACAAATTTCCTGTAACATCTTTAGATCTCGACCTTAGCGTAAGTACATCTTCGGGCACACCAATACTCACAAACTTAGCATGCGTCGACGGGATTATCTGTATCGGCGGTCAAAAGATCGGTCTTGACGTGATAGTTCTAGACATGAAGGACTTTGACATCATTCTGAGAATGGATTGGCTCGGGCCGTGCAACGCAACCATAGACTACGCCGAAAAGACGATCACCTTTCGCATACCAGGAGTGCCTGAATTCTGCTTTTCGTGTGGTGACGCGTCGTCGACCTGCATGCTGATCTCGGCAATTTCCGCTCGGAGGATGCTGTATTCTGGATGCGAAGGCTATTTGGCGTCCGTCTGAGACATGCGACAGGATGGTACAAACGCGGGTCAGACCGACGTTGTGACAGAATTCCCCGATGTGTTCCCGAACGAGCTACCCGACGTGCCCTCCGACCGAGAAGTCGAGTTCAGCATCGATATATTCTCCGATACTCGACCGATTTCCAAGGCCCCGTACAGAATGGCCCTCGCCAAGCTGAAGGAACTCAAGGTCCAGTTACAAAAGTTACTCGACAGAGGGTTTATTCGGCCTAGCGTTTCACCGTGGGGAGTGCCCGTGTTGTTCGTGAAGAAAAAAGATGGGTCCATGCGTCTGTGCGTCGATTACCAAGAGCTGAACAAAGCCACCATCTGGAACAAGTACCCATTGCCCCGCATAGACGACTTATTCGATCAACTACAAGACACCTCGGTATTTTCGAAGATTGATCTCCGCTCGGGCTATCATCAACTCAAGATCAAGTCAGATGACGTGCAAAAGTCAGCCTTTCGCACTCGGTACGGTCACTACGAGTCCCTGGTGATGCCATTCGGCCTGACGAATGCCCCTGCCGCCTTCATGGACCTAATAAATCGGGTATTTTGACCCTTTCTTGATAAATTTGGGGTAGTCTTTATTGACGATATTCTCGTCTACTCGAAGGATAAGGCGTAGCATGCAGAACATCTACGGGCCGTGCTCCAGACACTTCGAGAGAATGAGTTGTATGTAAAGCAGAGTAAGTGCAAATTTTGGCTAAGCGTAAGTGCAAATTTTGGCTAAGCAGCGTATCCTTTCTTGGTCACATTATTTCGTCCGAAGGCATTGTAGTCGATCGGAAGAAAGTGGAAGCTGTTGCTGATTAGAAGCGGCCTGCGTCTGCTATTGAGATTCGAAGCTTTCTTGGTTTGGCGGGATACTATCGACGCTTCGTGAAAGACTTCGCGAAGATTGCATTGCCATTGACTCGCCTCACTAAAAAGGGAGTCGTGTATGAGTGGTCGGATGACTGTGAAGCTTCCTTCCAGGAGCTAAAACAATGACTAATTTCGGCACCTATACCCGCACTTCCAGATGGGCCAGAGGGTTTTTTGATATTCAGCGATGCTTCAGGCCAGGGCTTGGGATGTGTGCTCATGCAGCAAAATAAGGTGATATCCTTCGCCTCCAGACAATTACAGCCGCACGAGAAGAACTATCCTACGCACGACTTGGAGTTAGCGGCAATTGTGTTCGCGTTGAAATTGTGGCGTCACTATCTATACGGCGTGGCATGCGCGATCTATACCGACCACAAGAGCCTCAAGTATCTCTTCACCCAGAAGGAATTGAACTTGCGACAGAGGCGATGGCTCGAACTGATCAAAGACTATGACTTGACGATCGACTACACTCCGGGCAAGGAAAATGTTGTGGCGGACGCTCTGAGTCAAAAATATCTTGCCTCGCTATCCATCAACCGCAGACTACTACAAGATCTAGAAGAAATGGGTATCGACCTCCGGGTTAGATTCAGGGATGTACAGTTGGCGCAGCTGCAGTTAGAGCCGAGTTTGCTGGAAAGATCATGACCGCTCAGAAGGATGATCCGTACCTGAAAAAAATGTGCGAGTGAATTTCAATAGGTAGTACGACCGACTTTGCGGAAGATAAGACCGGCGTGCTGAGATTGAATGGCCGACTATGTGTTCCGGATGATTCAGAACTACGAAAGGAGATAATGTCGGAGGTGCATTATACAAAATATACCTTGCATCCAGGCAGTACCAAGATGTATAAGGACCTCCGTACGACCTTCTGGTGGGACGGGATGAAGAGAGATATGGCGCTCTTCGTGTCACAATGCATGGCCTGTCAGCAGGTGAAAGCTGAGCATCAGCGACCGGACGGGGAGATACAGAACCTTGCTATTCCGGAGTGGAAATGGGATCACGTCACTATGGACTTTATTGTTGGCCTGCCGAAGACACCACGGGGGAACGACGCCATCTGGGTCATCGTCGATCGATTAACCAAGTCAGCGCACTTTATTGCCATCAAAGTTACTTGGATCGTTGATCGCCTGGCGCAGATTTATCTTGACGAGATAGTACGGCGGCACGGAGTTCCAGTATCCATCGTCTCTGATCGGGATTCACGGTTCATGTCGCAATTCTGGAGTAGCCTTCAGTCGGTGCTGGGTACCAAGTTGGAGTTCAGCTCAGCTTACCATCCTCAGACCGACGGCCAAACGGAGCACGTTAATCAGATTCTCGAAGACATGCTACGACTCTGCGCAATTGACTTCAAATCAAGCTGGGACGTCCACCTACCACTGGCGAAATTTGTATACAATAATAGCTACCAGTCCTACATCCAAATGGCACCGTATGAAGCTTTGTACGGCCGGAAGTGCAGATCGCCCATTTGCTGGGATAAAGTCGGGGAATGGCAGGTACTCGGCCCGGAGCTGGTGGAACAGACTATGGAAATGGTCAAGCTAATTCGGAAAAGACTTAAGATTGCACAGAGTCGGCAAAATAGCTACGCCGATACCCATCGAAGACCGCTTGAGTTCCAGGTGGGCGATCATGTGTTCCTGAAGGTGTCGCCCATGCGAGAAGTTACTCGGTTCGGCGCGAAGGAAAAGTTGAGTCCCAGATTCGTTGGGCCGTTTGAAATACTCGAACGGGTCGCCCCAGTGGCCTATAAAATTGCCCTACTGCCGGCACTCGAAGGTGTGCACAATGTCTTCCACGTCTCTCAATTGCGGAAGTACGTGCACGACCCTAGCCACGTGGTAGATTTTGGCCAGCTGGAGCTGAAGTCTGACTTATCCTACGTTGAAGAGCTAGTTCAAATCTTAGAACGCAAGGATAAGCTGCTGCAGAATCGAGCGATCCCACTTGTTCGCGTCCTCTGGAGAAACCATTCGGTCGAGGAGTCGACGTGGGAGCTTGAGTCAGAAATGAAGGAGAAGTTCCCTTCATTGTTGTCATAGAGGTAGGTTCTATTCTTAAGTTTTGAGGACAAAACTTTTTTTAGTTGGTTATGGTGTAGTGCCCCATCCCTACATCGTGTCCCGTACTCCGTCCACAGGGTGCGCGAGAAAGGAACACTGTCACTATCGATTCGGTCGGGACCGATAGGTCAGGATCGATCGAGTCGGTCGAACGGGAACGGTTGAATTAAGATCCATTGCTCGTTATGGAATGTCTTCTTCGGAACCAAGTCCCATATTCAGCGGGTTGCGCCTCAAGGATTGACTCTGCAGCTGAGTCGGGAGAGACCTCTCGTTGCTCTACTTTTCACGCCGCTTGCGTTGGTTTTGGCTTTATTTTTTGAATGCGTTTTCGTGAATATTTTCGATGGTTTTCATGGCTTGCATTTCGAACTCGCATTTTCTATCGAACTTCTTGAATAATACAGTGTTCTAATCGGTTGCTTGTGCAATTTCAGGTAATCGCGTAGGCGACGTCTAGCGTGACCAACAAGTTCTCTCACCTGAAGTAAACTCAAGGTGAGTGGCTGACCCTTCTCTTCTCGACCCCTTCTTAGGTAAATTAACAGTGTTGTTACGAATGGAAGAATGAATGCAAAGGCACGGGTACGGTAAAATGATCAAGTTTTCAAAGTGAACGTAGGCTAGACCTTAATAACTAAATATTGTCTTAACTCGATCATAGGACAACTTGTCGACAAGGAGAGAGTTTCCTCGAGCGACAACCCGGGGCCACGGGACCGACTCGGCCTAGGAGGAAACACGGTATAGCTGTGCTGGATGATAGCAAGGGTTAAGCGGAAACTTATAGCGGGGCTCGCTACTTGCGCTGTAAGCGCCCCGGCTAACAAAGCTATAGTCCAGGATGGCTTGTGATGTCTGTGACCAAACACACGTAATGTTGCACTTGGAATGTAAATGATAACAATTGACAGAGAAGAACATGGTAAGTTTCATAAGGCGCGACGCGGTCCGCCGTGGGTAAGTTCCAACGTAATTTATATTATGCTTGTCATTGCTCGTTTGAAATTCATTAGGATGGTTAGAAACATTCATGAACTAAGTCATATAAACTCTTCAACCAAATGAGAGCTTGAAACTTAAATAGCCACGCACCAGTAAAAAGTGTAATGTACTGATCCTCGCTCTCCACGCAGGTACCCCAAACCACGAAGGGCGTGCCACCTAAAAGCTCAAGGCGACGTCAACCCTTTTGAAGCCTGGTCCGCGTGTGAAGGCTTGTGTTCTGAAATCCTTTTGAAGACTCCGCACTCAGTACAAAGAATAATAGATGGCGACTGGGCTTCCCTCGATCGTAGGTGAAAAGTGCAACTATTTTGCTTGTAAAAAGGGGTGTAATGTGTGAAACGACTATCTCATCAGCGTTCATTTTGTAAGTCGAGTCATGTTGTAGCCCTCGCGGCAATGATTGTAATAGAGTCAATGTAAATGAAATGTTAATATCAATGAAAAATCTACTTATATTTCAAATGTGTCAATCAATTTCTCTGCGTACTCTAACTTGATGTTGTGTTTCGGATGACCTTATGATTACGCCTTGTGCGATCGCAACTTAAGTTCGCACGGCATCACGCCCGGGGGACGACTATCGATTCTACGAAATCGGGGCGTGACAGTAGGCGTGGACTGGCACACTACTATGCTGATTGTGGGATGATCTAAAATATCAAACTCTATTTTTGAGTATTGGTATTTTAGTCCCACATCGGATAGGAGAAAAGGTGAATTCTCACTCCACTCTATAAAAAGAGCCCCTTGGCCTCCTATGGAAGATGCACCAAGAAGAGAGTTAAGGCAATCCGTAAAGTCCAGAAAGCCGTTCAAGTCTCAAATATTAACTTACGAGCGTTCCAGAAGTTCTTCGTGAACTTGCTGGTTCCTGGAAGCAGATCGTGGTGGGACGAATCTTGCTTTGAGCAACAGTGATCTTAATCACCCCAGCAAGAACCTTTTCTCATCTTTCTTCTCTTTTCTCTGAGTTGTAACTCAGTTCTGTCCGTCAGCAACTGCGATTGCGAGGAAGAACGTAAAATTTATTTTCTGATTATTGTTGCTTTTGTAATCAGATTTATATTATAGTGTTCCTGTGGATCTCGAGAATAATCAGAAGAGAAACTTTTGTTTGAACCTCTGATCTCGGCATCTAGTTCTACCATCTTTGATCAAGTCCCGGGACTAACAAATATTAACATTAAATTAAAATTAACATTAATATTAATATTAATATTAATATCAAATTAACATGATTAATATTAACATTAACAATAATTTTAACATTAACATTAAATTAATATTAACATTAAACTAAAATTAGCATTAGTATTAACATTAACAATAAAATAAATTGGGTAATTATATTTTTGGGTTAAAATATGACATGTCAGATGCCACATAATGGGAGATGACATCACCCAAATTTTTTGGGAGCCAAATAGCATAATTGTTTCTTTTTTCTAGAATGTTTGATCAGATTTATATTTTAAAAAATTAAACTATCTGTTTACCCCTCCACCAACTAAATTAAAAAAAAAAACCTACAACTATTTTTTAAAAAAACTTTTGATTAAATATATAATCGATTTTTTTTTTTTTGAGAGAACTGGATAATTTCTAATCTTTCTTCCTTAAACAAATAGAGAAAAAAAATCTAAATCTTCTCTTCACCAAATTTTATAGTATTTTTTAATAAAAACATAATATCGAAACGTTCTATCCATAATGAAGATGAAGGACATTTTCGAAGAAGATGATCAATGGTTGTTAGAAAATTTGGAAGTTAAAAATATATTAAAATATCATGGACGAATATGACCCGATAAAAAAAAAATAAGTTAATAATAATACAAATATTTAATTCATTTAAGAAATTAAGGAATATAGGGGTAAAGAGAAAGAAGGTGAACTGAAGATATTATAAGGTAAACTTAATAAAGTTAACAAAAGAGGTAAAGTAAATAAAAGTATGGATGCATTTAACAACACCCTTTTTTTTATTGTTTTAGGACACTAAGTTTTGTTAGTATTCGTTTCACTCACGTATCCATGATTTAGTAAACATGGTTTTTAGGATGAAGACTAAGGGTCTGCTCGGTAACGGTATACCGTTAATGAAAATTTCTGCTTCTTAATTTTTATTAGGCACATGTTCGGTTTGGTTCGATTCGATTTCGGTCTAAAATCGAATAATGTTCACCCCTACCCTACATAATACTCTTGTTTTTTTTTTAATTTTATGGATTGAGAGTATAATTTGACAATAGGGCAATAGGAAGACTATATAATTATTAGAGTTGCCCCAAGTCCAGCTTGCATCCGTAATCAGGGCCGGCCCTGGGGTAAGTCGGACAAGACTTGGGGCTTGGGTAACCCTTCTCTGCTAGGACAACTCCCAAGGCTTAGCACGATCCTACCAAAGGTCAGGGTCACGAATGACTGCGCGAGGATCAGCTGACAATACGGATCAAGGGCCAACCAAAATTAGCTCTAGGATAGGACAACCCAACCCTTCGGGCCGGCCTTGGCCGTAATCAATATGGGGGTTTGCCGCTCTCTAATATTTTGGCTCAGGTCGTGACAATGGAGGTCAAAGAAATTGAAAGAAAAAAAAAGCACTTTGAGTTTTCTTGAAGGTAAAAAGGGAAGTTTTGTTTAGGTGGAAGGAGCTAATTTTTCTATTTCTTGTCGTTACCAATATCTTACTAGTAATGGCGATTTTGATGATGATGTTGCTAGATTTGAGTTTGTTTACTATGGTAAGTTTTATATTTATTATTTTGCTGTTCGACGATTTGTGTTGGAATTTTGTATTTGAGAGAGAGAAACCATTGTAGTGATATGGAATTCTGATCAAAGTGAAAGTATGGCTGGTTAAAATTAAGCGTCGGCATTCAATGTTTTTTTAATCTATCAGAATGATCTCGCGTTATAAAGATTCAATCAAACCAATATACGAGATCTACTTACAAAAATCCAAAGATTCGGGATGATTGATGATAAATTTTGGACAGAGATAAATAAGGGTCACGATGAACCTTTGTATCTCTTTTTTTTAAATGTTTGATGAGTATTAAAATTGTGATTGTAATCTTATTAAATAATTAATGATTTTTTATGAGTAGTGAAAGAGAGGAGAAATATGTAAGACAAACCTAGTTTGGATAGATTTTTCATGATTTTATGTGTTTCAGTCCTAGTTGAGTCTTGTATTGATTCATTATTTTATTGTACGTTATTTTATCAGACAGTTTGTAATATTATACTCCAGGATATTTTGTACTAAATTTATGATGTTCTATATTCTATTTATCTTCATTTCATCGTGTGAGATAATGTTTGCTTGTAAGACTCTCTTTTTGAGCTGCAATCTATGTGTGCATGTTTGTGGTATTGTCTGCTTTCTTTGTATGTAAGATTTATATAGTGTGTTGCCATTGTCTTTATGAGCTGATGTTGCTATTTTTTTTAAAAATTTTTGTTTTGATATTTGTGACGATTAGCGACATATAAAATATGTCGCTATATATCTGAACATTGCTATACGTCACCACACGTCACTAAATCTAGGAAGTGTAGCGACGTTTAGCAACGCATTCGACGTCGCTAAACTGCATTTTCACTGCATCGTAGTAAGTCGCAAATATGCTGTTGTTGGTGTTTTTTGTCTTTAGACTAGGAAAGATAGTCCCACATCGGCTACACCAAATGGTAAGTATCTCAATATAATGCATTGCTTGTGTTGAGGTGTGCACATGATGTGTGGTCGGGCACAAGTGTGTGCCATGTGGGAGTATTTTCGTAGAAGGAAAAATGATTAATTCAACAAGGATGCAAGTTGACTTTTGTTGTGCGGACTCGGACATGGACTCCAGGATGTCTCGTGCATGCACGGGAGTGTTCGGGGGGTAGGCGTGGACTGGCACACTTCTATGCTGATTGTGGGATGATCTAAAATATCAAACTTTATTTTTGAGTATTAGTATTTTAGTCCCACCACTACCAAAATAAGTCATATCGCGACGCAATTAGCGACGCTTAATCAAAATGTCGCTATAATTTTGCAACTTAGTGACGTAAAAAGTTTACGTCGCAATACGTCACTATTAGCGACTATCAGCGACATATTGCGACTTCATTTTGTATAACAAAATTTTTCGTCGCAGAAAAGTCGGTGGACGTCGCTATGATTTTTATCAGCGACTATTAGTGACGTCAATGTAATACGTCGCTAATTTTTTAGAATACAGCGACGTTTAGCGACGCCTTACTCTGACGTCGCTAATTTATTTCTAATTTACCGATCGGGTTTTCCTTTCCCCCCATTCTCACTCGAAAATTTCCAAAAATATTTCGTTCCCCCCCCACCACACCGACGACCCCCTGTGCTACTTCGCCGCCCCCTCCTCCTCCACCGCTCCTCCGCCTCCACCGAGCTCCTCCTCCTACTCCTCATTTGCCGGCTCCATCACCGACCGCCCTCCTCTTCTTTTCCTCCATTGCTGCGTGCTCTCCTCCTCTACGGGCTACTCCTCCACCGACACCCTCCTCCTCAACCGCCTACACGCCGACCTCTCCTCCTCTCGACCATCCCCTTCCTTGGTCACCCCCAAAATCAGGTAAACCCTAACCATTTCTCTACTAGCCATTTTACATGGACACGACACAGACACGAACACATACACTGACACAACACAAACTTAATTCTGACAGAAAATAAAGATTTGATGTAAAACAAATAAGTAAAAAATTCTAACTAGTAAAAAATTATTAAAATCGAGATCATTATTAAATAAAGTTATATGATTTTACTTTGTTTGGTGTCATTATTAAAAAAAATTACAAGTCACAGCCTTTACCGACACTGACCCAATTCGGACAAGGTTTGGTGTAAGTATCACGAGAGTATCGGAGAAAGTCCCAATGTGACAGTAACTAAACGTCAGTAAACGTCGCTAAATCACTAGGTATAGCGACGTTTACCGACCCATTTCCCTCTGCTACAGAGTCGGTAAACGTCGGTAAAAAGTAGCATACGTCGCTAAATTCATCGACGTTGACTGACATTAGAGAGACGTTGCCATTTTTTCGACGTTGGGTCGGTGAACGTCGGTGATTAACGACATTTATTTAGCGTCGGTAATGGCGACGATTACCGACGTTTTGCCTGTCAGCGACATGGCTTTCCGCGACCACAGGAAAACGCGCTAAAAACGTCGGTAAATACGATTAGCGACGCTTTTTGTCATTTTAGCGACGTTTTCTGGCATCGCTAATATGACCTATTCTGGTAGTGCACATCGATAGGAGAAGAGGTGAAGTCTCACTGCACTCTATAAATAGAGCCCCTTGGCTCCTTTGAAAGATGCACAAGAAGAGAGTTAAAGGAGTCAGTAAAGTCCAGGAAGCTCGTTCAAGTCTCAAATATTGACTGACGAGAGTTTCAGAAGTTCTCTAGAACTTGCTGATTCCTGAAAGTGGATCGTATATAGACAAATCTTGCTTTGAGCAACGGTGATCTGATCACCCCAACAAAGTTGTCTTTCTCTTTCTTCTTTCCTTCTCTTTTCTCTAATCTAATCAGATACTTCTTGTGGGCTTTCGTCGCTGTTGCTGCTAGCAATCGATTTGTACCTTCCTAAAAGAAGCTCTATATTCGTTTGCTGTTGTAACGAAATCTCTTTAGATTTTCGTTACCCAGAATTCTCCAAGGATCTCCGTAGTGCACCTTCTTTGAAGTATTGCTACGAAACGTTGTTGCTATTTTGACAACTGTTTCGATTCTCTGTTTTCCATCAAAAATTAAGCCTCGGGAATATCAATCTCAAAGTAAGATTTAGATTCGATGGAGAACAACCGTGCAAACCTTCTCGACACAAGCTTTAACAAACTTGAGAAGCTTGACAGGGAGCATTACAACGTCTGGAAGAGAAAGGTCAACCTTAATATTCAACTCATGAGTGTTGACTACGTATTGACAGATCCTGAGCCTTTAAGTCCAAAAGGTAAAATGCTCGAAGGGTCGCTGAGGACCACTGCTCTGCAATCCAAGTGGAGGAGAGATAACAACCTTTGTAAGTTGTTTATCTTAAACTCTATGGAGGACTCTCTGATAGAGTTATATAGTGCAAGACGGTACATGCTAAGGACGTCTGAGAGTCTGTAGAGAATCTCTATAAGGCAGATGAGAACAAGATCCACGTGACCGAAAAAGGTCTGGAAGATGCGATTTGAGGACGACAAGACGATGTTGCCTCAAGTCAAAGAGTTTCTCAAGTTACGGCAGAAACTTGAGGATGACGGCATGCCCTTGGTCGATGCATTTTTCGTTGGGGCATTATCGCCATGCTCCCACCTGGGTGGAGCAATTTCATCGCGGACATGCATCGCAAGAAGATAAAGGTGGATCTTGAACGTCTCTTGCAGTAGATTTATGTTGAAGTAGAGCTAAGGACTCTCACAAGATGAAGGTGAAGTCAGCTCATTTTAAGCCAAAGCCTAAGGGTGATGGGACTTGCTTCAACTGTGGCAAGGAGTATAATGCCCCAGTTCCAAAATACGTATAGGACCAGGATACGATACATGCCAGCAACACTTCACCAATGGGATAAATCTCAAAGTAAGCCCATTAGCGAAATGCTTAAGCTGTAAATCATGATAACAACCCAGCAATAAAATACAAGTCACATGTCACAGCTAATCTCATCCACACAGAAAATAAGACACGATATATCGTCCAATAAAATATACTAATGAGAAATCTGTCCAACATGAAATAGAAATAACTGTGCGATAAGACATCCCGAAACCACAGTATAAAGAAATAAATAATCCACTACATGCCACTGAAAAGAAAAAAATAAAGTATCAAGTCTAAAAGAGATGTCTTAAGATAAGTATTCAGCCACTATCTCGTCCTCCTTGAAGATACATCCCGCCTCGACTCCAGAACCGTGAACCTCCTCTCTGTCTAAGCCTGGAGAGATCACCAGATCCTCAGGGGACTAGCAAATATAATATACATGCCTCTATACAATAAATAACATGCGAGAAAATAAGAAATGGTACAAGAAACAATATGAGACTAGAGAATAAGTATAAATGGCATACCGTCAAAGATAGTGCTATCAAGCGTAACTAATAGTAAGTCGGGATAACCGCAGCCCGATGGGAGCTCACAGTCCTATAGTTAGTAGCCGATAGGGAATCTCTAACTATAGTGTCACGATCCGCTACCCAAATTTGGGCCGGGCCGAGTCATGTCCAGCCTACGCTTGAGATAAAGCGTAGTAAGTTGTTCCAAAGACAAATAAGATAAGACCAAAGTGTGCTAACAGTTCTATATGTAATAATAGTCAGAATATATCCAAACAAAATCATCTCGTATATAAATATGTTCCAAGTACATGGCCAAAATATAAAACTGGATACAGGTCCAATCACAAAATACATAGTCTAAAACATGACTACTCTCGAAGTCCCGAGCAACTACACAAACTAGACGAGTTTTCCCGTAGGTACATCCTCGTAAGATAAAGTCGGATCCTCGATGGCAACTCCATATAGGAATCATATAGCAACTCCTCCTCGGTAAGTATACCTACAACGTTATCCTGTCAGGACGGGAGCACGTACTGATTCTAAAAAACTAATTATACGAAACATGAAATGAACAGAAGTATAAGAATCATGGCATATCACAATCTATCATGGCATCAATGTTTATCTTAAAGTTTAAACTGTAGCATGTACGTGATCGTTCAATAGGTAAATAGGATGTACAGTGGCACATATCAATTTTCTGATGTGTACATACGTACACATAACGGCATCGGTATATCCATACACAAAGGGGACCAGATACGACAAAGTTGCATATAGAATGTAACAGTGCTCGGTAATACATACGGAGAAGGGGGCATGATCACGTACTATATTAACAGTTTTTTCTTAACCCGTTTTATAACATGTGAGTGATACGAGAACAGTATAAAGCATGGTGGATACTGAGAGCAGTATACAGCATATGAAACATGGTGATATATGACTTGCAGTTTAGATATTAACATGGTTTATACAAATTCATTATATGCCGTAAAATAAAGTTTGTAGAGGTACTTGCCTTTAGCAAAGCAAGTAGTGAAGGAAATGCTATAGATGACTAGTGTCTCGTCACTGTAAAAATAATACATAAATTTAGTTTTCATACTAAGTTAAACACTAGGACACTACTGTGCGACACGACTTTCTAACTGGACACCTAGCCAAATGGTGAATTTTAGTATAGAGACCAATATGAGGTGACACAATACCTAAACTAACTTTCTAGGGCCTTTACACTATGGTAGGGTGGGGTCCAATACTACAATATCCCAAAATCACACAAAACATCGTAAGTCGTAATTAATCAATAATTAAATCAGACTGTACACTGTGTTCCAACAATTTTTAAGATAGACAAAAAGCTCAATTATACATAAAATAAAGTACCAAAATGATCCTTGTCAATTATAGAAATTTATACTATTTTTTTGGAATTTATAAACCCTCATAGATATTTATTAAAATCAGTAAACATATGTATCCTGAAAATGAGTTCAGTTTTCCTATTTTTATAAAATGAAAAAAGTAGTTATTCAATGCTGGAATAATATATTAAATTACCTAAATTAACATAGCATTTAAATACATTTTTTCCCATATTTTTACAGCACTTAAAATATATGTAAAATTCAAAAACTGCAAGTTACAATTTTTGAAAAATAAATAATTAACTATTTAATTTTTATCCACGTATACGAAATTGAATCGAAGTCCAGATACGGGACCCAAAGCCATGAATCAAGTCCGATATGACTCGTACAAGCCTTGAATGTATTTAGGTTCATTTGAGTCCACAAAACCCATGCTAGGTCTGGAATCAAATGGCCATAATTAATCGAAATACGAAAATACATATATTAAAAAATATATAAAATGAATATTAAAGCATTTCAATAATGTATATTTAAGGTAGTGAAGTACATAAGTCATAGAATTTAATAATAATAAATAACTTGTAAATTTATACAAAATAACATTTTGCACAA